>JAHLJT010005437.1:3007396-3493227 GCA_031308135.1 Acheta domesticus | reverse complement strand
CAGTTGCCGTAGTGAAGAAAAAGACACAAACAAAGAAAAATGGTGACCATTTCGATTGCAAACGGTGTGGTACGAAACACGGAAAGCGATCTTGCCCAGCATATAAGAAGAAATGCAACACATGTGGAAAGTTGGGACATTTTGAAGTTTGTTGCAAGTCCAAAAAGACGATTCATGTGATGCATAACTTCAAAGACGACAAAGCAAGCTCTCAATCGTCAAACAATAGTGACACGATGTACATTGGCAGCATCACAGTACCATCAAAAGAAGAAGATTGGATGGAATTAATAAAGGTGGGAAACAAAGCGTTTCATGCTAAGTTAGACAGCGGCGCTCAATGCAATGTTCTTCCGTTGCACATAATTGAAAAACTTGGTGTTATTGGTGAAATAAAACAATCCGAAGTGAAAAAGCTAGTAACATTCAGTGATCACAAGCTAAGTGTTATAGGTGAACTGAAACTGAAATGTAAGATCAAGAATAGAAACAATGTGCTAAAATTCTTGATTGTGAAGGAAAAAGTTCAACCAATAATAGGAAAGAAGACTTGTGAAGAAGAAAAGCTGTTAGGGTGCAGAGCGTCAAGATTAATCCCAAAGTAGACGAGAAGCAGATTTTCAACGGTTTGGGGTGTTTTAAAGGCTACGAATACGACATCGACCTTGTTGAAAATCCAAGCTTCGAGATCTGTCCAGCTAGAACGATTCCATTAGCCATAAAAGAAACAGTGAAACAGGAGCTCGACAAAATGGTAAAAATGGACGTCATCAAACCGGTCATCAAGCCAACAGCAGCAGTATCGCCTCTAGTAGGTCTTTTGTAGGTCCTTGATACCGAAAATCCAATTGAAAGGAAAACATCCGTCTCTCCGTCCGTCTGTTCGTCCGTCTGTCCGTCCGCCTGTGAACACTACTAGCGCGTAAACCATTACGATTTCTTACAAAATGGATATTCCCCGGTCGATCTGGTTTGAGTCGAAGCTTTGAGATTTTAAGAAAGATTTTCCAAAATTTGGGGCTTCTTTACAACTCCGGACATTTTCAGTTTTTTCTCAAAAAGGGCTCCAAATTTTTTCTTTAAATTTCTTGTAAGAATAGAGTAAAATACACTTATTAAGATGGCGTAGCTCCGATTTTCAAGAATAACTCTGAATTTTCGAAAATTGCCAAAGTTTGAAATTTTTTCGGCGTCTTCATAGAACTACAAAATTGAAGATAGAGATTTTTACTGCAAATAAAATTTATTGTCCAAAATGAGTTATTTCATTAAAGTTATGTACATTTTTTGAAAATTGTACTACTTTTGAGAAATATCGCACACTATATTTGAAATTTTAAAATATTTCAAAAACCAGATTTTCTCAAAAACGGCTTCAGATTTTTCTTTAAACTTTTGGTAAGGATAGTGCTAAATGTACTCTATTAGATGACATAAACGCGATATTGCTCTATTCCTCTGTTTTGTAAAAATTGCAAAAATGTATTTTTTTGACTTTTCTCTCACGTCGTTAATATTTACACGGGGGAGGAGGGGCGACAATTATTACACGGGGGAGGAGGGGCGAAGGGAGGGGGGAGGAGGGGAAGCAGCGCAAGGCTCCACTCCGAAAGAAGTGCGGGCGAGGAGAGCTGCTTACGGGATCTGCAACTCTTATGGGAGGGACTTCCAAAGGCGTTAGCACCTGTACTGTACTTCGGTTTTTCCTTCTTGGCGCACGGGGGATGTCAATAAAATGGAATATCTCACGGTATTTCGTGGCGTTCTCGGTTGTGACGCTAGGAGTCGCATGAGCGCGACTGTATCGAGCAGTGCTGGTGATCATGCGATTCCTGGTGGCACAACCGACAACGACGCGAAATACCGTGAGTTATTTCATTTTATTGACACCCCCCGTGCGCCAAGAAAGAAAAACCGAAGTATAATATGAATATCATTATTCAGAGTGTCTTCTTCACTCATGTTGCGTTACGTTGAGTTATGGTCCCCTACTAATAGAATTAGTTAAAAAGAACAAACAATATCTTAACGGGACCCGGGAGTTCTATGCAAAGCCATACTAACATAAGTATCTTTTTCTCATGAACTAATCAACCAAATCAATTGAAAATTTCAAAGTAGTTTAAACATACACAAATGTACATTTTTACATGTTAAATTACAGTAATTTTACAGTTTTTAAACATTACTACAGGTATTTGAGCTATCAATTTCGCAAAGTTCACATCTATGATCATTCAAAAAACTTTTTCTCGTACAAATATCCCAAAATAGTTAAACAGAGAATGTCAAAATGTGTTTAAATGTGAACTGCAACTACAGATTAATATTGAAAATCATCAGTCAATTAGGAACAGAGAAAAAGATACTTATGTCTTAGCATAGAACTCCCGGCTCTCAGAGCTCCCTGATCCTGAGACAATGCCCTTTTGCTCGCTTAATTATTCGCCTTCGCATTAGTTTCTCATTTAATCACTATTTCAATGCATTTAAGGCACACGTCGTGTTCTTGGGCTTCTTATTTCTTGGCGCGTGAAGGCCTGTCTTCACGATGGAATATCTCATGGCATTTCGTGTCTTTCTCGGTTGTGCCGCGAGATGTGGTATGATCAAGCAGTGCTTGTTACGGTCGCGATCATGGAACATCTAGCGGCACGACCCAGAAAGACGCGAAATGCCGTGACATATTCCATCGTGGAGACGGGTCTTGAGGGGCAGCTACGGAGAAATCGCAGTATAATTCATAGGGATTGTCTACAAATTCTCTGATTGGTGAATCCGGTGAAGCGTACGATTTTCTAGTGGGAATTGTGTTTGCAGAACCCTCTGTTCGTCACGTACTAAACTAGTTCAGCGTAGAGGCAGGATCTTGAAGGTTCGGAAGCGTTGTAATGTGAACGCGGAAGCTAGCGATTACACTTGATAACAGGTACATTTTGAAATTCTCTCCACAAGATCTTTCTCGAAAGTCGTTCGGAATTAGCGCACCGGAAGAAACAATGAGAACTATGGTTAACTATTATAATGTGAAATTGACTCTTGTTGCAGGCCGAAACTATGGTCCCTTTTAAGGAAAAAATTCTACCAGAAGCGGAATTTTGCAAGAAAAAAGTTGGTGTGTCTGACGGTAAGAAACTTTTAATGTTTTTCATGAGTTTCACCTTATAATAACTGAATCATTTCAGTTCATATCAAATATTCCCCTTTGTGACTTACGAACTTATGCGTAGTATCTGCACAAACATACAGAATTTAAAAACAGCAATAAATTCCAGAAAATATCAATTTATGTATTATTATTTAACAATGAATGGTACCGATAAAGGTGGCTTAGTGCATCAATTGATGTCACTGCAGTGCCTCTGACCGGGAGGTCCTAGGTTCGACTCCCGACGGCGGCAGGAATTTCGACACTGGCTTGTCAGCTAGATCGAATTCAGTCGCGGTCTGAAGGAGAATTCTCGCGGCCGGCTGCTCTGATCGGTAGTTTTTCGTGGTTTCTCTGATCAACACCAGGCGAATGCCGGGGCAGTACCCTAACAAACGGGCCACGGACTGGAAGCGACCTTTCCTTCCTCTTCCTTGTCCTTTCCTCACCTCTTACACATACACTAGCACGCACTACGCTACCGCACATGCCGGGAGAACGGTAAGGGGCTTAGAGCTTGCCCCGGCTGGGGCGGTGCCCTGCTGGTGGCAGTACCTTGTTGGGGAAAACCCCGTTAGCCGACGGGAGGTCGGCGCCGCATCTCGCCAACCAGTAGGGCAAAGATCCCGATGAACAAGCATGCCCTACACTTACGGGACTAACGACCTCAGTAGTTGACAAGCGCGAAATCACTAATAATCAATGGACAATGTATGGTCAACACATAAGTATTAATTTAGGGGTTTTATGAAGTGTGCACAAGCAGCATTACTTTTGTATTGAAGTAATGTTGCTTGCGCACATTTCGCATTGAAATTCATGATACAAAGTACAGAACTTTTGAAATTATATTACAGTTTCTAAGTACAGAATATCATCAAAATATCAATTTCACAGTGCTGTTTTCACAGCGAGTGTAAGTCACTCCGTTGACTCCAACCCTTGCAACTGTCGTCTTTCGGGAAGGTGGCCTTTGGGTGCCGGCACTGTTGCGGGGAGAGGAGAGAGGCCGCGAAGGCCACCTTCCCCAAAGGTCACAGTTGCAAGGGCTGCGACAGAAAATATTGTCCATTTAATTTAAAATCACGCGTCACGAAGTCTAATTTTACACTCACATTACTATTAATATATTAACATGCGATACATCATTGCAATCTTCTTTTTGTAATCCAGCTACTGCAAGTGAGAAAAATATATGGTTCCATTTAAAAAATCAAATATGATTAAATTTCATGAAAACTAAAAATATATTTTAAACAATAGCTCTTCAGCATATTGCTTGCCACATGATAGCGCATTGTTAAGCGAAAACTGCATTTATGTATCATGAACAGTTTGGAAGTCATTGGGGTGACCCATAGTTTGTAGGACTCTAATCAAATAATCATTTGAAAATTACTACGTGCGAGATGTACCCACCCCAATTTTAAATGACAGTGGAAAAGCTTGTTTATAGAAATCTAATATACTTCGTTCGCAGATGACATACAGGCGTTGCTGAAACTCGGAAAAGGCTCTCTGTCGGAAAAGGCCAAGGTAAGAATAAATGTAAACATTAATTATTTTCATTCATATTTTGTATTCATGTCAACGTAACGAATCTTTTACCTTCACGACGTTAATCACTCTCGGAAAAATTTTTGAATCCTCTTTCAACATGTGTAAATCATAATGAATGCAAATTTAGAAATTGGTTTTTGCGATTTGTCAAAAAAAGAACATTTGCAGTTTTCTTTTTGCACTGAATCTATTTTACCTTCTCTCATCTGTATGTATTTTAATTGACGTTACTCGTTAGATCTATAAAGAGTTAAGATCGCATTCTGTCGTGTTTACAATTTGCATATATCCGCTGCCGAACTCAAATGTACTTCATCAGTACACATGCCCTAAAGAGAGAAAGTTGAGAAAAGAGAAAAAAGTTGTCTGAAAGGCAAGGGGAGAGGGGAAGTAAGGGGGAGGGAGGGGGAAGAGAGGAGGATAGAGAGGGAGATGGAGAGTGTTACAAATCGCGCTGAGAAACTCAAAGCGGCAACACCGAACCAACGCCACGCCGAGCCGACACCGCTCCGGCAACAGCGTGCAGGAGGGTGGCGTAAAAATCCGTTACTGTGTTCGCATGCAGTGTTTGGCAGGCAACCGCCGAGGCCACATGTTTCAAGCGAGCCCGTGCGCTCACAATTTACGTAAACCATTGTTCTCATCGGTATTTTGTACAAAACGTGTCATAGTCAGTCAAACGTGTCAAACTTCAACTACAGTAAATGTTCAATCATATCCAAATTGTGTTGTGACCACATACTAAGTACTGTGCGTGTGCATCAACTTCAAAACGAAGCAGAACGGAAAGAACAACTGAAAACTTCTCATCTTGAAATCAAGAATCACGATTGTATGTTAATTTTAAGTATCATAACATGTTGTACATCAAAGAAAAGTAAGTGTTATTTTTGTAATTTATATGTTCATTTGCCATTCAGATTCATGTAGTAAAGTCAATTTAAACTGCAAATATCACTTATTTAGTTATTACCATTCACTTCCTCATTTCTTTACAAAGTCATTATGTTTTTATCTGAAAACTCACTGTATCAGAACTACCAGAGATGAAACCCAGTAACCAAATTCAATTCCTATCATTGGTCACATGGCCACAATTGCAATTTAAGCAAAACAAACATCATTAATCCTACTATTCAAATAAGAGTATTATTGTTCCAAAACAAATGCATTTTAGATAAAAAACATTGGTCCTCCTGGCATCGGATGTGAATCAGATATCATTATATTCAGTGAATGGCAGTAATCATAACGAAATAATTCCACTGAGATTTCACATCAGAGTGTTTTACAATGTGCATGTAGTATTCAAGACAACAGTACAGTGTTCATTACTATTCATGAAACTATTCAGTTAACATGTTAAAAGTGTTACAACTCACATGCATACAATACCAAATCATAATCAGTGTTCAGTAACATTTATTTGTGATAATAATTTCATGTCAAGGTGTTTCTATAATTTATGTATGTACATTTTTCAATCCAGCAGTATAGTATTCATTAGTATTCTTTAAAAGTGGCAAGTAACATTTATTGGTAAATGAAGGGTCATGTCAAAGTGTTTTTATAATTTATGCATGTATAATCTTCAAGTCAGCAATATAGTGTTCATCACCATTCATTAAACTAATCAGTCAACATTTAAAGTTGCAATTCACATGCATACAATATCAAAGTACATGAACAGTGTTTACTAACTTTATTTATGACTGAGGTTTCATGTCAAATGTTCATTTATAAGTTATACATGTACAGTTTCAATTCAGCAGCATAGTGTTCATTAGTATTTAGTAAACTTCAGCATGTAACATTGATTTGTAAGTGAGGTGATGTTAGATTAAGGCAAGTTATTTGAACGTGTTATCAGTGTTATAAGGTATCAGACTAACAGTTATCAGTGTTATCAGAGGTAAAGTGTCAACAAGGTGTCCCCTGATAGACAAGCAGTAATTCAACTTATTAACAAACATTATTAAACATCAGACATTATTTACATTCAGTACTTCTTCGGGGGCAGTACAGAAGGTGATTTAAATCATTAAAACAATTAGTGTAGAAATACTAAAAACACTGTGGTCAAAATGTCGAAGGCAGAAAGACTAGCTAGGAAAAATCTTGTTGATAGGCGAAACGTAGCACTTCAGATTTTCAAAAGTAAATGCACGTGGTTGCATAACTTTACCATCATAGATGAAAACTCACATTACAAGTTAATCAATCTATTAACTAATCTCAAAGAATCGTGGAACGAACTCAAAGTGGCTCAAGAATCTCTTGTTAGTGATGATGAACTTACCATAGAACAGTTTCTACAACTAGAAAATGAACATATTGACCTTATAACAGAAGTTGAACTACGCATAAAAAACTCACCATTCGATAGGCAGACATCAAACACTCCACCCCCAACTGTGCCAACTAATTCAAGCATGCTTCCACTCAATGAAGTTCATTTAGGATTACGACTTCCAGCATTGCAAGCACCAACTTTCAACGGTGAATTTTCACAGTGGACAAAATTTAGAGATATATTCAATAAACTAATCCATGAAAATGTACATTTGACCAATGTAGAAAAATTTCATTACTTGGAAAATGCTCTCACAGGCGAAGCTCAATCAATCATTAGCAATCTAACCAACACTTCAGAAAATTACCAAGTAGCATGGCAACTAGTGAATGAAAGATACAACAATCCTCGTAGATTAGCCTCTTCGTACATAGCTAATTTTGAATGTCCTCCAGCAATTAATTTAAAGGAACCCCATTCATTTCAGAGATTCTCAGATCATTACATGGCCAATTACAAGGCATTGCAAGCATTAACGTTACAAGTACCGGCAATCGAACTTATGGTCATCCACCGTATGTTAGCTCATTGCCCACCAGAAATAGCTAGAGAATGGGAGAAACAGGTAGCAACTAACGCCAATCCAGCAATTCAGGACATGCATAACTTTCTTGAAAGATTGTTCCGAATCGAAGAAAATTCCTTATCAAACCCGGGAATCATCCAACGACATCCAAACAGTGGGTCAGGAACCAAGATTACCGGCGAACTTTCAAAATTCGCAAAATGCCCATATTGCAAGGAATCACATTCAATTTTTCAATGTCAATCATTTAAATTACTAAATCCAGTGGACAGGCTAGCGCACATGAAAAAGAATCGACTTTGCTACAATTGCCTAAGAGCTAATATTGTAAATCATACCTGCAGTACAGCGAAATGCAAAACGTGTAACAAAAATCATCACACTTTGTTGCATGACTCATTTATAAAGAATTCTATCTTTCTTAACGTAGCAAAAACGTGCTACTGTACATCCAACAATCCAGACTCAGAGAAATTACCAGTCTCTCCTTCAGAAGGTTCAATGTCTTTAGGAGGAACAATTAGTCAAAATCATCAGCAACCACAACAAATCATGGCATGTCAAGCAGGATCATCAATCAAACCAACAATATTGCCAACTGTTAGGTTGCTTGTTTTAGATCAAAACAATGAGGCTCACGAGGTGTGCGCTTTGTTAGATAGCGGAAGCAATTGTAATTTGATAACGCAACAATTAGCCAACCAGCTCAAGCTAGCAACAAAACCAACAAAGCTTACTATCCAAACGATTACAGACAATGAAACTGAAGCATCATCCATAGTTAACGCAAAAATTCGATCAAAATTCTCATCATGGTCCTCAGAAAATACATATGTTGTAGTCAACAAGATCGCAAAACAGCTACCTTCAACCAACATCAACATTTCAAGATGGATAATACCCGAAAACATACTGATTGCAAATCCAACGTTTCACAAACCAAACAATGTAGATATGTTGTTAGGAGCAGACATCACGGCACATGTCTTCATTCCCGGCAAGTGGACGCATCCCAAGCTACCATCATTAATCAACACAGTATTCGGCTGGACGTTCATGGGAAGCTATCAACCAGAAGAACAACAAAGGGAACCATTAATTTCCAACTTTATTGATTCACAACAAGTAAAAGATGAATTAACGCGGTTCTGGGAATTGGAAGAACTATCATCTGAAGCCATGCATTCTCCGGAAGAAATTTTCTGCGAAGAACATTTCAAAGCTACCACAAGCAGAGATGAAACGGGCAGATACATCGTTTCACTTCCAATCAAGCCAACAGCTCCAGAATTAGGTGATTCGCGGAAACAAGCTTTACAACGATACGAAGCATTAGAGAGAAAATTTGAGCACAATGCTCAATTCGCAACAATGTACAAAGATTTCATGAATGAATATAAAGAGCTTGGACACATGCAGCCAGCTCCTCCAATCAACACAAATGAACGGAATTTCTTCTTACCTCATCACGGAGTCATAAAGGAACAATCAAGCAGCACAAAATTGAGAACTGTCTTCGATGCCTCCGCAAAAACGTCAAATAAGGTTAGCCTCAATGACATCTTGGCAGTAGGACCAGTGGTACAACCAGACCTATTAAATATTCTGCTGAACTTTCGAATGTGGCCGGTTGGATATTCCGCGGACATCATCAAAATGTATCGACAAATAATAATGAATCCATCTGATAGAAATCTTCTGAGAATATTTTGGAGACCGAATCCTCAAACTGCAATTCAAGAATTTCAATTATCCACGGTGACATATGGTACCGCATGTGCACCATACCAAGCAACTAAAACATTAAATCAATTAGCCGACGATGAAGCAGCTGACAATCCAATCATTCATGAAAAAATCCAAAACTGTTTCTACGTAGATAACATACTCACAGGAGCCAACTCACCTGAGGAAGCAATTGAACATTATCAAGAATTAACCAAAGTTCTAGACAAAGGTGGTTTTCATTTGCACAAATGGCTATCAAATTCTCAACAATTGATGGATATCATTCCAAACGAAAGTAAAGAAGTTCAAACGTCAACAATTCTCACAGAAGGTGTAAGTACATTGGGATTAACGTGGAACATCGCTGATGACGAAATTGCATTTAGTTGCAGCAACCAACAAATCTCAAATTCTCACCAGTTCACAAAACGAATGGTACTTTCCTGCATTGCAAAATGTTATGATCCTATTGGTCTTGCAGCACCAGTAATCATTCAAGCAAAAATGTTATTGCAAAAAATATGGAAAACGAAGATTGAATGGGACGACTTATTAACGCCAGAATTACTCATCGAATGGAAACATATATTCAATGATCTACAAAACATGAATCAACTAACAGCTCCAAGAAGTGTACGAAAGGATCAAGACACAACAGAAATTCAAATCCATGGATTTGCAGGACGCCAGTTTATCAGCATACGGAGCTTGTTTGTACGTACGAACAACCACTGAGAAGGGAAAGGTACAATGCAATCTGCTCGTCGCCAAATCAAGAGTCACTCCAGTACGAGAACGAGCAATATCACATTTGGAATTGTGCGCAGCACTACTATTAGCGCGACTAGTCAAAAAGGTAGTGCCAAGATTACCAATAGTCGTCAATCGAATACATCTTTATTCAGACTCTACTACAGTTTGTGCATGGATAAAGTCATCTCATAAAAAACGAATACCGTTTGTGACTATAAGAACGTCAGAAATTCAAGAACTCACCAATCATTGTAAGTGGCATCACATCACATCTAATCATAATCCAGCTGATCTCATTTCACGAGGAACTCAACTATCTCAACTAAGAGACAACCAACTGTGGTGGCAAGGACCGTCCTTTCTTTGCAGAATTCTCACCCAAAGATCATCACTACGCTTCTAATAGCAAATCTTACTGTCTGCACCCATGATTCGGGGGCAGCAGACTTCTTAATCAGGGAAACATCGAATCAATTACTGCAACTGATTGAAAATTGCTCAAGCTACAACAAGGTTCTAAGAAGCATCGCACTGTGTGTACGCTTCATTCACAACTTAAGGTACCCAAAGGCTCGCATCAATCCACCCATATTGCCGGCACAATTGCAAGAAGCGGAAGAAATTATCTGTAAGATAGTTCAAAATCAAATTTACAAACAAGAATTGACAGCACTAAAGGCTAACAAGCCCATCCATCATCAAAGTAAAATCAAGTCATTAGCTCCAGAACTACATACTGATGGATTATTAAGAGTAGGAGGAAGACTAGACAACACCTATCTTCCATTCAATACCAAACATCAAATCATTCTCCCATCAACTCACCGACTATCAAATTATTGATTCGACAAGTGCATCTACAACTACTTCATGCAGGAACGCAATCAATTATGTCACAGATTCGTCAAAAATTTTGGATCCCATCTCTTAGACGCACTACAAAAGGTGTCATCAGATCATGCATACCATGTTTCAAACAATCTAAACTGAAACCACAACAATTAATGGGCCAGCTTCCAGCTCCAAGAGTAACTGTTTCACCAGCCTTCTCGCATTGTGGAATAGACTACGCAGGTCCAATTACTACTAGATTGGGAACACCCAGATCGAGAAAATTTACCAAAAGTTACATTGCTGTTTTCATTTGTCTAGCAACAAAGGGAGTACATCTAGAAGTAGTATCGGATCTAACTTCAGAAGCATTCTTAGCTGCATTCTTTCGAATGACAAATCGACGAGGCATTCCGTCTCACATGTATTCTGACAATGCAACGACATTCAAGGGAGCGTCAAAGCAATTAAAAGAGCTACTGTGCTTCCTGGAAAACAAAATAATACAACATCAAATACAAGACGCTACTGCGCATTTAAAGGTCACGTGGAACTTCATTCCCCCACGCAGTCCTCATTTTGGAGGAATATGGGAAGCAGCAGTCAAGAGTTTCAAAAGAATATTCATACCTACAGTGGGTAATCGAATTCTTAATTACGAGGAACTAACTTCATTAGCATGTGGAATAGAAGCAATACTAAATTCACGACCGTTGGTTCCACTAACTGAGGATCATCAAGATTTCAATTATTTATCACCAGCCATCCTATTAAATCAAAGGCCATCTCTACTTGTATCATCAAAAGATTCAGAAATCAAATTAGACCACATTTCAAGATGGAAGAAAATACAAAACTTAACACAAATATTTTGGAAACAGTGGTCCCAAGATTACATCTTAACCTTACAAAGGAGGAATAAGTGGCATTCATCTCATCCCAATCTCACGGAAGACACAATAGTACTCCTTAAAGAAGACAATTTACCACCAGCAACATGGAAGTTAGGAAGAATAAGCAAAACGTACCCAGGAAGAGACGGAAAAGTAAGAGTAGTCGACGTCACTACAACATCAGGAATCTACAAGCGCAGCATTAGCAACATTTGTCCTTTACCACAAGAAACCCAAGACAGCCATTTGTAACACGCGATTCGTAACAATAATCGATTTTTCAGCGCTACGCACTGACGGGGGCAGCATGTTACAAATCGCGCTGAGAAACTCAAAGCGGCAACACCGAACCAACGCCACGCCGAGCCGACACCGCTCCGGCAACAGCGTGCAGGAGGGTGGCGTAAAAATCCGTTACTGTGTTCGCATGCAGTGTTTGGCAGGCAACCGCCGAGGCCACATGTTTCAAGCGAGCCCGTGCGCTCACAATTTACGTAAACCATTGTTCTCATCGGTATTTTGTACAAAACGTGTCATAGTCAGTCAAACGTGTCAAACTTCAACTACAGTAAATGTTCAATCATATCCAAATTGTGTTGTGACCACATACTAAGTACTGTGCGTGTGCATCAACTTCAAAACGAAGCAGAACGGAAAGAACAACTGAAAACTTCTCATCTTGAAATCAAGAATCACGATTGTATGTTAATTTTAAGTATCATAACATGTTGTACATCAAAGAAAAGTAAGTGTTATTTTTGTAATTTATATGTTCATTTGCCATTCAGATTCATGTAGTAAAGTCAATTTAAACTGCAAATATCACTTATTTAGTTATTACCATTCACTTCCTCATTTCTTTACAAAGTCATTATGTTTTTATCTGAAAACTCACTGTATCAGAACTACCAGAGATGAAACCCAGTAACCAAATTCAATTCCTATCATTGGTCACATGGCCACAATTGCAATTTAAGCAAAACAAACATCATTAATCCTACTATTCAAATAAGAGTATTATTGTTCCAAAACAAATGCATTTTAGATAAAAAACAGAGAGAGAAGCAGAGAGAGGGAGAGTGAAGGAGAGAGGGAGAGAGAGCAGAGAGGGGGAAGAAGAGAAAGAGGAAAGAGAGGGGAAGAAAAAGGTTGAGAAAGAGAGGAAAGAGGGGTAAAGGGAAGGCGAGAGGTAGAGGAAAGGTTTCTCAACTCTGAGTGCATGCTCATACAAGAAGGGAATCAACGGTAGTAAAGGGCAGGAAACCTTTCTCACTTTGAGTGCGTACTGAGGCAAGAAGTGGAAGAGAGGAAACCTTTCTCCTCTGTGAGTTGGTAGTTTGGGCAAGTGGAGTATCTTGTCGAATGATGGGGGTAGAAGTGTTCGTGCACAGCCTGAGGGAGCCTTGTGCCTGGCCGCCTGTGTGGCCGAGAGGATCGGGTCGATGAAGGCCGGGCGGTGGGGCGCCGTGCCGGCCGAGAAGCGGCTGCAGGTGTACAAAGAAGTGTTCGCGGGCGACATCATGCGGCTCGAGGCGGCGGATGCCGTCGTCAGCATCTGTCACACACAAGGTCAGTCGCATCACAAACCAATCGTCTCTTGTTATCCCAATAGTTGTAACGATTTCAATTATCATGTTATGTCATTTGCATTGTAATGGAATAAAAACGTGCTTTTTTTCATAACCCGTTTAAACTGTTTATCAATACACCATTCTATGTTTTTTCCATTTTCTTAATATAAAATATTTATTAATATTTTTTGTGGAAAATATGTCAAGTTAATTTGAAGACCATTAGGATTTTTTCGCAAGAGATGGTATTCTTATGAGGAAAGGTATATTCTCGCAGGTAAAGGTATATTCTCGTCTGAGAGACTCGTTTTATGGATAAACGGAATCCAGCATGGTACTTACAAGTTGAAATTTTAAAATCTAAGTAACCTTCAAACGTAATTTATATCTATACTAATATATAAAGACAGAACTGCATTGACTTACAACGCGATAATCTCTGAATCTACTGAACCAATACTGATGAAACTTTTGTACTAGCTTCCTTTAAAGGTCTGGAGTAACATAGGCTATGATATACAATCGCAAACCTTACTATATTCACAAAATAATTACTTTTCCGGACATTTTTCGCCTGGCTTTACATCACAGATTCAATAGCGGGTCAATGTAAATAGATAGATAGATAGATAGATAGGGTTTATTCTACAATTGGGCTGATGTTGCCCGGTGGCAGAATACAGAAAAACAAAAGTACATTAAAAGTACAAAACACAATTAACTATAAAAACAATATATAAAAAATCAATATAAAAATCAAACGATCATGCAACTGCATTTACATGCCTCTACATATACAACAAATGAAACTATATATATACTAACATTTAAGTAATAAACTTACTTACATATAACACCAACATTCATACATACAAACATACACGCTTACATACATATCATACAAAGACAAAAGAACACTCGCATACACACCAACCTACAAGTATTCACTCACAATCATATTCAGACAAATATGGATAATCACTTTTACCGACAACATAATAATATACAATACTTATAATAATTTTTACATTTCTAACACGTAAAACACTCGTTAACATCAATCAATAAATACGAACTTTTGTCAGAATAGCCTATAAAAGACGCTTAAGATTAGCGAACTAAACTACGAAATGAAATCACTTCACTGCACTTCACTTCACGTCACTGCACCTCATAACACTTTACCTAAATACTAATAGCTCAATACTTTTTAGTTTACTACCCATAATCGCACCTTTCACTTCACTTCACTTCACTTCACTGCACTTTTCACCCTATTGATTAATTTCCTATACTTTTTTTCTAAAACCACGCGCTGAGCAAGGAAAGGGCTCAAAAACTGTCGCAGGCAAATCGTTCCAATCTACGATTGTTCTGTTTACAAAGGAGAATTTGCCTACGTCCGTTCTTTGAATTCTAGTTCTAATTTTATATTTATGATCAAATCTATTAAAATAATCCGGTTTATCTAGCCTTCCCCGTATTTCCTGCCATGCAGGGCCACCAGTGTAAGATTTATACATTACGCAAAGTCGAGCCCTTTTTCTCCGATGTTCTAACGATTCCCAACGTGCAGGTATGTTCTTCCGAAAAGTGTATTTTGCCGCTCTGTTTTGTATCCTCTCTAAGCTCTTCTTAAGTCCTATTCTGTACGGATCCCAACAACTAGCTCCATATTCCATTACAGGCCTAACAAGCGAGGTATACGCGATTTCTTTTGCTTTCGTATTGCATTTTTTAAGATTTCTCATGACGAAATGCAAAGACCTCCAAGCTTTACCCACTACGTAGTTAGTTTGTTTCTCCCATCCCAACTTGCTATCCAGGAGGATGCCAAGGTATTTACAGTTTGAGACTCGCGGAACTACGTCATTATCTAGCTGATAAGGCAATGTATGAAAGTCTCTGGCCCTACAAAATGTGATCGCTTTACTTTTATTTCCATTTACAGTCATTTTATTAGCTCTTGCCCAATCATTAATCTTATTTAAATCTTCCTGTAGTTGAATCATATCGTGCTGTTCTGTAATTTCCCTATATAATATACAGTCGTCGGCAAAGAGTCGAATTTTTGACGTTATATTTTGCGATATATCATTTACAAAGATAAGAAATAACAGTGGGCCAATGACACTGCCCTGAGGGACTCCGGAAGTAATGTTACCCTTTTCCGATAAATGCTGTCCAATTCTAACCTTTTGATTTCTATCGCGAAGAAATTCACTTATCCATGCTATTACCCGCCTGTCAATTTTAGCATCAATAAGTTTCAATATTAGTATGTCATGCGGTACTACATCAAACGCTTTGGCAAAATCAATAACTATTGCATCCACTCTTCCCCCAGAATCAATTACTTCAGACAAGTCTTGGGTAAGGGAAATAATTTGACTTTCACAAGAAAAGCCATTTCTAAAGCCATGCTGCCCGCGAAAAAACCATTCTGTCTGATCCAAATGATTTCTAATCGAATTAGATAATAATTTTTCAAACAATTTACAGACTACTGACGTAAGACTAACTGGCCTATAATTTTGCACTTCCCATTTTTGTCCACTTTTAAAAATTGGCACTATTAAAGCAGATTTCCAATCATCCGGTACACTTTCATTGTTGATTGATACATTGAAAAGTCTGACCAAATATGGTATTATTGTCTCCCCTGCTATCTTTAGCATATCGGATGTAATACCATCCGGACCGCAAGACTTACAGTTTTTCATTTTCTTCAATTGTGAACGTATTTCCCTTTGATCAATTTTGAATACATGATCCACGTTGTTGTGCCCTATAACAATTTGGTTAGCTTTTTGTTTGTATACGGAACAGAAATAATTATTAAATACATTGGCTTTCTCTTCATCATCTACGATATCTACGTTATTCCATCTTACAGGAGGTGTCTCCTCCTGTTTACCTCGACGGTGACGTACATAGTTAAAGAACTTTGCCCAAGCGTTTTCATTATCATCTAAAATTAACTTAAGATATGATTCTTGCGCAGTTTTCTTTTTATTTTCTACTTCTTTCCTAATTTGTCGGAATTTCTGTAAATGTACCTCGCTGCGATGCCTATTGTTATACGCTTTTCTCATTTTTCTCTTCAATTTGCGAATTTCCGTGTTATAATACTCTGGGTCTGAATTCTTTTTTAAGTACTTAAAGGGAACGAAACATTGCCGAGCTTCCTCAATAATTTCTTTGAATTTTTTCCATATGTCTTCCAATCCTCCGCCTAACTTTTCGAAAACCGCGTAGTTCAGTTTTAAGAAATGTTGCAGTCCATTTAAGTCAGCTTTACGATATTGCCAAATTCTATTACCGATTTTATCATTTACCCTTGAAATAGTAGCATTTATTTCAAGAACTACGGCATTGTGGTCACTTATTCCCTGAATAACATCGCAATAGTATAACATGTCTATCGGTCTAATGAGAAAAATATCTAACATAGAATTTTGACGCGTTGGCTTGTCAACAACTTGCGTCATTCCTGCATCCCAAACTAGTTTATTTATTATTAACTGTATTTTTCTATCGCATACTTCGCCTTGCCAATTAATATCGCTTAGATTTAAGTCACCCCCAATAATAATCGGATTACTGGTTCCATTCAAAGTTTCCCCCAATTCGAGAATATTATCAAGAATGGAATAATTACCGTTTGGTGGCCTATAACATGCAATAAGATCTATTGTCTGCGAGTTGTCTACGTTTATATCTACTCCTATCATTTCATAGTCAATGCTTTTCCATTTCAAGTTCGCGTTTATATGTGATTTAACTAAAATAAAGACCCCCCCGCCTCTAGTTTCCCTGTCCCGGCGAAATATTTTATAGCCGTTTCGACAAATTTCTGAATCTAATATTTCTTCAGTAAGCCATGACTCCGTACCGATCACTACGTCAGCATCACATGCCTCAATTAAGTTCCAAAGTTGAATTTCCTTATTAACAACACTTCGGCAGTTTACAAGTTAGCAAATAGTTTAGCTGCGCGCCACCAGAGGAAGAGGTCTGAGATCTTCTACTGTTTTCATCAATGTCCAGAATTATTACGAAATTCATTGGGGTTTGAACAACGCTATATTAAGCCCGTGAGTGATCGTTGGTGATTTGTTTGTTTTAACGTTATTGGAACATTTGAACGAAATCCCTATTTCTGAAAGTAGGAAAGAACGTCCGTGTACAAACATTGTCCTTAGTCCGTTTGGTACACAAATTGTGGCAAGAAAACATGTGAGTTTTAAAGTATTTGGAGAGTTAAAAGTACAAACATTTACCGTACAAAATATACAGTAATGTACAATGTACAATATGTAGATATCGTATACAGGTATCGTATATTTTCTAAACAACCTCTTCTTTTATACAATTTGTGAAAATTGAATTGTTTGAAACAATGCCGAAACGAAAGTTACAGTTGTCAAAACAGAATACAACTGCTAAGAGATGGGCAGCCTATTGAAATTCGGAATCGGCTACTCAGAGGCAAGAGCGACTTGCTGAAGAACATTCACCATTGAAAACAATACAGTAAAGAAGAAAGCAAATGTGAATAATTCTCTAGAAAGCAGGGCAGCTTTTCGTTTCGGACTCTCGATTTGACTATTTACACATATCTCATGTTCAAATTGGTAAAATCGAAAATGTTTGTATGTTTTGGTCAACTGTTGAATATTTTTCTTCAATATGGGCAGTTTACTATCACAGTGGTATGTAATTAAGTAATGGTCCTTTACATATTAAGACTAATCTTGCTGCTGTTTCGCATGCCAGTTGCTCCCAGTGAATTAATTCATCAATTTTCTATAAACTGGCAAAAATTAATTTATTTAAAATATTTATGTCTAATCTAATAACAAAATTCTGGGACACCTTGGTTTCTATAATTTACATTTCAAGATCCATAGTATCTAGCACTTCAAATCAAATAACGAAACTAATAGTGTTTTGTTAGGTGGTTCAGTACATTGTCAATGTGTACAGGTTGGTGGATCAGTATTGCTGTTATGTTGCGATGATATGATTAATTGATTTACCTAAACAAATAAGTTTTATACTACATGTTACTAGCACATAGATTTTTAAACATATTTCTATCTTCAAAATAATTATATAAACCGGCTATTACATTTCAGCATAGATATCTTCATTTACTTTTATGATTACCATTCATCAAATACGTTACGACATCTATATCTGTTCGTCCGGATCTGTCCATTAGAATACCCATGCGAGAACTCTCAGATGTTTCGTATACTCTGCTTAAAACTAAGTCCCTTCAAGGTCACGAGTTGGCAGCAGATACATTTTTATATAGAAGCAAAAAATATAAAAATGAGTTAGTTTTACAATTTGGCAATTTATTGAAAGTATTGGTATAATGTATAAAACTCCTGTCCTTTGGCTTGACAGCCTGCTACGGGCCTTAGCTGACCGGCGGTGACACAGCCTTTCGGCCGCGGGGGTTCAGGTGGTTAGCACGAGGACATCCCTTTACCGTATACACCGCTTTTCTTAACCTTAGGATGGGCTTTCTTATCGTCACACAGCAATCGATACTGAGACATTTGTAAGGAAAGCGCACAGTTCTAATTTACCCGGCCGGGAATCAAACTCGGGGTTGTTTCGTGGAAAGCGAACAGTCTAACCAATAAGCCACCGGGGACGGGATATAAAACTCCACAAAAAGAATATATGTGAGTCTACAAGTATTTTACGAGTATTTTTATTAACAGTTTAGATTTGTTTATTGTTTTTAGTTATAAAGTGAGGAATGTTTGGGAGCTGAAACTCCCAATTAGAAAAATGTTACCTTTCTTTAGTAAGAAAGTGAACGAGGCACACCGGAAATTTCCAAACAGGGGGAAAGACAGGAGGAATGAAAGACAGGGGGCAAGAAAGGGGGAATGACAGGGCTAGCTTGGCGGGGCAGATATACAATGGGAGAGAAGTAGGCCCCACTGCACGGCATGAATATATGGAATTCCTCTTCGTGGCTAAAAATTTACTGTAATAAATGCCTGGGCAACACCGGGTAGTTCAGCTAGTATGATGATAACACAAAGTGGATTTTTATAATGTCATTTTTCTTTTCACGTTAGAACAAAGCATTTTAGTACAGACATTCATTTTATGTTGTGACAAAAGGAAATGATCCATTTTATATAACTTTTTTTGCATTTTTCATCGATTTTCACTCGTAAGTACTTTTTCACATTTTTTGACATGTTTAAAGCATTTTTCGCGGATTTCATCGATTTTAATATCATTTGAATGGTACTTGCATCAAACAATATTTACGATATGCAACAAATGTTCACCACAGAATGCCTGAGAAGCCTATTCGATTTGATGTCTTCCCTCAGAAATTATCAGCAGTTGAGAGTATGTAATCTAAGATTTCCTGTGACGCTGTCACCAGGTTCGGAGGATTTCACGATAACAAAAGATACAGATTCCCTGGTCCAGTCCAAACCAAACGTTTGCAAGCTGAGTATACTTGAACAAAAGAAAGAAGCCTCGATTACATCAATAACGTATACAACAGCTTGTGTTGTTCATCTGAAGTTGTTTTGATCAGGTTTTTATGTGATCATTCTTTTCTTTTAGTGGATTTTCATAACAATTTTAGAGCATTTGATGATCATTTTTGGTGATGACTTAGATCATCAAAATCCGCCTCCTAGTGATAAAGTCACTTTGTGGTATTCTACCCTCGATTCCTGTTGATTTGTGTCTATACTGTTCTATCCACGCGCATTTCGTGTTGCAGCTGACGAGAAATACCAAGGGAGACAGGGAGAAGAATGCAACATGGTCTACGACACCATAGAATGCTTTTGGCGACTCACCAATTAGCGGTTGGCCAAGAAATGGCAACATCGACGCCATCTATAAAACGGATTTGTCTTCTTTCAGAATAAAATTGTAATTGTGGCATCAGAAATTTAAATATTTCATTTTCGGAAGCATATTTTTAGCGAACAATGTAAATTTAGATTGTGCTGCTTCAAAATAAAATAAAATTCGTTTACTTTCAAGTTCCAAGCTTCAATTTTATGATTTTTACCTTTATTTTCCCTCATTTTACCTTTATGATTTTCTAGGCGAAAGCAAGAAAAATTGAATAAAATGTATAAACATTTTGTGATATTATTCAAGCAAAACATGTAAGAACACATAAACGGACATTTCAAAAACTGTAGAATAAAAGTTGCAATATAATACATAATCTTGAGTAACCGTCCCCATTAAGACAAAAAATAACATTTTTACTCTCTTCACACATGACACAGCAAACATAAATATCTATCACATACAGTTTTTTACTGCTTTTTGACTATGGAATACTAAAACATAAATAGTATTCTGGAATAGCCAGGACTTGACCACATTCTCTCACAAAAATGAGTCTCTTGCTCATGCCTATCGTGACAAATTAGGAAAATAAAATTGGAGAGTACAATTGTACTTTATACTTTCTCGTATACAAACATACGTAGGGAGTAATATATGTAGTAGAATGGAGAAAGGTATGGAATGCTGCGGCAAAAGGCGATTTTTCGACACAAAAACTTGTATTGTGAGCCCCTGATGCAGAAAAATTAGATAAAACTAATGTTCTAATTAGATAAAACTAATGTTCTAATATGTAGTAAATTACCCCCTAAAACTCCCTCAAACACGTACACAAATTCAGGTTTCAGCAATCGTTGGTCGTTGATATCAAAGAACTAATTTATTTCAAAACGTCCGTCCGCCCGTCTGTGAACACCACTAGCGTCTAAACCATGCGTAGGATCTTTTCCAAAATGGATATTCCGCTCTTGGTCTAACTCGACTCAAAGCTTTGCGGCTTTCAAAAACATTCTTTATCAATAGGCGCCTTCATCAATAGGAGTCTGCCTGAGCCACATGTTTTTTTTACAATCGTCTGCACTTGTACAGGGGAGTGTGGATAGTTGATGCACCTCACCCTATGGGCCAGCCGGGGTGTTGGAGCTTTCCCAAATATATCACAAAGGGTGGCGGTCGCAATATATAAGTAACAATACGTAGTATACAGAAAGATATGTAATGCTGCGGAAAATCAATTTCGAAATTTCACCAGAAAGACACGTATTACGTTCGCCTGACGCCGAAACACCGTTTTTTTCGTTTTCAAAATGTCTATCTGTCGTCTGTGAACAACAACGCCTAAGCTATGCGTAGGATTTTTTTTAACACGCCGTGCGCGAAACGCGTTTTCTCGTGCTTGCTTTCCGTGTGTGAAACATCTGTTACGATTCGCAATTGTCTTTCGTCTTGGCAACGATTTCATTTTTTACAAACAATAGTGTTACGACACTGATTGGAATCCATTTACTTTTGTACAAGTGAGATATTTCTTTTTAGTTAGTTGATATTTAATTTATATTCCCTTTTTCTGAACGATACCTGAATATATCTTTTCACTTACCTCATTCGAGGCTGGTCTGCATGCTCGGCCGATGCCATGTTCACTCTCCATTGCATTGCATTGCATTTTCTCCCTCGTCGTCCATCCTGTGCCATCTTACCTCCTCTGCTCCTGTCCCAGGTTCGAATTTCCACTCTAAAATGTATTAATATCACTAAAACCATTCTGCTTTCTAATACATTTTTTTCTTTCCACATTAATTATTTAATTTTGTAAAATGATACACGAGGGACCATATTTATTTTTATACAACTTTATTGGTTGTAAATGACACGTTGAGTTAGTGGAGTGCCATTTCCACTGTAACACCCAAGCATATATTGTACATTAACGGCGATTCCATACATCCTAGGAACAACCTCGAATACATCAAATGTGGTTAACATACGAAAAACTGATTTTCAAGCACTAATCAGTATAGTGTACTGATATCACTAACAAATTATTTTCACTGTTTCCGTGCACACTTTACAACTCTTCGACCTACTTCCTAATTACATCTCATCAAATTGCATTAAAATCTTTTTTTTTTTCCAATTTGAATGTATACAACATCCGAACTTAATGAGCATCTCTTACCTTCTGCCCTGTCACAACACTTGCCTTTAACTCTCTTCTTCTACGTGCACATCATTCCCAAAAGTGCCCCAAGTTCTCCTGTGCCAATATGTTCACTCGTTGTCCACTCTTGCATTTTAATTGGCTTCGAGTACGGCGTCATTAAGTACATTGTTTCTTTCTGCTTATCCAAAATGCCTATTCGTCTATAAATAACGTTTTTGGATTTTTAAAGATTCTATTGGCTACTTGTTTCATAGTCATCTTAAAGAGGGGGAATTGTGTTCTCGAACAGCACACACGTTCCCAAAAGACCGATTCAAATCCCTTCACTTCTGAGCATCTCTCTCCCAACCCAAGTAATACACGCACACGTTTTCCTGAGCTCCGGAATACCTACCCCCACGCCTTTGCCAACATTAGTTGAATTAAGAATAAATTATAGCAACGAGCGTTGTACACAAAATCTGATAACCAGAAATGTTCGCTCCCGAGTAATAGAATCTACTTTGCATCAAAACACGAACTACAAATTTGATACACAATTCCTTTCGCCAAAATAACCTAACTCGCCACTCCTCTCGCAACTAGCGAAGAGAGTGCTCAAGAAAATGTGCGCGGATAATACCTTCTTATCCCTATCCCATTGTCCGAATAATATTTCTGTCTACATGACAGCTAAGGTCCGTTCGCTCTAACTTTACTCAGCACGTAAACAAATGCACGTGGTCGTCACTTATTCTCATTGGCTGACTGACACCACACTCCCCTTCAGGGCGTCGTGCGCTATAGGAGTTAGGTCTCTTTCAAAATTGATTTATTTCCTGACACACTACACAAACAGTCGAAATAATTTTCTCCTTTGCCTTGAAGTAAAATCAGACACCGAGCATGACCTTAACTGCCAACGGACCTCTTTGAGATAACGTTCGTTCGCCAAGCCGTCGGCGCCGCTTCTGCCAAATTTTATCAGTAGCAGTTCCGTTCTCAATGAGAAAGTTCTGAAAGAATGCTGTCTATTTGTTTGGTTAGTGAATGGTGTGTTTGCTCATTGCGACGATTTTTATTTCCATATCCAACACAATAAGTGAAGCAGTTTTCGGGATATACCGGTTTGAAACATTCGCAGGGAAAATCCCTCAGAACTGGTGAGAATAAGGTGGTATTGATGTGTTTTAATAATTAACGGCTAAAAATCCGTCAATTAATTTGTGGTAGATGGAAGAAATGACTGCTGATTTGCAGGTGTCGGTGTCAAAAGTGTTTGAAAACTGTGTGATGAATTAAGTGATTGGAAAGGTAACTTCTCCACGTAAGAAGAGATGTAGAACAAAACAGGTGGAGGGCGAGTGCGATGAATTTGTTAATGTGCCATTCATATTGATGTGCACATTTTTTCTTAGAAATTAATTTCCAACATAAAATAAAATTCTTGATGTGGTTAATGAATATTCGGGACTGCCAAATTTTAAAAGAACATCGCTGTATGTTCCATTGAAATTCGTGCTTCGGGCGGGATTTCACTGCTACCTTGCAAGAACACACGTAAATGTAAGTTCTGTGATATTTTTACACATAAATGTAAGATCTGCATATTTTGGCTTGAATTTTGGGCGTATTAAAGAACTACTAGAGAAAATAACATGCTGTTACACGTGCTGACATTTGAGTATGATCGTAGCGCGAATGGCGTAACCAATCACGACCTAAGGAGCGGAGGGATACATTCAAAGTTTATTTACATGCGGAGTGAAGTTACAGCGAACGGACCTTAGCTTGTCTACTGATAGGGGAGATGCGGTTCCGTTAACCAATCAGAGACTGCAAATTCTGCGGACGACACAGCAGTTGCCGAAACTTACAAAGAAAAAAGAAGTGAAATTGACAGCGCAAAGCAACTTAAATTGAAGAGCACCCGTACCACTTTGGTTATTAACTGTTTGCGGTTCTGTGCCGTCTACTGCTGTGTGCTCTCATTGCGATTTGTTTCTTGCTGTTGTGATCTGACGGAAAAACGACAAGACCACGTGTCAGTCGCCCGAGTAAGTGCTCATCTACTCTGCTACATCGCTCTACCCCCACCCCCACTGCCAAGTGGACAGGAATATCATTCGGGCAATAGAAAAAACCAAAATTGATAAGAAAACTAATTCAGAGCCTGATGACCTTCTCCTAGAAGCTCTTTATAATAATGTACCTTTAAGCCCTGGAAAGACAAGTGTCAAATGAGAAGCAATAAAATTGTTAAAAAGCCCTTATCGCTGGCGATTAGCTCAAATTATAATAAAGCCTACTCGACTAATTACTTCGTAAAAATAGTCTGCGTGTTTTATCACTGAAAACCATGTAGGTTAACATAAATGCCCAACTCCAGATTCCAACCCCGTAATTTATAGGAGCTTTTGGTCGTATATTGAGAGAAAGTTCCGGAAAATAATTTTGTTCTAAAGGCCTTTCCGATGTGATTCACTACACCTCTGAATATCTCATTGTTATAAACGTATATTTGTTTTACCATTTTCATCTACCTTTTTTACGAAAATTTCATACTAATAAATCTGTAATAAAATAAAATTCTCCAAAATAATTCTCTTTTCAATCTAATCTACCTATTTAAGAGATTATAATCCACATTTCCTCCTATTTAGAGCCTATCTTTGGCGCCGAAATGGGTGATTTTGCAGCACACAATTCGCAGCCCGGACATGAAAGACGCAGAAGCGGGGGACGAGTTGCACCGTGCGGGTGGCACTGGTGTAGGACTGCAGTTGCAGCGAACGCAAAGCGAAGTGCGAGTGGCTGCGGACCTCGCACGTTCCACCTCCCGCTAACGCACTCCGCTGTTCATCAACTCAAGATGGCTCCAGAATGCCCTGCGAATGTCCTGCGCTACATTTTGGAAACAATTTTAAGCTAAAGAAATACGAGTATTTTTTGAGCAATTTGGCGTCGAACACAGTCGCCCGCTCCGAATATCCTGCGCTTCGTGAACGCAATATGAAGAGATTCCTGGCTGTTGGATGCTACGTAAGTAAGAATTTGTTTATTATTTCATATTTTTTTGTTCGTTTCTTACCTTTGAGCTTTTGTTGTACGTTTACAAATTAGTCTTTTAGAAATTATTTAAAGCCTATTTAAAATAAATGAAATACAAATTGCTAGTTTTCAGGGAGAATCAGATTGGAATGCAATAATGGCATTCCGCGCCGTGTTTGCGAATTTCTAAGAATTAGTCTCATTGTTGTGACATGATTTAGCTGTATGGAAAGCAATTGTAATTGTCAAATTTGTGTTTATAAATGCTTGAAAATATTTAGTTTCCTCACCAAATGTTCTACCAATTGTATCGAGTTTTGCAAAAAAAGTGACTCACATGTGTTGGAGAGAAATTGTGGTGCAAATAGTATTACGTATTCATTACTAAAGGAGGGAGAGTACCTGCGGTTTTAGCACTACTAATTTCGTTACATCGTTTAGGCGAAAACTGGTAGCAGTAATTTGAGAAATATAAACATAACTTACCTTTGCACCGAATCCATGTTGGACCGGCTAAATAGAAACACCAAGAGTTCGTTTTCGTATGCATTCTTTATGCCTATCTGCATTGCGCATCGTTGTCTTAGTTCGTGACCTTTTTGTATAAACAAAATAATTCTGATCAGAAATAGCAAGACAGATAAATTGTGATGGATAGTCTTTATATTATGTTGAATACAATTGCTTGACTTCTGAAAAGGGACGTTGAGGATGGAGTGGCGGCCATTTTTGCATGAAGAAATTATTTCCTATGTATTTTATTCTATATTTCTTCATTAACAAACTATCAATACAGTATTGATTTATAAGATTTATATAGGAAAATAGTATTAAAGAGATGCAATAATGTTCTCTTCTTTTTGTACTTCGGGCTGCATGGTTGGGAAAGAACATTGAAAGCAGGAAGAAGGGCTACGAACTACGAAGAGAAATTAACCAAAGGAGAAAGTAACGAGTTGGCTAAGAACATTGAAAAGGGGGAAAAACTTAGTAACTGGTCGAACTGGGAGTAGGAAAAACAGATTCACTGATCCTATGCTCTTTAGTGTAGTGAATGTTTTGTCATGACAGGTGTCCTTCCCCCATTGGATGGCGAGTCCTGGCGCCGACCAACAGGTCGGCTTGCTGTTTTCCCCTTCAAGGTATTTCACTATCGGGGCACCGCCCAAACCAGGGCGAGCTCTCAGCCCCCGATCGTTCTCCAGGAATGTGTAGTAGTGTAGAGCTTGTAAATACAAGTGTGCCAGTACACTAGAGTTGCTATCAAATAGAACCTAAATATTGCCAGAAATACAAACTCATTAAGGGTTGGGATACTCAGTACACTTAAACATTGATATAATAAAGAGACCGCGAGTTGTAAGTTGCGAATTGGCACTGGAGTTGGGCATCGAAGTGTAGGCGAGCAAGTGTCAGCTGAGCCAGGAGCAAGGCCAGGTTACTCGGGAGAACAGGGAGGAAAGAAGAGTGCGAGAGGGCGGCGGTACTAACCTCTGATGGTTCAACATTGAATATTGGAAGGCATCAGTGGACGTTTTGTTTACTTCGACAAAATGCCCCCGAGAGTCTTACTGGCATTACGTTTGATGGTTTATTCTCTTTGATTCTTCTTGATTATTCTATGTCTGTTGGGTTTCATATTATCTTCTATGAACTTGAAAAGGGGTTGTAAACTACACCCGAAACGTCATGTTATGAGTTCTAATGAAGCGAAACATTCACTAACAATTTGTATATTAATGTTTCAAAACCTAAATAATTAAAATCATGTTTCTCGAAATTAAAAGTTATCATAAAAATAAAAATTGATCTAAAACGAACCAAGGAAAGACGGGAATTAATGGTATTTATTAAGGGTATGGAAGTGTGAACACACAAACTAGTTCATCAGAAGTAGTTGAACTTAATAAGGAATCTAATCCTGGGAGTTTTGAGGTAAATAAAAACAAAGGCTATTTAACGGGTTTACATCGATTATTTATTTACAAAACAAATACAATAAATATCTTTTCTCCCACAAAAAAGACAAATGACTAGGTAAAATTCAATCCTCCACACAGAGGAAATAAATGGAGATTCAGTTCACATGCGCATATGCCACCCTCTGTCCCTCCTCAGGCATTTCCTTGGAATCGTCAGGCCTCTTCAACCACCGCCGTCCCAGAGGAAGACGTTGACAAGCAACAAGAACAGTTCCAACATGAACACGGAAACATTTATAAAAGCCATTTCATACAAAGGTACAAGCATTACGTAAATACATAGCTGAGACGTTCCTTGGGTGCGAGAAATCGCTAGCCAGATTTGAAAATCACACAATTCATAATTCAAAAATCTCTGAAAATTTAACATTCTCAATTTACTTCAAGTAAAATACATCGGATCTCATAAATTGTATGTCTGTTGGATATCGAATCTGAGATAGCTTCCACTTAACTTGGCTAACAGGTTTCTCTTCCGCGCATTACAGGAGTGAAACGTTTCACCTATATATTTACTCTATGAGTAAAATGATTGTGAAGATACAATGGATTCACAGATGCGAACTAACGAGTTATACAAAATCAAGAAAATAAATGCATATAACAATTAAATTACTCTGCATACACTCCTTAATTCGTCATACCATTTTGCAATTCTTGAAATAAATTACAAGAGTTAAATATGAAAAAATTGCAACTACAATATGTCAGAATTATTACTTCATAATTGTGTTCGTGATACATCTTTACTGCCCAGGAATTCAGAAAAATCTTAAGTTCTACAATTATTTGATAAACAGCTTGACAAAACAGCTAACACTTCCGAGCTGATCCGAGAGGCCGAGGTCGCAAAGGCAGTGGTGCCGTGGCGATCTCGGGCCGAAGGATCGCGGGTTCGAGTCCCGCCTCGAACATGGTATTTGTGTTCGTCCTTCCACCCCTCACTATCACCATATCACTTCATCCAGTATACAAATACCCCTAACGTTTAAATCAACAATGGTTGCTAATGACCTCGTAAAAAATACGACCTTACATAAACAAAAAGCTTCCTGAACATGACAAAATCAGTTTTAACACAAAACATTTTATTGCTTAGGACCACGAAGTCTGCAAGAAGGAGATCAAGTCCGGTGTTGGAGGCACAGTGGGAGTACGCAAAACGTCGACAGCTAATCGGCTCAAATGAACTGCAGAGACATCACGCGGTGACTGAAGTCATTTATTTTGGAGTTTTGGGTTGGACACAACGACGCGCCGGACGCGACCAACGCCAACTGCACTTCAATGGAAATGAATGTAGATTGCGTTGATTTGGCAAGAACTAGTTACAGAGAGTTGCGTATTTCTTTGTGCCACCGATCCCGCCATTTTACATCCAGTTGTCAGGAGAATTGGAACTGTGTGGCGTTGTATGTGCTGAGAACCACGAATCCCCCCAAAAACAATATTAATATTCTTGAAAATCTCCACATCGCAAATAGTAATTTCAGCTCCTGATTGCTCCGAAGCGGGGCTGTCGGGCGAGAGATTTTAAATGACGGCGGATTCGCTACTCTGTATCTAGCATGGACTCGGTGGCCATTGGCCGAACTGCCTTCAAAGGTTCTTCCATTCAGAGCATGATGCCGCTCACGCTAAGCGAGTCCGAATAGCTGCCGATTGTTTTCATGCTACCCCACCACTTTTGCCTCTGTTTCAATACGGGGGGGGGGGGGGCAAATGCCAGCACTCTAGCAATGTCGAGCATTCCATACCCCACTGGAGTTGGGTCTCGTCCTCACAGACTTCGCGCTTAATACCAAAGGCGGATCCGCGACGCAGTGGAGGTAACGAGACATTGCAGTTGAGCTGCGAAATAAGTGTTATTTGTTTTCGACGTTGGTAACCCTTACAGAAATAAAATCTCTGACAATCTCCAGATCGATTCACTAAATCGTACATATTGCCCGTACATACGTAATCGGCAAGGCCAGAATATTTAGCCATCCTGATTTTCTGAACTGAGGAATTTCTTGGTTGCACATTCGCTTAAGGCGCACGCCGGTATAGCCCATTGTTTTGCCCTCCCAGTCGTAAATGTAGTTTGACCTTTCTTAAATGTTTTAACCAAGTTTTAAGGTGGAAAAGCAGGTCCAGTGCCATCCTGATCTCGCCAGTAATACAGATATTTTTATTAATATATAATTATTACAGGGAGAATTGCCAGTATTACACGATTTCGAAATAAATTAACAACACTTATTTACTCATTTCCTTTAAAAAGAAAAAATCTCCTCTCCTCTGAGCATTTTCCGGATCCGCCCTTGCTTAGAATTAATTTCTTCAACAAAATACAATCAAAAGTAAATAATTACAAAACGTCTACGCAAATGGCATTTTCTTAATTGTCGAATGTTTTCATATCATTGTTTTCATCACCTGATACGCTTATCAACACATTAAATGCTTCACTGTACTGCAATGATTGTAGGTGGTCACTTTCTTAGATTTACCGTACATCCCAAGAAGAGTCAACAGCGTCAAAAACATGCTGACCGTTAATTATCATTTACTCTCTAAGGAAGAGGGCTAATTTAATTTAAAATGTAAAGGATCTCTTATCCAAACTGGATGTAGATAACATTGCATAGAGTATACATTGTTTGGACTGCTCCTGTCATCATTTTGAATTCCAAAACCCAAAAATTCTTGACAGTAGGTGTAGAAGCGGATCAGAGACCGTGAATCTAGTCAGGATTAGGATCTTAAGGATCCGAAACTATAAAATTAAACAAAACTATAAAAACCAATGTTTAATGCAACTGTATACAGTTCAATCCTAATCAATTCAGTATATAGTTCAATCCTAAATTTTTAAGTAGTGGTGTTACAACAGCACATACTTTCCCGCATTATTGAAGCAGCTACGTAGAATTGAAATATTACACTTTCTGCCCTACTAACATCTTAGCTATTATTTGAAAACGTCCTATTCAACCAAGAAGCGATCAACCACGGTGTAAGATATATAGCCGTCTTTGGGGCAAATTTTCTGAAGCCAGTTTGACGCTAGTGAGTCAAATGTATGTCCAATTATACCAAACTATACTGCGATGTTTCTAACTTTGCCCCTCAAGGCCCGTCTTCACAAGGGAATGTCACGGTATTTCACGACGTTCTCGGTCGTGACGCCAGACAGCGCATGATCGCGTCCGTATGAAGCAGTGCTTGCGATCATACGACTTCTCGCGCCACGACCGGGAAAGACGCGAAACGACGTGTGATATTCCATCGTGGCCATAGGGGCTTGAGGGGCAGAGTTAGAAAAATCGCACTACATCTACTTATTCATCCCTTGCGTGGTTCAAGGGTATTGGTGCTATAATTGAAACATATGTCAGCCGACGTTTCGGAGTTTTATTTCCCCATCCTCAGGGCTAACTTGTGTGTAGAACATTGCACAACTATAATGATATGTAATACAATTCTCAGCGCTACAAAAGCTGGCATGACCCATTCATAGGGACTACAAACTAATGAATAATCATTCATTTATGATTAAGTCGTTTATGATTCGTTGAGAATGTGGCAGGTTCAAAGAAATTGTTAAATTATTTCCTGTAAAATGCCTTTCCGGTAAAGAATTAAGGAACAAGTACCTTCAAGTTTTTCAGTATGTAGGAAAGAGTGGTTTTGTCATTGCTGTTATAACTGATAATAATAGGATTAATCGAAATATGTTCCATTTCATGTCTGCAAACGAGTGCATTATTAACCCAGATCATGACAAAATTCGCACATTTTTAACTTGCGATTCAGTTCACATATTTAAACATTTGTGCAACAATTGGATTAATCAAAAAGATCCTTTGAAGGGTATGACTTCTCGAGATTTTGAGAATCCGTCAGTCACCAGGGTAGCATGTTTTGAACACATAAGAGAATTTTTCAATAGTAAACGTGATTTGTTGATAAAAAAGCGCAGAAATGAAATGTAAAACGTTTATACCAATTCAAACTTGAAAGGCGCTGTGTAAAATGTGTAGAAAATATTTTTAATGATTCAACCATTGCTTCTTTGGATACTAATATAAAGGATAAAAATACAGTTTAATATTTAAAACACACAAGAAAGTGTCGGTCTATGATGAATTCTAAGAACCGTTTCAAGGGAATTGTTAAAAGAGATGAGTGGTCTGGACCTATTGCAGATGTTGCTGACAAGAAAATACATTTTCTGAAACAATTTATGTCAGAGTTACGAAATTGGGATTTTGGTAAAGGGGCATTGACTACAGATACATAATGCATTAATGAGATGTACTTCTGTTTGAATAAATTTAACAGAATATGCTTTGAAGCATCTGAATGTTAATTGTGTTGTTGCAGGCAAGCTTCAAACAGATTGTCCGCTGAAGGCGGTGAGCGCGCCAGGGAGCCTCGAGCCCTCCTCGCCCGCAGCGAGCGAGGACGACCGCGCGCTGCCTGCGGCCACGCCCACGAGCCATCGGGGCCACCCGGCCGCGCGCCGCAACAAGAAGAAGCGGCTGAGGAGGGAGAGCCTCCCGCCCTCCACGCCCCCCCCCCCCAACGGCAGCGCCAGCGCGGCGCAGCCACCGAGGAGGCGCCCCTCCCCCCCCCACCACAGAGACAACGCGCAACCCCGCCCCCGCCCCCGGCTGCCACAGCCACCGACCGCGCATGGGGGTTGCTCAGGGGGTCCGTCACTGGTTGGGTTGGGAAACTGCCGTATTTGAGCGTTGTGGTGGGGTGGCAGATGGTAGTGGAGGGGAGGCAGAGGGAATTGGCCGTTTACACATGGCATATGCCACGACCCTTAAAAGTCACAACTTTACAGTCGTGACATCTCGTCAAAGTCGACAGTGCGCGTTGACATCAGGTTCCACGACTTTTGGTCACGTGACACCGAAACTGGCACCAGTTTCGCGCCATTCGAAAAAAAAGCGCTATGTCGGTAGACGTGATGGCCTGTGCAATTGTCGTTGTTTGGGAAATAGTAAGATCATTCCGGAAAAACGAAAAGTGGTGAGAGAGTGGATTAGGAGAAGAGAAACACTGGGGCGATCCAGTACACTTTTAAAAGAACTTGCGGCAGAAGATGTTGCAAGTTATTGCAACTTCATGCGAATGAGCGAGAGCTCTTTCAATTTTCTTCTCGAGAAAACAGAGGGGAGAATTCGAAAGCAGGACACGCTGATAAAAAGCGCAATTAGTCCGAAACTGAAGTTGCAGGTGACTTTGCGATTTTTAGCGTCAGGGGATTCTTTTGGTTCCCTTCAGTTGAGAATCGATGTATAACTATATTAAACTCAGAAGCGTCTCTAGGTATTCAAGCGCCCATGGCAAGCATATAAATTGCGCCCCTGTCAGGATACTACAAATTAGGGGTGTTGTTATTTGTTTTAACGGATATACTCTAAATAGCGCCCCTTGTGAGTGGCGCCCATGGCACGAGCCATGTCTACCATACCGTAGATACGCCTCTGATTAAACAGCAACGAAATATGTAAAAAGTATGCAGAAGAGGTAGCGTAAGAAAATGAGTGCGGACCCGCCCCTAAAACTTGTATCCATGCCCCTTTATACAAGTATATAGCAAATACAAACAGTGTTAGTACTTTAAACAATACAAACAACCTTCAACAAATTCACATTCAACAGTCTCTGATCACAACATAAGAAATCAATGTTACTAACATTGATTATAGATTGATTATTATAACATAGATTATAGCCCGCCCGCATGACGGGGCCAAACGTTGCATCGCTGATTAATAGGTAAAAGTGCTTATACCAAAATATGTGGATAAACCTGAAGATAATTCATTATGGAAAATCACGCGCAGGCTTTCCATGAAACCAATTACAGTGCCGCCGCTGCAAACCTGGAGAATTCGCCGAGTCGAACGAGGCGAAAGCGGAGCTCCTCGCTAAAGTTTTAGAATCTCAGTCTGCCGGTCGAGGAGGCGCCGCCAATACCGCATGTTGTCGAAGTGCAACAAACTGTAATGGCGGCACTGCACGCGCCCGCCGACGAGCCGAGTTTCACAGATGAAACAGAAATTAAAGCGGCTATTGCAGAGCTGAAAGCTAAAAAAAGCTCCCGGCCCAGACGGCATCACAAACGACGTCCTGAAGAAGCTACGGCAACAAGGCATAGTGTTTTTAGTCGCCCTGTTTAATTCAATCTTTATGTTTCAGCACTTTCCGAGCCAGTGGAAACACGCACATGTGCTAACTTTTCACAAGCAGGGAAAAAATCCAAAACTGCCCGAGTCGTATAGATCTATCAGTTTATTAAATACACACGGAAAATTGTGTGAAAACTTATACTAAAAAGAATTCTTAAATTTGTTTCAGATAATCCATTAATGAGTAAGGAGCAGTTTGGCTTTCGCGCAGGCCACAGCACAACGCATCAGCTTGTGCGAATTACAGATCGCATAAGACGCAACTTCAACGAGAGCCGATTTACAGGCGGAGTGTTCCTCGACGTCGCCAGCGCATTTGACAAGGTCTGGCACGTCGGCCTCCTTTACAAACTCCACTCTCTGAACCTTCCAATTTACCTAGTACACCTTGTTCACTCTTTCCTCGCAAACAGAACGTTTCAAGTAACGCTGCTGCTGAATGCGAAATCTACCCGCCGCGCCATACGGGCCGAAGTGCCGCAAGGGAGCGTGCTAGCTCCTACGCTCTTCAGCCTCTATGTGCACGACATTTCCTCGCACCCTCAAACGGAACTCGCCCTGTACGCAGACGATACGGCTGTAATAGACACGTCTAAAAACTACGAGCTTCTACAGAAGTATTTACTTCAGATCCAGGAGTGGCTTAAGCCATGGCAGGTCAAAGTCAACGTGAGTAAAAGCGCAGCTGTGCTCTTCACACGAAGTCACAGATTCACGCAGCCGAGGCCGCTCGCGCTTTGTGGCGATGTAATATATTGGGCCAAAAATGTCAAATATTTAGGAATGACATTAGATAGCGCACTCACTTTCAACCTGCACATAGATAACTGCGGAAGAAAGCGCGGCAGACCAGAGGCCGCTTGCGATGCTTATTTCATAAGCGGAACAAACTGTCAACGGCGAACTGCCTCACGCTTTATAAAGCAATTATTAGGCCGCAAATGGACAACGCATGCCCTAGCTGGGCAATTGCTGCAGAAAGTTATCTAAATAAACTGCAAGTAGTTCAAAATCAATGCCTTAGGGCCGCCCTCTGCGCCCCTAAGTATGCATTAATTAAAGATTTGCACCGCGATGTATCAATGCCACTGCTAGTAGAACATTTTAAAAACATAACTTCTAAATTTTTTAGAAAAGCCGGTGACTCGGAAAATACTCTCATTTCCGAGGTCGCTTCCTACGAACCCGCTAAACGAGCACAGTATAAGCGACCGAAACAATTCCTGGAGTAAGAGAAATCTGAAACAGCGAAATGAGACTTGAAACATAAGCAACGTTTTCTATTTTTTTGCACACGCGATGCGCGCGCCAGTTGGCTAATGTCGTTCCGACCTCCTGTTCTTTTCATCTGTTGCAGGATTGGCCATAGATGCCCGTAGGGGTAGGAATGGCCGCACCGCGGTGGAATGAACGCATATTGCACTTCACGTGCGTTCACGAAACTGCACAAGTGTACTCGAGTGCGCGGCGCAGACCGCCCGCGAGCGTGGACGCGAGGGGTAGCGTCAAGTGGACGCGCCGCGTACTTTAGTTGTTTTTTTTTTGTTTAGACAGTCATGATTACGCCATCACAGTGAGAAAGGGGAATTTGTAAGCGTAGAGAGAACTGCTTCCACATGTGTTGTCCTGGTGGCGGGTTATGGGGAAATTGTTTCGGAACCTAAATTTACTTTGTAGAAGTGTTTCATGCGTCGAGAGCTGCCTCAGTTGAATTTTCTCTATTTTTCGTCAAGATGTGGAGGTGAACACGCTCCACATGTCAATTTTTGCTATCAAACAGTACAATACTGTAGTACATCTGAATTCCTTGTGCATTACATGTGCAAAGGGGAGCGAGTCTTGCGGTAACGCAAGGCGGCGTGTGGCCGAGCACTCTAAGTGTGAGGCCTGTGGGGCTCCTCAAGCCGCCAAGACCCCTCCAGCACTGCTGGCCCGTTCCATAAATGATCCAAGTCCGCTGCCTCGACAGTGGGTTGGTTGGAAGTAGATATCAAAGGGAATAGGAGTCTCGTTGACCATGCGAGGGTAGATTGGTGCAACCCGCTGGTCACTAAGTTGGATTTGTCTTTGTCAAAATTTGCACTAAACGGAACCCCGCCGTTATTGGGGGAAGTTCGCCTCGGCGTAGAAATTAGCCAAATGCCTCGTCATCCAATTAGTGACGCGCATGAATGGATTAACGAGATTCCTACTGTCCCTGCCTGCTGGGGCGGTCCCGCAGCGTTTTGTAAGACCTTTGCGTACGACCAAGTGTGCCCCGGCGTTTCCCCGGTCGAGGTGCTCCCGGGGAGCGTCAGAAGCGAGAAGAGAGAAGAAAGACGTGTGGGTCAACTGATCCCGGTCTAGATGGCGACGTCCACCATGGACTCCGAAAGCGACATACCGTCTGAGGTTGAACTCAGTACACTGGTTACTAAGATAAAAGGCAAAGAAACGCACAGATATGCGGGTTTCCTCACCTCCACGTGGTCCCGCCCCGGGCAACGTTCCCCATTTTGGGGAGCGGCTGAGGAGGAATTCTGAGGATGAACAAGCAGGGACAGAGGAATACTCGGTGGATGCCGCCTTGCTGCAGATAAAGCAAGGGATGAAGATACTGGAGAAACCCAAAATCCCGGCTGGGGATAAACGGGGCCTCCTGGCCATATTACACTTTATACAAACTGTGCTGAAGCGGTGTTGCAGCCGTGAAGCCCAAGAAAAAGCCACTAAAAAAGAGCTAAGGAAGGTGGTTAAAACCACCATCACAGAGAAGATCGGGGCGGTTGAAGAAACCGTCACGGAAGCAGTACAAATAACTATCACAGAGAAGCTCGGGGCGGTTGAAGAAACCGTCACGGAAGCAGTACAAATAACTATCACAGAGAAGCTCGGGGCGGTTGAAGAAATCGTCACGGAAGCAGTGCAAGCTTGCCTACAAGCCACACTGAAAGAGACTGTCATCGAAGCGGTGAAAGCCACAATGGAAGAGAAATGGAAAGAGCGGAATGTCGAGATACAAGACCGTAAAACATACGGTGAAGGAGCGCATTGCGCCCATTGAAAAGAAACTTGAAACCATGATCTTCACAAATCGCACGTTTGCGAAGGTCGCGGAAGCTGGCGGGCCGCCGAGTGCGGAGGCATACGTCCGTAAGCACAAGGCTCCCCGCGAAGTTCCAAACAACGATCATGTGATGGTACTGAAGGCCCTTCGGGGCTTGGCGTACTTATAACAGTGCGCCTCGTAACCTGGCCGTAGGTGTGAATTGCGAACACTCTACCTCCTGGACGACGCGGTATCGGGAATAGTATCGTTGCATACCCGAACCGCCCATATGGATTCTTTGTTGGCTCTAGTTTCCCCTGTGAGGAGGTCCCTGAGACACTCCCAGAAGGTGGTGGACATGGCCAATGTAAATAATGTATCGTCCTCTCCTACGGATTTCTCCGCGGGCTCAGAGCAGGACTTAGTAGCTGAGTCGTGGTGGGTGGATAGCTCATCCTCCTCGGGCGAAGACGAAATTTTCTGCTCTCCGCGGGTGGTTCGACGGAGAAAAGGAACGGCTAGGGGTCCAAAAAATCCCCCGTCTCCCTCAGCGCGGGCGAAGGGTGTAACGGTGAGCGGCACACCCGGTCATTCGGGGGAATCGCAAGAGCCGGCCAAAGACGGAATGGACCACGCCTTAACGATGGATTGTTCCCTAGAGGCAACGCACATGCTGCCTGTGGTGCGACTGGAGCGTCTCGCTCTAGCGACGGCCGCCAGCATGGGCGGGGCACTGGAAGCGGCGAAAGCCGTGGGTCCCCGGGCGGCAGAGGCGGAACAGCGAAAGCTTAGTACGCCGATCCCCGCACCCAACACAACGGACGGAGAAGCCGAGCCGCGGCATCCTACCTCTGCCGCGGGTAAGGCGAAGCACCAGGACGTGAGGGACCAAGCTAAACTGTCGGTCGCTGCTAAGGCACCGTTGGATACGCTCCCGGACATAGAGAAATTGGAGAAGCAAAAAGGAAACTGGAAAAACCGTAAAACTGCGATTCAAAAGCAGATTGAAAAGGAAATTAAAAAGAACGAGCAAAAACGTCAAGCGGCCATTCAGCGTGAGGTAAACCGAGCGAGGACACGCTTGGCCCTTGACAGTACAGCAATTGACAATACCGAAATGAGTCCTACGCTGCAAACGCGGGGAGTGATAGTCGAACGAGCGGACTCCAACCCGGGGCTCATCACCCCGGAAGCGGAGGACCGCCGGGCTGCAACCCCTCTCGGCGGCACCGGAGCCTTCTAACTCCTGTTGTCGCAGAATCACCTCCCTACTCCTAGGGCGGAGCCCTCACAGGTACCGCCCGCCTCCCCACCTTCTCCTCCCCCGGAAAACGCCGAGGAGGCGCCGTCGTGCGCCCCCAACGCCGCACCACAACCCCCCCTACAACGGCCGGAGTCGCCCCCTCGGGGGCGGACTTCCAAGTTTGTCCCGGACGGGCCCGACAGCCCCTCCTGCTCCTCCCAAGGGGGCGGGAAAGGGAAAGAAGGCCAAGAAGGGCAAGACCAAAGCCGAAGCCCAGGTGAGTCGTCGCTGAAGCCCCCCCTCAACAGGCAGGGGCGGAGACTACACTCTGCGGCCCCCTGTCCGCCTGTGCCCACTGCAGACGCGCCAAGTAGCGCAGAAGAGGGCCGGCAGCATCCCCATACCCATGCAGTCCAAGGGTAATAAGGGGAAGGAGGCTACCCGGGTTCCCGCCGCACCCCCTCAGGGTCCGCCGAAGTCCCGAGGAACCGACAACCCCGTCTTCGACCTTCCCCGGTCGGAGTTCCTCGAAAACGCTAAAAGGGCGCTGAGCGGTCTGGAGAAGACCGCCAGACGACTCCTGCGTAACAATCTGAAACCTGCGGAGAGGGCCCAGCTAAGGAAAGCCTTCGCGGAGGCCCGGGAAGCCACGGCGGCCTTACACGCCTCTGTGGTAACCTGGGACTTAGCGGTGGGCGGACTGCAGCGAACCCAACCTGCAGGGAGTAAAACACTCCCAGGCAAAAGTAAGTCTGGGTCCAAAGCCTCTAAGGGAGCACCAGGGTCGGCCAAGCAGGCCGCTGTAAAGGTGGCTGCCCCCTCCCACGCCCCGAAGAGTGCCAAGGGCCCAGCTGCCGCGCCACCTCCGCCCAAAGGAGCAACGGCGAAGGGCCCGTCGGCTAAGGCCGCCCCTAAAGCGACCGTCACGGACCCTGTCGCCGCCCTAGTCCAGAGGGTGGTAAAGAAAGCCGCGCAGAAATCAGTCACGGGTGTGGCTGACGAAGCCGCGGTCGCGGAGCCGTCGCGTGAGGCTGACCAAACGGTCACCCCCGAGACATTCGCTGGCGTCGCTAAAGCCGCGGCGCCCTCGGCCAAGCAAGTAGTCAAGGGGGCACAGCCCAAGGCAGCGCGCCCTGTGCCGAAGCGGTCGCCGTTCACGGTGGCTGTGACGGCCAAGGGTGCCAAAATGAAACATGATGCGATCCTGGCAGCCATGATGAAGCTGCTACAGGATCAAGGCGCCAGGGTGCACCGTACCGGGTTCGCGTCCGGGCCCGGTGTGCTGTTCCTGGATGCTGCAAATCAAAAGAGTAGATCATCGAGCGCGTCGTGAACGCGAGTGATGAACTAGAGCTCAATGACGGTCCGAAGAAATTTGAACCGCGCATTATTGTCCACGGCGTACCGAAGACCGCCACGGAACCCCAATGGGTCGGGGACGTGGTGAAACAGACCTTCCCCCACTCTATGATGGTCCGCGCCGAGGAATTCACGGTCCTTTTCCGCCGTGAAAGCAAGGTAGATCCGCAGACTGCCTCCTGGGTGGTCAGGGTCTCGCCTCGTGTGTGGAAGGCTGTAGTTGTCGAGGAAAAGGGGAGAGTTTTCGCTGGCCTGCGCTCTTACCCTGCCGTGACCTTCGCTAGTCCGCGCCGTTGTTTCAAATGCCAAAAACACGGCCACACCACGCGCACCTGCAAAGCAGAAACGGCTACCTGCGTGAAGTGCGCTGGGCAACTCACCAGGGAGCACGTCTGCCAAGCGGAAAATCCCACGTGCGCTAATTGTAAAAGGGCTAAACTTCCTACCAATCATCACGTTACCTCGCGGAAGTGCCCTGTATATCTAAAAGCTGTTGAGGCGGAGCTAGCCAAAACCGATTATGGCGTCTAAAATTATACAAATTCACACCAGCCGTTCACAGGCGGCCATGGCCACGTTAGAGAAGGCCATTTGCACGGGTCCCAACCCGCCCGATGTCGTCCTGCTCTCCGAGCCTTACACGGTGGGAGGCAGTGTCGCCGGGATTAGTACTGCAATACGCCGGGTGGAGGTGACAAAAGGGGGGAACCGGCTCGTGCAGCCGTGCTCATAGCAAACCCCTCCTGCTACGCTCTCAAACTCGAACATATATCGAACCGTGATCAAGCGGTGGCGGAGGTTACGACGGGGGACGGGCGGCGATGCGTATACATCTCTGCCTATTGGTCGCCGGCGGAGCCTCTGGATCTGAAGCTTGAGCATCTAGACCGGGCCCTAAACGCCCTGACCGGGCGGCTCCCTGTTATCCTAGGTATTGACACAAACTCCCACTCTGCGGAATGGTTCTCTCACGAGACCTGCCCGCGGGGTGAGGAAATAGAAACTTTCATGGCGCGACATGGGCTGTTCGTTGCTAACACAGAGTCGGAACACACAACCTTCTTCCGGCGCCTAGGAAATAGGGAGATTGGGTCCAACATAGATGTTACTTTCTTTAACTTGAACGCTATGCACAAGGTCCGGGACTGGAGGGTAGTTCCGGATCTTATCACGAGCGACCATTGTGCGATCTGTTATACGGTTAATCTCAACGGCCAACCACAAGTCCCGCAAGCAAACTCGGATTGCAGATTTCGGCTGCCGAGGGCTAATTGGGACAAGTATCAACGAGAAATTGAACTGGCGATGGGTAAGGTTCGCCCCTCCTGGGGTGTCCTAGAGCTGCAGCAGAAGGTCATCGCTCTCTCGAACGTAATAGCTAGTGCCGCGACGGCGTCGATTCCATATCGGCCCCCCGGACGAGCGCTAGCTCCATCATGGTGGTCTCACGACTTAACCATTCGCGCCCGAACAGCAAGGGCGGCCCGCAACAGGTACCATAGACGGCGCCGACGCGGGGATGCTGATACCGAGCAATGTTAAAAAGAGTACTACAAACTACGTACTGAACTTGCCAAGTGTATCCGAGAGCGTAAGAGGGCCTCTTGGGAGCGTCTCGTGACCTCGGCCACGGAGCGTGACCCCTGGGGGCTCCCCTATAAGATCGCCGCAGGGAAAAGACGAGTTCCTGAGTACCTGTCGGCTGTACGATCGGACGCCGGGCATACCTCCACGTGGGAGGACACTGCCCGGACCCTGCTGCAGGTGCTGCTGCCTCCCGATGCCGTTTCTAACGAGACGGTGGAGCAGCAACGGGTTCGCGAAGAGGCCATGCTTCCCTCCGCGGCCCTAGACGACCGACCTTTCCATCTGGGAGAGCTCGAGGCGGTCGTTGCCTCTCTACGCCCGCGCCGGGCACCCGGGGAGGATAATATCCACCCCGAGATGCTTCAATTCGCGCTTCCACTGATACGTGAGGAGTTGCTAGATATTTATAATCGTTGCCTGGCAACCGGGGTTTTCCCGGATTGCTGGAAGAGGTCGCAGGTGGTGTTGCTTCGTAAAAAGAACGACAAAGCTTGCGACGATCCTAAGGCTTATAGGCCCATTTGTTTGCTCCCGGTACTTGGCAAGGTACTGGACAAACTCGCTATCACTCGTGTAAAAAGCCACATCACGAGCCAAGGGGACATGGCCGCTTGTCAGTATGGCTTCCGGGCGGGGCGCTCAACGGAGGACGCGGTCAACCACCTACTACGGAGAAGTACACGGCGGTCTTGTTCTTTGACATAGCGGGGGCGTTCGATAATGCATGGTGGCCCAAAATACTCATGGAAGTCCGGCAAAGGTGGAACATCCCGAATAACATCCTTAACCTGTATAAAAACTTCTTCCTTAACAAGACTGCAAGTATCAGGCAAGGCGCCTGCGAGGTGACAGTGGGTCTCTCGAAAGGCTGCCCTCAGGGGTCCAACTCCGGCCCCGTCTTTTGGAACATCCTCTTTGACGGACTTCTCGTTCTTCTGGAACGGGGTGGATGGGACGCGGTAGCGTATGCTGACGATTTGGCCATCGTCGTACGTGCGAACTCGAGAGCTCAACTTGAACGAACAGCGGAGCGTGCAATCGGGGTTGTCTCTGACTGGTGCACTGGTGTGAAACTTCGGGTCGCCCCGGAGAAGACCACCGTGCTACTCATGAAGAACAATTTCCGACCAGCGCCCGGACGTAGATTCCTGAGCGAGGATCGGCCTCCCGTGATTCGACTGAATGGAGTAACTATAAGATCTGTACGGACACAACTCTACTTGGGTGTCACCCTTGATAGTAGTTTATCATTCCTGCCCCATATAAAAGCTGTGGCTACGAAGGCAAAATCGTTATTCTTCAAACTCCGTCGACTTGGCGGGGAGAGAGGGATATTCGATAAGAAAGCGTTACATACCATCTATAGTGGTGCCTTTGTCCCCATTATAATGTACTGCGCCTCTGCATGGGCTCGGGTAGCCCAACATGCGCATGTGGCACGGGAGTTAAGCAAAGCCCAGCGCGTTGCGCTTCTAGCTATGACGGGCGCCTATCGCACCAAGGCACACAGTGGGCTTCAGGTTGTTGCTGGCACCATGCCCCTCGACCTGCTTGCCAACCTATGGGCAGCCAGGTTCGCCCTAAAAACCGGACGTACCTCGGCTTGGATTGACGGGGCGGAAAGGCCTATCCGCCCCGATGACACGGCCCTCAGTCTGAAGGCGGAGTTGCGGGACGTTTGGAGGAGGCGGTGGCGCGAGCCTTCGGGCCGATCCGTCTTCCGCTTTTTTCCGGACGCCACCTACGACTGCCGGGCCGGTCGCAAACCGTACTCACGCGAGCTTACTTTTGTCATAACAGCCCACGGCCCATTTAACGCTCGCCTCCATTCGTTCGGACTGGTCGGGTCGCCGGCGTGTGTGTGTGTGTGGTGAGCCCGAAACCGCTCTCCACCTCCTCGTCGAGTGCCCCCAGTGGAGTTCCCTCCGACTCCGCGTCGAAACCAGTCTCGGTATGGCCCTTACCAGTGAGCGGCTCCACGCTGCGATAGCTGGCCGCTCTTCACGGATCTTGCTGGAAGTACTCGCGCGAGCAATCGTGCGTAACAGGACTCTTACCCAAACTGCCAATCGGCGTGCTCGTCTCTAGGGAAGAGCCAAGCCGATCACCAGCGCCTCTGTCCAATGCTTGTTTTCAAAGTAGCATCGGGGCCTGGGACGTCGGTTAACACACGGAATTGACGGAGTAACCGACCTTGGTGAAGTTTCTGCGGATGGTAGCCAACCGGCTCCACGCGCCTAGGGACGGAAACGGCGGGAGTAGGACCCGGCCTGCTAAGAAGGTGGCTCACAAACTAAACTCTACATCCCGGGGTGGAACTTCCCGGGGTGGTCGAATTGCGTCCTAAATTCCCGGACGCGGGGTAGATCACAGAGTATGTACATAATCCTACTTTAGTTTAAATATAACTGGTGAAGGCAATCCTATTTGGATAACTTAGAATGTAATTGAAAATATCTTAAGTAAGACGCCTTTACCCGTATCTTAACCCGCCTTTACCCGAAAGTAAGACCCCTTACTTTGGTCATAACGGCCCACGGCCCATTTAACGCTCGTCTCCATTCGTTCGGACTGGTCGGGTCGCCGGCGTGTGTGTGTGGTGAGCTAGAAACCGCTCTCCACCTCCTCGTCGAGTGCCCCCCGTGGAGTTCCCTCCGACTCCGCCTTGAAACCAGCCTAGGTATGGCCCTTACCAGTGAGCGGCTCCACGCTGCGACTACTGGCCGCTCTTCAAGGATCTTGCTAGACGTCCTAGCGCGAGCAATCGTGCGTAATAGGACACTTGCCCACTCAGCCAATCGGCGTGCTCGTCTTTAGGGAAGAGCCAAGCCGATCACCGGCGCCTCGGGCCTCGGTTCAATGCTTGTTTTCAAAGTAGCATCGGGGCCTGGGACGTCGGTTAACACACGGAACTGACGGAGTAACCGACCTTGGTGAAGTTTCTGCGGATGGTAGCCACCCGGCTCCACGCGCCTAGGGACGGAAACGGCGGGAGTAGGACCCGGCCGGCTAAGAAGGTGGCTCACTAATAAACTCTACATCCCGGGGTGGAACTCCCCAGGGTGGTCGAATTGCGTTCTAATAACCCGGACGCGGGGTAGATCACAGAGTATGTAAATATGTAAATAATCCTACTTTATCTTAGTTATTAAGAGGTGATGGCGGTCATATGTGGTGATGGCTAACTTAGGCACTAATTGAATATATCTTAAGTAAGGCGCCTTACGCGCCGCTGCGTCTCAACGTCGCAGTTCACTGTGTAGATTAAGTGATCAAATGTAAGCTCAAGCTGAGAGGTTAGAGGCAGATTGCCCAAGATACCCTCAGTGGCGGCGCACACGTCACTTCGGTGACATGTATACATGAAGTTGAATAAAGAAATACCCCAATTCGGTACTTAAGGCGAGACCAGGCCTGAACCCTATGGGGCAAAAGGCCATGATGAGCGAATTAAGTAAAATTATGAAAGGCACACATCCAAGAATCAAGAGTACAAGATTTCTTGCTCGTTCGGGGACGCTGTTACTGGAGGCCGGCGACGCCACCACCCGGGACAGCTTAGCCGAATTGGTGAAGGAATCGACTGTCATTGAAGAAAGAAAACACCAAAAGTATCAACCCAAGATAATTCTTCACGGCATCCCCGCTGGACAAGATGAAACAGAGTGGTTGGAAGAGGTTAAAGTAAATAATCCTGAAGAGCACCTGAAGAACGACCTACAGAGAATGGAAATTCTCTTTAAGATGGGTCGGGATAACGAAGTCAAACAATACAGGAGCTGGGTGATAAGGGTCACCCCAGCCCTGTGGAAACATTTTACAACGCAACGGCGTGTGTACAGTAACATGACGTCATTTTGAAGTCGAAATTCAAAGAACCGATTATGGTAGTTAAAGTTCTTCAGATTAACGCTGGAAGAGGTAGAGCTGCTATGGCCGGGATTGAGAAGTGTCTGGCCGCGACTTCCGCGCCAGACATGGTACTCGTCCAGGAACCATATACATTAAATAATGTCAATGGAATTCCGCGATGTCTCAAAACCATTGAGCAGGCGAGCGACAGACCTCCAAGAGCCGCTATCCTAATAGCGAACCCTCAAATCCGCACTCTGGCACTAACTCACTATATGTGTCGTGACATCGCTATTGGCGAAATAAAATTGGTAAACGAAGCACCTCTCATAGCGATCTCTGCGTACATGCCGCCATCGGAAGACATAAAGGAGATCATAGACAAACTAGAGTGCATATTGAGGGGCTTGCCCCGGGACACTCCTATCATCATTGGCACAGATGCAAACGCAAAGGCCGTTGAGTGGTTCAACGTGTCCACAGATGAAAGAGGAAGACATATGCTTGATTTCATGCTACGAACGAACATATTCGCCATCAATGAACCTACCAACCTTGACACCTTTTACAGAATCCTCCGCACAGGAACGTCTTACAGTGAAGCAAGCTCAAATATTGATCTGACCTTGGTTAACAACGTCTCGGCCAGGAGAACCTCAGATTGGATGGTCCATGACAATATGATAGAAAGCGATCATCGCGCAATCACGTTTTCTGTTGCGGACACTCCTGAAGAAGACCTTGGCGCAAGCCTCCACCAGAATGCGGTACGTTCCAAGTACCGGCTGAAAAACGCCCGTTGGGAACGGTTCCAAATGCTGGTCCATGACCAAGTGCGGAAAATAGAAGAAGCGGCCACGGACTTGCAAGCCCAGCCCGTGGACGAGCAAGTAGAAGTCATAACAGATGTCCTGAAGACGGCAGCAGACGGTTCTATACCCCACGGTCCCGTGTCTCGACACAGGATAGCCTCCTGGTGGTGCACCGAGATAAAAGAAAAAGTCGAAGTCAGAGGTCTGAAGCACGCGTTCCAAAGACTTCGAGACAGGGCTGGTTCTGTCTTCGAAGCGGCTCTGCGAACTTATAAACGAAGTAAGAATCAACTACGAAAACTTATTCGTACCCAAAAGGCCAAATCATGGCAACAATATGTGGCTAATACCACTGAACGAGACCCATGGGGTACTCCATATAAGATAGCTTCCGAAAAAGCCCAAGTTTTGCAAGCTTTGGCTGCCATTCGAGTAAACGATGAACAAGTGCACACCTGGGAGGAGTCCTGCCAGAGACTCCTTGAAGCTCTCCTTCCCAGTGACCGAGCAGAAACTGACTCGGTACAACAACATAATCTTAGAACCCAAATGGAACACAATCCTGTTCCCTCCACTCCACCTGTACATGATCCTATAACCCGTCGAGATCTGATCGACACGATCACCTCACTTAAGAGAAAGAAAGCACCCGGCGTGGATGAAATCCACGCCGAAATGATTCAAAAGGCACTCCCCAGTATTAGGGGAATTCTATTGAACCTGTATAACAAATGTCTCCAGTCTGGGTATTTCCCCAGAGCCTGAAAAATAGCACGAATGGCGCTCCTGAAGAAGACCACAAAGCCCGCCCACGATCCCAAATCCTATCGTCCAATTTGTCTTCTCCAGGTCCTCGGGAAGATCTTGGACAAGATTGCCATAGATCGGATACAAACACAAATACAAGAAAGAGGCGGCCTGTCTCCGGCCCAATATGGTTTTCGGGCGGGCCGCTCTACGGAAGATGCTGTGGGCGCACTGCTTGAACACGTACGAAATAGTAACGCCAAACAAGTACTTGTCTTGTTTATACATATTCAGGGCGCTTTTGACAATGCGTGGTGGCCTTTCCTGTGGCGGGAGCTAACCCACCATTGGCAAGTTGCCGAAGAAATAATGAAACTATACAAAAGCTTCTATGAGGAGCGTAAGGTCATTTATCAAGAAGCTGACTCTGTGGTTGAGCACCGACTCACCAAGGGCTGCCCACAGGGCTCCAACTCAGGGCCTGTATTCTGGAATGTTATTATTGACAAGTTACTAAGAGTTCTCGCAGAGCGAGAAGACGTGGTCGCCTACGCCGATCTTGCCATCGTGCGTGGGGCGTCACGGGCCGAGGTGGAAAGGAAAGCTAACGAAGTGTTGGACCTTGTGGGCGCCTGGTGTGGCGAGGCGAAACTTCAAATCTCAGTCGAGAAATCAACATTTATGGTAATGACAAACCATACCAAGACAGCGCCAGGCAGAAAGCTCCCCTCAGCAAGTAGGCCGCCGCGCATTGTCTTTCAAGGCCGGAAACTACAGCATGTAAATAGCCAAGAGTACCTGGGTGTCACATTAGATCCCCAGTTAAAGTTTAATAAACATGTAAAAGCTTGTGAAAAGGCGAGAAACCTTTTTATGAAGCTCCGGCGGCTAGCCGGACAGAAGCACTTATATAGCCAGAAAGCACTGTACATAATATACAAAGGGGCTTTTCTCCCCATTGTCACATACTGCGCCTCAGCATGGGCCGCTGAGTCGCGAAAAGTCCTAATAAAACGAGAACTAGAGAAAACGCAAAGGGCGGCCCTTCTTGCCCTCTCGGGTGCATACCGAACTAGTTCGACGGCTGCACTCCAAGCGGTCACTGGTCGACTGCCACTCGACCTAGTGGTCCAAATGCGAGCTGCTCTGTACAGACAAAAAAGGTGAACCGGAGGCGATGGTAAATGGCCGAACCATCTCCCTCCGGGGTCAGGATGTACCTAAACGTATCAAGAGCATGGTGCACGAAGAATGGCAAAAGCGATGGCGAGAGGAAACCACAGGCCGAAGTGCCTTTACATTCTTACCAAATGTAACAAGTATTAAAGAGCAAAAACACTTAAGACCCTCGGCTTTGGCACAACTCATAACAGAACATGGTCCTTTTAGAAAGAAGCTTTACCAATTAAGACTGGCGGAATCCTCCGCCTGTGAATGTGGCGCAGAAGAGCAAACGGCTATCCATCTGGTGTGTCACTGCCTCAGATGGTGGTATCCAAAGCATAAAATGGAAACGGAGCACGGAATCCAGGTCCTCCCGGGAACGCTTCCTCACCTCTCCATCCCAAGATATTTCCACTCACTCCAAAAACTGGCGAAAAACATTGTCACCACACAAAATGACATAACATAACTTCAGCTATGATAGTAGAAACCCCGTCCGGCTCCCAGCGCCCGGGATGGAAACGCCGCGACGCCCTCTGGACGTAGTCTTACTGAAAGGGGACGCCGCGGCGGCTAAGTGGCGGGCCACTCCACAAACAAGCACAGAGGCAACTTGCGGGCGGCGAGGCCCATCAGAGATCGGAGACGGCAAGGGAGACTGCTGAACTGCCGACTGACGGAAGGATGGGTGAGGCCAACGCCCAGCCGTGCAGCTACTCCGGAGAAAGAAGAGGCCGTTCGCAAGAAATTGCCTACACTTTTACACTGAATAGAACACTTCACAAATATGACACTGTAAATATGTAAATAGTCTTTTATAACTTTGTCAAATGTAACTTAGCCAATAAGGCACATTAAATATGATGTATTCTTTTAGAAATAGTATCACATAAATGTAAATGTTAGATTAAATGATATCATACTTAGATGTTAGCAGAGCGGTCGATGGGGGGTAGGGGCTGACGCCCGAGTACCCATCGGCAGCCCTGTCGCGGACCGACGCATTCGGCTTGTACTTGTGACAAAATAAACACATACACTGTGCCTATTTCCATACCTAGCGAAACCACTGCCAAGGGAACGGGCTTGGAAGAATTAGCGGGGAAAGAAGACCCTGCTAAACTTGACTTTAGTCTGGATCTGTAAGGAGATGTGAGAGGTGTAGCCTAAGCGTTGACCCCGGTCCCTCGCCCTGGCCTCCCGCGGATCTTCCTTGCTGCGGGTGCGCGGAATAACGATCAGCTCCCAACTGGCACGGACCCGGGGAAACCGACTGTCTCATTCAAACAAAGCATCGCGATGGCCCGAAAGGGTGTGGACGCGATGTGATTTCTGCCCAGTGCTCTGAATGGCAAAGGGAAGAAATTCAAGCAAGCGCGGGTAAACGGCGGGAGTAACTATGACTCTTAAGAGCCTAGAGCGATGCTTGCCGTGGGTTGATCCCGTTGCAATGGGTCGTCAGCGCTCCGCCGGTATGTTCACGGGTGCGGGCCGAGCTGCTGCCAACCCCACCTTTCCGTAGCGCACTTCGATGCGTGTGTATGCTGTTTAAACGAACGGGTATAATGGTAGAGGCTGCGTCCAAAGGAGAAATGCCTGAGGAAAGGGAGGAAAAACTCCCGGGCGATTCCCGGGCCTTGAGATCCTAATTGGGGACCCAGACCAAAAAACATGGCCGGCTCAAGTGACAAATTCAATTCCGGCGTAACAACCCGCCTACTCGGGTCGCCGGAGGCGGGACAACAGCAGCATGGCGTGATGGTTTGAGAGCCGCCACATGTAATCCCCTTCCTTCCCGAGGTATGCCCCTATTGCAATAAGATCGGCAAGGGGAACTACCTCATGACTGACATTAAGAACGCCCATGTCCATCTTAGAGCCTTCTTCTTTACGCCCTTGTACTTATATGTAGCGCTTCACTGTCTACTATCTCCTGTCACACACCCCAGTCATAACAAACCCGCCTCGGCCCACGCTTCTCACTCGGGCGATCGCAGTCGTATTCTGCTAAGAGTTGCTGCTTGCGCTTGGGTCGGGTGCTTTTTGAAGTAAAAATTACGAGAGCAATCGCTAACAACTCGCAAAATTGAGTTAATTTTGGATAGAGACAGTGCATCTGCGTCCAGTCCGGAAGATGATCCAAGCCAATATAATTAAACATTTTCAGCTCCGATCAAGCTGTCCATCTTCGTGAATTGATTCCGTTCAAGATACTAAATTACTAGGATTTAGCTTTATCCACAACGTACGAAATACATTTTTACGCATTTAAAATAAAATTCAGGAAAATAAAATACTTTTTCATTTTCAGAAATGATTTTCAAATTTTTACTTTTCCAAACCACTTTGAAAAATTTGGAAAAATCGTACTTTTAATAGTTTTATATATATATATATATATATATCCATTAACCTATAAAGCTACTTTAAATATTTTGAAAATATTTTTTCGAAAGTATAATAATTTCTTCCAATTCCAACTTTGTAATTAATTTTCATAAAGTATTATGTAGGTTACCTCTTTGTAAGTGGGAAATTGTAATTTGTAATTCTGAAACAATCTAAGTATAAAGACATTTTAAACATCAAATGCGAAAAACTTCGTTGCGCAGGCGAAGTGGGTGGAGTAAAGAATGAAAATTAGGAGAAAAAATTAAATAGATCATTGCTCAAAATAATATTACTTGATTTTGCAGAGGAAAAGTTGATACTGTTTTACTCAATCAATCCCTTTAAATCTCTATGAAGGACTTTCAACACTTGGGGGTAGCTGTCTTCACTCGCCGCAGTTAAACCTCCACTGGGGTCAAGCAAATTCGTCTATTTAAAAAAGTCGGTACCGCAGGGAGTGCAGAAGGAAAAAGAACTCTGTCTCTAAAGGGTTAAATAAAAAAAGTAAAAATAAGTGCATGAACACAAAAAGTGACAGATTTAGTCACATTGACATCATTCATTTGGATAACAAACATTTTACATGCAGAGTTCGGCGATTTCTTTCAATGTAAATGTCAAGTCAAATCTTTGAGCCATCAATTTGCAATATAAATACTAGTTCTGCCGCGTTAACCCACATGGTTCCCTAGGCCCTATTTACAAACCGCTGCCAGGAGTAGCAGGCTCCCAGAGTTCGATTTCGGGATTCTCGAATTGCTCCCAACGGCTGGCAGGCCCCCAGCAGCGGCTGCAGGTGCTGCCCGCAGGGTCACTGCGCTTTACTGGTTTCTCTGCCTCCGTGCGTTGTGTTGAAGTATATTTCTATTTTACACCGACTTTGCTTGAATTTTTTTACATTTTTTTTTATTTACGCCTACTACGCATTCTTATTGGACTACTCTACCGGATACACGAACTCTGTGGCTATTGGGTAAAACAAATTAACTCCGTTTCTGAAAAAAAATTCACCAAATTTCGCATTAGTTTTTCATTTTCTTTTATTATATACAGCAATATCAGTAAAAAATCTTCACCCAATCAACATAATTCATAAAAATCACTAAAATAACTAATTTCAGGTAAAACTCATTAACTCCAACACCATCAGGAAAAACTCATTAACTCCATCAAATCTGTTATAAGTAGTAGAGCTTCAGAATGGCACAGACTTTTCTGCATTAGTTTTCTATTTTCTTCGTTCTGGGCTAGCTATTCGGAATTGCCACATACTCGTGCCATCTGCAATTTATCGCCGCCCAAATTACATTTTCTCGACATTTTCTTAAGTTTTCGGTTTCATAATTCTAGAACGGAAATATTAATTTTACAATATTAAATAACACAAAAACCTCGACCTAAATGGCAATTTTATTTTAAACATTTGTAGCCGTTTTTAAGAAAATGGCGTTCTGGCGCTACTAAAAATGCGAAATTTGAAGCTCATTTTCATAGAAAATTTATGAGTTTCAAAAAACTTCAGTTTAAATACCTACACTCACAAATACAATGGTGTTTACAAATTGCTGTTAATGTGTAAATTAAAAATGAGAGACCTTTCAAAAAAAAACCATTTGTGTAATTATTGGAGAAAAAAAGTATCCCAAAATGAACTTAACGTCATATTAAAGTGTATTTAGCACTATCCATTTTAAAACTTTGAAGAAAAAATTTGAAGCCATTTATGAGACAATGGCGTTTGAGCGTTTCTGAAACATGTTTGAGGTAGTTTTTAGAGAAAATGTTGAGTTTTCGTGAAACTTTTCTTGACATTATTTAAAGTACTTTAACTCGTAAATCTAATAATGTAGACAAATCGCCACTAATGTGAGACTAATTACTGACGTGAGAGAGAAGTAAAAAAATTACGTATTTGCAATTTTTCATACAACAAAAGAATTGATCGATATGGAGTTTATGTCATCTCATAGGGTACATTTAGCACAATTCATACCAAAAGTTGAAAGAAAAAATTTGAAACCGTTTTTGAGAAAATCTTGTCTCTGTCATTTTTTTAAAATTGCAAATATTGCACGCAATGTTGCGCGAAAACTACTAAAATGTTCAAAACAATGTAGATGACCCTAAAGAAAAATCTCACTACGAAAGACAATTTTTATTGGAAGGAAAAATCTATCTGCAATTTTGTAGTTGGAGGAAGACGCCCAATAAAATTCAAACTTTAGCAATTTTCGAAAATTCAGAGTTAAAATTATCAAGCATTAATTAAATCAAAAGTAGAATATGGATGTATATTATATGATTCTGCTGGATTGATTGATTAATTAAGGTTTAGAGGGCGCTTCAACTGCCAAGGTCATTGGCGCCCATGTCGAAGTATTTTAAAAAAGGGAATAGGTTCAGTATGTGTTATAAATGGAGCCTACCCCGTAATTAAAATCATACATAAAGAGAGACTTGAATTCTACATCAAGTATTCAAGTAGTATGACAGAAAGAATATATAACAAACACGTAAAATTCGTAGTAGAACTAAAAGTTGGCTGTAAAGGGGCCAAAAATAAAACAACAAAAAAGTAAAATACTATTCTATTCTCTCAAATAAGATTATATATTCCGCTTTCCCTCAAGAAGCAAAAAACTTTTGAGAGCGCGGAATCGTCATCCCCGAGCACCTCCCTTAGCGAGTTGCCCAGGCCATGTCTTCGTCGGTTGCCAACATATTTCCTGCAGTTCAGGAGGACGTGTTCCACAGACAGAACCGTCCCGCATGAGTCACATACGGGAGGAGTTTCTCCTCGAAGGAGGAAACCGTGGGAAAAATGGCAGTGTCCAATTCGAAGACGGGTTAAAATGACTTCCTCACGCCTAGAGGAGCGAGATGAGGAACGCCAGGGATAAACAGAATTCTTTATCCCACTTAGTTTAAAATTGGTATTGTGCCACTCTGTTTGCCACGCTCTAAAAAAAGATCGTTTCAAGTAAGCCTTAACATCGGACAATGGCACAGCAGGAACGTCGATACGAGTATTACGAGTAGCTGATTTCGCCGCCAGGTCGGCCAGCTCATTCCCTGTGATTCCCACATGGCCTGGAACCCAACTAAGAACCAGGTCATAGTTGCGGGACATGAGACTATGAATCAGGTTTTGAACTGATTTTGTCAGGTAGTCTGACGAGGGCTGGGAGACAGCCTGAAGAGAACTGAGAGAATCAGAACAGAGAACTACTCGCTGCAACGTCGTTGACTCGATGTACATTAGGGCTTTGAGTATTGCATACATTTCAGCAGTGAATGTACTGCACTGTGAATGAAGACGATATGATTTGGTGGCCCAGATGCAATGAAAACTACACGCCACTGCGTCATTGTGCGATGACCCGTCCGTGTACAAGAATAGATGATCCGGATAGGCTTCCCTCATACCCTGAAACTGCTTCTGGTAAACCAGAGGACTAGTATTTTGTTTGGGAAGATTGGAGAGTCTGAGGTCAATATTGGGGAGAAGGAGTTTCCAAGGGGGAATCAGGTCATTTGGGATTTTCACAGGAGTGGGAAGATCGACATTAAGTCCCCGCAAAAGATTTCGCAATCGAATGCCTGGGGGCTGGGGTAGCGAAGTTCGAAGAATATAAGAAGATTCATATTTTGGGCGAGTGATTATTCGGCGACAAGGATGATTAAAGAGTCCTGACACTTTAGCACCATAAGACGCTAATAGAATATCTCGCCTTATTTTTAAGGATGGCTCCCCAGCGTCAGCTAGAATGCATTCGATACGGCTGGTGCGATACGCACCTGTTGAGAGGCGAATTCCAGCGTGGTGTATGCTGTTGATGGGTCGAAGGGTGGAAGGAGCTGCAGAACCATACACTTCACTACCGTAATCCAATGCTGAGCGAATGAGTGCTCTGTATAACCGCAGTAGGGTAGTGCGGTCGGCTCCCCATGAAGTGCCACTAAGCATTCGAAGAAGATTGAGGGGGGAGACGCATCTGGTTTGCAATGTGCGGATATGAGAGCGCCACGTGAGGGACTTGTCAAAAGTCAGCCCCAGAAACCTGGCAGAGTCAGTGAATGGAAGCTGATTTCCTCCCAAGTACAGGATTGGATCGCTATGCAAATGGTATATTCTGCAGAAGTGCACTCCAGTGCATTTAGTAGGTGAGAACTTGAAACCTGTCGACATGCTCCATTCATGTAGCTTGTTAAGCACCAGTTGGAGCTGCCTCTGGATCACACTTATGCTGCTGGATGAACAAAAAATGGCAAAATCATCTACAAACAGCGATGCCTTCACAGGTTCCCTCACGACCGACGCTATACTATTTATGGCTATGGCAAACAGAGTGACACTTAGCACCGAGCCTTGGGGGATGCCGTTTTCAAGGGGGTGACTGTTAGACAGTTTGTCACCAATGCGAACTCTGAAAGATCTGTCCGATAAGAAATTTTGGAGGAATAAGGGGAGCTTCCCCCTGAATCCCCACGAGTGCAAGGTTCGCAGAATGCCATACCTCCAAGTGGTGTCATACGCCTTTTCTATATCGAATAGTACGGCGACAAGGTGTTGTCTCAGAACGAACGAGGTTGAAATTTCCGTTGCCAAAGCGACGAGATGGTCAAGGGTAGACCGGTGTTTCCTGAAACCGTACTGAATTGGTGCCAGTAGGTTTCTGCACTCCAAGGTCCAGACCAAGCGCTGGTTTACCATCCGTTCCAGCACTTTGCAAACGCAGCTGGTGAGAGCCAGAGGTCGGTAGCTCGATGCCAGCGACCGATCCTTTCCCTCCTTCAGAGCTGGGATAACTATGGCTTCTCGCCATACAGCAGGGATGGTGTGCTCTTCCCAGATGCGATTATAAAGGCGGAGGAGAAATTGCATCGCCACATCAGGAAGATGTTGTAACATTAAGTTGTGTATTTCATCAGGACCTGGGGCAGTTCGTCTGGCCAATGCAAGAGCAGAGCGCAATTCCGATATGGAGAAAGGTGTGTTGTAATCTTCACACGCTCTGCAGAAGAAATCCAACGGACGGCTCTCCATCCTTTCTTTGATCAAAAGAAAGTCAGGAGCGTAGTTCGCCGAACTTGACATGGCTTCATAGTGCGCGGCGAGTTCTTCTACAATCATATCTAGAGATGTAATCATTTCTCCGTTTTTCAGGAGACCTGGCACCGTATTTGGTAAGAGTGTCCTCTTATCTGTCGAATTTTTCTCCATACCAGGCGTGGTGGCGTGTGACAATTGAGAGACGAAACGTACGCTCTCCACGATGCATTTTTGCTCTCTACGATAGTTCTTCTAGCCTTCGCCCGGCATCTTTTATACTCGATTAAGTTATCCACTGTTGGATAGTGTCTGAGACGTGCCAGTGCCTTTTTTCGAGCACTGACCGCTCTCGAGCAGTTCTCATTCCACCACGGAACGAAAGGGTGTCGCGGTTTACCACTTGCCTTCGGAATTGCGGTGGAAGCGGCAGCGAGTACAGCGCTATTAAAATGTTCTGTCATTTCGTCCACATTTCCGAAGGGACCGTCTGACAGGTTAACATTATTCTGGAATGTCGACCAGTCAGCTCGTCGCACGATCCATTGAGGGGGCCGTGCACAGCTACGGCGAAGATGATCAATGTGGACAATCGTGGGGTAATGGTCGCTTCCATAAAGATCTTCTAATATGGTCCACCGCATAGCAGTAGCAAGTGAAGAGCTGCAAAGGGCTACATCAATAGCCGTGCTAGAATTCGTAGCTACGGCAAAATGAGTTGGTTCCCCAGTGTTGAGAATAGCCAAATTCATGGTGTCGATGACAGATTCCAAAATAGCACCTCTTTGACACGTACGAGAGGAACCCCAAAGAGGGCTGTGGGCGTTTACATCACCCACTACCAAAAAAGGTGTGGGCAATTGGTTTATTAGACTTAGAAGGTCTTCAGCCGACACCGTTTGTCTGGGGGGAATATAGATATTACATACGGTGAGTGAAGAGGGACGGCAGATACACCCGCACACAAACTGTTTGAAGATCTGTGTGAACAGGGATTTCTGCAGAATACAGCGAATCCTCGACCAAAGTAGTAACTCCGCCGTGAGCGCGGAGGCCGTCATCGACATCAACCCTATAAGGGGTGAAACCGCGAAAGTGTATGGACCGTGGTGGAGAAAGATGAGTTTCCTGTAAGCAGAAAATTGATGGTGTATAACGGGACAATAAGAATTTTAATTCGTCCCGTCGGAGAGAAAATCCGTTCAGATTCCAGGATAGGAGAGCCGTTGTTTAAGAAGTTAAAAGGATTTCTTCTTTTCCTTTTTTCGCCTCTGCCGCCCGAAGGAGCGAGTGTCCATCCCGGCTGAAGTTTCCTCCGAGGCGGACTCGTCCTGACCACTGCTCGACAGGCTGAGAGATCGCTCAGAGCGAGTTTAGGAGTCGGGGTAGGTGGTCGGAGTTTCGAGGATCTATCATTTTTCTTGTCCAGGCCAATAGGCCGTGTGACATCAGCCTTCTTGCGCGGCTGAGAAGTGGATTCTTGTTCTGTCTTTGTCTTTGTTGTCTTCTTGGGTGGTGTCTTGAATTTTGTGGGGATTATTATTTTCCCACCTTGCAAAGGCGATGTCTCCTCAGGGAAGTCCACTGGGGATACCTGGCAACAAAAGTTCGCTACTGGAGGAGTAGCAGGAGAGGACTGAATGCTCGTCGCTTTGACCGTGTTCGCCAGAGTGCTAGAAAAAGAACGCCTGAGATCAACAGGGTTCTTCACCAGGTATCGGCGTTTCGCTTCCGGGAAAGATACCTTCTCCGTCACCCTAATCCTTTGGATCTCCCGCTCTCTGAGATATGTGGGGCACTTGTTAGAGTTGGCCGCATGGTCTCCTTCACAATTTACACAGCGGGCAGGTGATAAACAAGGGTTGGGATCGTGCGCGGAATTACCGCACTTTGCGCAAGCAGGGCTTACGGCCATGCACCTTTGTTGTGTATGACCGAACCTCTGGCACTTAAAGCAGCGCAGGGGGTTCGGCACATACTGCCGCACGCGAAGGTTATAGTACCCACAGCTAATTTTCTCTGGGAGAGAAGGGAGATTAAAAGTCAGGATCAAGGTGGGAGTGGGGATCTCTTTCCCATTCTCCTTCCTCCTGATCCTATACACCTCCGTAACGCCGTGGTTCTTAAAAAAGGAGAGAAGTTCGTCCTCACTTTCAAGCGCAAAGTCTTCGTGATTGACCACTCCCTTACATAAGTTAAGGGTAGGGTGAGTGGTCACTTCCACTTGGAGGCCGGCAATCTGCTTGGTTTTTTGGATCTTGTCAATCTGCTCGTCGGTGCGCGCTTCGAAAAGAATGGTACCATTCCTCTGTCGCACGACCGCTTGCAGCTTTCCAAAACAGTCTTCAATGGCTCGCGCGAGGCGGACCGCACTAACACTTTTGAAGGATTTTTCAACTTCAACACACGACATGACAAGAACCGAGGTTTCTTTGGTTTGTTCTCTTCCCGAAGGAAGAAGCTATTCAAATCTACCGTCTCACATCGCCTCTTCCTTGCGGAAGAGGGCAAGGGGTTTGTTTTGGGCTCCATACGATTGAAGCAGATTCGTCTCCGTGCTCCCCACCCACCATGGAGCCCAACAAGGGGACACCCCACTGGGGTGCCAGGGCTGACACGGAGATATAGTAGGGGAATGTCACAGCGCTGCACCGCCGTGGATCCCCCCGCTCACCCTGGAGTTCAGTGCAAGACCTAGTCCGAGCCGATTGATCGGGAGTGGGTTAGCTCCCGACCGCCCGTCTAGAAGAGTCCGAGGCCAAAGCGAGTGTATTGACACCTACAAGGAATGTTCCCCAAAAATACGTAGACGTACCCCTTAGTGCAAGCCAAAAGACACAGCACCAGGACTAGTTGGGAAACAAACAGGTCTCTCAACTGCCAGGACACACATTCCCTCCGACACGGGTCGCCATGCACGGCAAACACATGGGTGGGCGTTCAGCATACAGAGAAGGCCAGTGAGGAAGAAAAAGGAGTGAAAAGAACGTACATGACATGAAATGAGAAGCAAGAAGATGAAAAAATGGAGAAAGGAACACTTGAGAGCCTTCTCTGCATCCCCCCGTCAGGACGTGGACCAACCCACCTCGACGGGGATTCTGCTGGAAAGAGACATTAAATACAGCGTTACGATTATGCATAGGGGCTTTTAGAAGTAGTCATACTTTTAGTATATTAGTTGAGGCCAACATGTTACCACTCCAGTTGAGAAGAAAAGAACTCGTTATGCAAATGCAAACTATGCAAACAAAATTATGGCAAATTATCAAGCGAATGGTATCTATGAAAATTCTTGGAAAAAAAAAAATACAAATAAGTAGAATACCTAAAACGACCAAGTTTACCTAAGCCTCTTTATATTAGAAATTATCTCTACCCTGAACAACTGAAGGTGAAAGTCCCTCCACTCCTACCTAAGAGGAACACACCAGAAGCTGCGCCTGTGGCAGGTCTACATCCAGCCGCACTACCTGCACCAGCTGGTCCTCGCGACTCCCGCGCCATCTTGGCCATCTTCGAGCGGCTGGACGCTACTATACGCCAAGCCATGAAAGGATCTTTAAATTGCCACGGAGCGTCACCGACGGCGTGCTGTAGTGCACCCCGCGAGACGGAGGCCTGGGAATCCAGAGGCTCACGCAACTGGTACCCCGGGGAGCCTTATCGTTGGGGTGCAAGATGGCGCACTCCGGGGACGCGCTCTGCAGGGACGTCACCACCAGCCCAGCCACCGCGGACAGGATGAAGCGGGCGGCAGCCGCCGCTCGCATCACCTGGCCGTGTCATCAGGAGGAGGTGTTTAAGCTCAAGAAACTGAAGCAGGAGCTGGCGAGGTGGACTCGCCTCAGCTGCCAAGGAAGGGCCGCGAGAGCGCATGAGGACGACCCAGTGGGCAATGCCTTTCTGGCAACACCCTTGTTGAAGCCATGTCGCTTTGTCACGGCCCTCCAGTTCCGCACCGACACCACGGCCAACAGGACCTCCCTCCATCGGGCCATCTTAGGCCTCTGCGTCCGCACCAAGGCGGCGCGCATCCACCGGCACGCGATAGAGGACTTCGTCACAGCGCGTCTCTTGGGGCAACGGGGGGCAACGCTTTCAACCGAGGTCTTCCTGGACCTCCCCGACCGGTCCCGACTCAAACCCGATCTCATCGTGTTGAATGAGGTCGGGGCCTTCGTGGTCGACGTGACGGTCCACCACGAGGGTGGAGAAGGGCTCGCCAAGGAGTTCCGGGACAAGCTCGAGAAGTACGAGCCGGCTCTCCCCATAGTCAAAGATCTCTTCATGGCGGCCCCTGCAGAGGTGCTTCCCATAGTCATCGGGACCACCGGGGCCATGCCGTAGAAGACCATTGCAGCATTCAGGCGACTCGGCATCACATCGCACATGCACTTGTGGACGATCTCCCTCGTGGCCTTCCGGTCCTCGACGGAGATCTACCACAAGTTCGTGGACTATGATGGTGTCGTGAGATAGCAGCGGACCACTCTTGTATATAGCCTTCTTCACTATCCACCTTTCATCTGTTACTTCCACTCACTATAGATTTTAACTTCCACCTTTTCAGCATTGTAGTCTCCGTTGTACATGGCAACATGTGCAAAGGGGAGCGAGTCTTGCGGCAACGCAAGGCGGCGGGTGCCCGAGCACTTTAAGTGCGAGGCCTGTGGGGGCACCTCCGCGTGGTTTTCCCTGAGGGATCGTCAAGCCAAGACCCCTCCAGCGTTGCCCCTAATTTCTCCAAGTCCAATTAGCCCGAAATGAGGGAAATGCTTACGGGCCAATCTCTCGGATGAACGTCATGTAAAATCCCGGGGATTACCCATGTTTAAGAAGGCAGTAGAAATGGAACTTGCTCGCACGGACTATGGCTATGGCAATTGGGCCGAAATGCGGGAACTATTTGCGAGCCAATCTCCCGGGTGAACATCATCGAAAATCCCGGGGATCACCCCTGTTTAAGGCAGTAGAAAAGGAACTTGCTCGCACAGACTATGGCTATGGCAATTAGGCCGAAATGCGGGAACTGAGGGCCAACCTCCAGAGTGAACATCATGGAAAACCTAGGGGATGACCCATGTTTAAGAAGGCAGTAGAAATCGAACTTTCTCGCATGGAAAATGGCTATTGCAATTAATATGGGAATAATAAAAAGAAATATATTAAAAATTTCGAATTACTCTTGTTCAAGATCTCTTTTCGTCTTCAATTTGCCTAATTCATTCTTTAAATTTCTTCAATTCCGTATTCTTCGACAACAGATTACATTCGAGCCCATGGATTTTATTTTTTGGGGGATTTAAGTCTTTAGAGGAATTGCCAACGTCAACATTCATATCAATCCGCATCATGTCTTTTTCAGCGGATTTTTGTCGACATTGTGGACATGACTTCGAACCAAACATGGGAAGGTGGCACATGATTTCAAATCACAAAATTTTGAATCAACATTTGTTAATATATAGTCGACAACCAACTTACCTCTCAAACCACAGTTTGGCCACCTCAGGCACTGGCGATAAAACATGACCGACATTCATTCTTGCAACGTCAGCTGTTGCCTTGATCAAGGTATTGCAAATGCTGCACAAAATGTCCATATTCGGAGAGGATCGAAAGAGAGAACGCGAAAGTGCTTCACCAGCGGGGGAGAGAAGAAAAATGTATTAGAACTCGAAGTGAAGCACTGTATGTACAAGCACCGCATTGTTTGCCTTCGCGGTATCCGCACGCAGTGGGAGTTCCAGATTTGAGTTCTCCCTCTCTCACTGACGCTTTCTAGAAATGTTTAGTGGAACGGGCTTCTCTACGCAAATACAAAGCAAAAATCGTCTTTGGCAAGCACCCTGACCAGAGTTTTTTGGTCAGTTTAACATCAAGATAACTCGTAGTTCCGTTTCAACCAAAGAGAAATCCGATAGAACGATTGTGTCGTCTCTTAAAAATGATTCTGAAAACAATTTTTTCCGTGGCAGGATCAGATTGTGAGAGGCAATTGTAAGCAACGTTATTAAGTGTGATTATTAATGAATTCAGGAAATTATGTGAGTAAGAAGTCTGTATGATAAAATTAAACTCTTCACCATTTAATAATTATTTACAATTGAAATTTTCGTTCCGTACTATTACGCTAAACATTTTAAGTAAGTAGCAACAGAAAATTGATTCTAAGTGGGTAAAATAACAGAAAACTGTTCTAGATAGGCTATTTGTAGTTAAGCGACGCGGGGAAAACCATGTTCAAAACATGCTAACTTTAACAATGCGAGCAAGCTATGCCGCCAACCTAGGCGGGGAGACTTGGACTACCGTCGTGTGGTGAGCGATGTTGCCAGCTCGCAGAACACGGCTTGTACTAAGGAGGCAATGTGCAGAATGCAAGCCAGCTGCATTCACAGCCATCTAAAGGTGACCCCCAGAAGAATGTCCGCCGTCAACTGCACTGCTTCGTCCTTCGTGACAGGTGTGCAGGCGAAGAACTGGTGTTTCAAAATGCGGTTTTGTATACGACACCTGAGCTTTATTCCGAGGGAGACTCGAGCTATCGTCCTCGGGACAAAACAGTTCTCCCTAGTGAATAAAGCTCTGCTTCATCTCTTGGTTATATAAATAACCATTATGTAAATAAAGGCATTAGACAAACAAATTGGATTGGTAGAACAATTTTAAAACTCTATATGAACTTCTAATCCAAGAGGAAGACTCTTTTATACAAAACGGTGAGCGACATTTGAGAGCCTCCCGAGTTTCATTGTCGCCGTCATTGTTTGGTACTCTTGTGTGAAAACGTGTGTGAAAAATATATTTAGAATCTACGTTAGATAGCAGGCTCACAGACTTAAAGATTTCGATTTTGACAGTGAACAAAATTTGTATCTCCTGCGAGACTGAAAAATACAATGCCATTTTTGGACAGAAAGTGTACTCAATGAATAATGTCTTACAAGGGTTGTTTTTCCACTTGTCCTCCTTCTCAGTAAATTTTTTAAAATGATCCAAATATTGTTTATTCAATTCTATAGGCGCTGCGCGCCTGAACAGCTCCCGAAAGGTCCACTACCACCTCAAAACCATTTTTTACAGTCCGAATGGCAAAAATTATTTTATGGTTTACTAGTTCATTGCTGTGTGTATACAGACCTGAAACAAAACACGTAACGGTATACTTAATACCCTTGCGAGCCATTCTGTGTCTTTATGGCCCGCTCTAATACCAACACAAGGTATAGAACTTAGTTATGAATTCGATATTTTAAAGTTAAGATGTAAGCAAAAACCAATAATTGGCATAATGTTCAAATAAATAAAATAATTTGTTCTAAACCTTATTGTGCTTTTTTATATGAAAATTGAAATTTGGAATGTTTCCGTGAACTTACAATTGCCATCAATCACTCGCATTACACTGTTACGTATCACCTTTTTTAGAGACATAATTATAATTAAATTTGTTCAAAGAATTGGTCGGCCCGACCGGGATTCGAACCCGGGCCTTCTGGTTTACGCCCAGCTGCTCTGACCTCTAAGCTACCGAGTCAACCAACCCTTTGAACAGTTTTCACGAGCGCACTATCGCTCCTTATATGTATATATAATTGTCACTGGGCACTGTCAATTGTGACGGGATGGTGACAATTATATAGACATAATTATATCTATCTTCAGTAGAGGCACTCGTCTTATGACCGTCGTCGAGTAAGGACGTGCCGGAGCGCAGGTAGCGAAACGTGGTGCATAGCAGGTGTCTGGTGAGCAGCAAGCGGTGAAGTTGAAGCAGAAATATCTTCCAGTTTCTTTCTAGGCAAGTAAACTTATTTTCTTACTTTTTTCTTCCATTTTTACTATCTCTGAGTTAGCGATATTTTATTTGTTTTTTATATCCCAGAAATAATAGTTAATTTGTAATTTTTTTAAATTCTAACTTTGTCTCTTCTCATTTTTGATTTAAGTCAGGAATAACACACCTTTTCTCTTCGTTTTATTACCTTCATTTCATCCTCTTTTTTTCTTTATTTTAATAGTTTTTACTCTACTCTCTACTTAACACATACTTTTTTTTCTCTTATTTTTTCTCGGTCTAGCTTTCAGCCTAGAACCTTGTGTGATATAAGTGTGCTTTCATTTCTCTTCATTTTCTAATATACGTGTTAGTGTTTTCTCGTCATGAATCAAGCCGCGAAGAACGTTCTGGCGAACGAAACCTTTATCGCTCAAGTGAGCGAATCTGTTGCTGCCCGGATAACGCAGAGCGTCCAGGAGATTAACCAGGGTCTCATCGAGGCGCTTCGGGATGAGCTCTCGAAATTTCGGGAGACCATCGAGCAACAGAACCGCATCATCAACGAGCAACGGCAGGAGATAACGGCGCTAAAGATGGCTAATATGGAGAAAATGGACGAGCTGGAGCAGTATCAGCGGAGAAATTCCCTCCGCTTCTTCGGCATCAGTGAGTCCAATAACGAAAACACTGACAATAAATTTATAGAGGTGGCTAGGGATATTGGTGTTAACATTACGTTGGAAGACCTTGATAGGAGCCAAAGAGTAGGTCCTAGATCTGATGGCAAGTGTCGCCCTATTATAGTAAAATTTGTTTCATATAGGAAAAGGGCTTAAGTTTTTCAAAATAAAAGAAAACTTGTAGGTAGTGGGAAAGTAATCAGAGAAGACAGCACGTAGGTTAGAAATGCTAAGAAAATGTATTGCGAAGTTTCAACTGAAAAATGTATCGTCTTTTGATGGTGCGATATTTGTAAATACCGCACAAGGGAATATACGCATCACCAGAATGTGTGAAGTTGACTCGCTACCTGTAAATGGCGTTCAACCTTAATATTTGTTTTTAAAATTGTCCCTTACGTTTAATTTATTATTATTATTATTTAATTTTTTACTTTTAATATATTATTTTTAATTTCTTTCTCCTGTGAAGTACACGCTTTTAAATACAATGTAAGAACTTTGGCAACCTGTAGATGAAGTCTTGCCGGAAACCGCGCCCCTTGACATTCCTGCCTGTGGCATTGGCCCCAGACCGGCGTTAATCTCTATACCTACCCTTCGCAACCCTGCTACACTCTCAGGTCTCAACGCGTCCATTTCGCAATTTCCTCGTGGCTTGTCTGTCTTTCACATTAACGCCCAATCTATAAAGAGACATCACTCAGAAATTGTTCATATTCTTTCTGAAGCTGGCGCACATGTATTATTAATTAGTGAAACGTGGTTGAAATCGAACGCATCCTCTGATATTATTTCGATCCCTAAATATAAACTCCTACGAAATCACAGGAATATAATAAAAGTTAATCTTAAAGAGAAATCCGGTGGGGGTGTTGCTATGTTTGTTCGTGATATAATTTGCAAAATAATCAAAACATCTACTACAAACTCACCGAGCTTGGAATACATGTTTGTTGATATGATGATTGGCACAAAACATTTACTTGTCGGGGTTGTATATTGGCCTCCAAATACGGGAACGTTATTAGAATTAGAGGAATCACTTTCAGAACTCACAGATAAGTATCAAGATATTATTGTAATGGGGGATTTTAATTGTGACTTAAGAAATCCTATCACAAAATCTGCCACTAATTTTATTCATACCTTCAATTCATATAATCTGCAAATATTGAAATTGAATCCTACTCATAGCTCATCTAAAACGGAATCGTGGATTGATCACTTGATTGTCTCATATTTCTCATCTAAAACGGAATCGTGGATTGATCACTTGATTGTCTCAGATATTTCTCATCTAAAACGGAATCGTGGATTGATCACTTGATTGTCTCAGATATTTCTAAAGTATTACTCTATGGTCAGTTTCCTGTTCCGGGTATTTCAAACCATGACCTACTCTTTGTTGTGTACTGTTGTGTACTCAGCTAAGTGCACTAAATACAAAAATAAAACAATCCATTATCGTGATTACAAAAATCTTGATCTTGCAGCATTTCAAGTCGACAATGAGCGTGCACCTTGATACGAGGTTTACCAACAATATTCACTAGACTCTAAAGTAAATGTATTTAATGGTATCACAACGGACATTTTTAACAAGCACGCTCCTTGGAAAACTTCTCGTGTCACGCGGCCTGCTGCTCCATGGCTTACAAGCGAATTAAAAGTTCTTATGAAAGATAGAAATTCTGCATACAGGCGTTTTAGAGCTACTAAAACAGATGAAAATGAAAAAGAGTACAAAAAACTTCGAAATTATGTAAAACAACAAGTCAGAAACGCCAAGATTCGTTATTATAATCTTTTCCAAAAAAATTCCAGTACGAAGGGAGTATGGAGCACGCTGAAAAAATTAGGAATTTGCAAACGTAAGTCAAATGATTAGAAATTCATTAGAAATTCCATTAGATGACCTAAATGATTATTTTGCTTCCGTTGCACATCCAATAGACCCTATTATTAAAGAAAAGTCACTACACTTTCTGGAATCACAAGCGCCACCCCGGGATGATAGCTTCTATTTCAATAATGTTGATTGCCAAGAAGTCGAAAAAATAGTGAAGGCACTCAAATCAAATTCAAAAGGCTCTGACAATATAACGACCAAGCAATTAAAATTGGTTTTAAAAGACGCTCTTCCAGTACTTACACACATAATAAACTTTTCTTTAACAACCGGATACTTTCCCCAATTGTGGAAATCAGCTTACATACGTCCCCTCCCCAAATGTTTAATTCGTTAAATCCTTGTATATCTGGACATATCAGTATATTACCAATATTATCCAAAGTCCTAGAAAAAATTGTACATCAACAAATAGACAAGTATCTCGCCATAAATGATGTTCTCAATAGTTTGCAATCTGGTTTTAGGAAAGGTAGAAGTACGCAAACGGCCTTGTTACGAGTCACCGAAGACATTCGTCAATCTCTGGATCAAGGCAATATAACAACATTAACACTTTTAGATTTTAACAAGGCCTTCGATTCAGTAGACTATGACGTGCTTCTGGCAAAATGTAAATGCCTCGGTGTTTCTGATTCTACCTTATCGTGGATTTTAAGTTATTTTAGTAATAGACAACAGACTGTAGTTGTTGAGAGTACTTTTTCGTCCCCTAAGTCAGTTTTACGCGGAGTACCACAGGGCTCCGTACTAGGTCCACTTTTCTTCTTCATCTATGTGAATGATATCCCCTCTGTGCTATCAATGTGCAGTCATCATATGTATGCAGACGACTTACAGATCTATGTCAGTGGGAAACCTTCGGAAGTGGCTCATTTAGTTAGTAAAACAAATCACGAATCTTTACTTGAATGGTCAGTGAGAAACGGCCTTAAGCTAAACCCATTAAAATCTCAATTATAATTGGGTCCTGCCGGTCCCATAAAACACTTCAAAATCTAAAAATTCCTGATATCATTTTGGACAAAACTACTGTTCCTTTCTGCTCTCAAGTTAAAAATCTTGGTCTGACCATCGATAAATTTCTAAATTGGGAACCTCATGCTCGGGACACTTGCCGCAAAGTGTATGCCTCAATGTACTCACTCAAATGTGCTTACAAATGCCTTCCACCCAAAACCAAAGAACTTCTAATAAAATCACTCCTGCTCCCCCTGCTTGATTACGGTGATATCGTGTACGGTAACATAAATAAATCAACCGCTAATGCTCTTCAGAGTTCAAAATGCATGTGTTAGGTTTCAATACAATACCAGAAATTATGATCACATATCGGGGTACTATAAAGCAAATCATTTATTAAACTGGAAAGGTCGACGCCTGTTTCATAGTTTGTGCCTTTTCTACAAAATATTAAATATGGGTTACCTCTCTTATAAAATGTCTTATCTCAAAACAAAAAGATTCAAGAAATCCTTGCTATGCAATATTCCTAAAAGCAACACCAATTTTTATAATAAATCTTACTTAGTAGCAACGACCCGAGAGTGGAATAACCTTCCAGAAAATGTTAGGAAATGTAAAACATTGCGATCATTCAAAAAACATTCAAATACTCTTCTACTGGGCTGATAATGTACGATGTAAAAGTGTGTACTCAATGTATTATTCTTATTATTATTATTACTTTAATTTTTATTTATTCTTCTTATTATTATTAATATTCAAAATTGTACGCTAAATGTAACATTTTACATGACATTTTTAACTTTTTTTTATTTTGTATTTTCTTATACTTCTTAGGTTCATTCTTAATTTAATAAACAACAGTATAATTAGATTAATTTAAGTTTAATATAAGATTAGAAAGTTGTTTTTTTGTTTGTATTATCAACTTGTAATTTCAAGTTCATTCCATTGATTGATTAGGTTTATAGGGAGCTTCAACTGCTAAGGTCATTGGCGCCCATGTCAAAGTTTTCTAAAAACAAATATATTAAACTTCTAATAAAAGTGTAATTGGTGCACTTGCCTACTAATTTAAAAGAACATGTATACCTTAAACAAGAACATTACAATTATACTTAAAATAATTAAGCAGGCAGAATAAAACAGAATTTGGGGCCAGTAAAACATGTCCCTATGACATATAAAATTGTATATTCCGCATTCTCTCAAAAAACAAAAAAGCTTTGAGAGCGCGGAATCGTCATCTCCGAGCACCTCTCGTAGAGATTTGCCCAGAGCATGTCTACGTCGGCTGCCATCAAATCTCAAACAATGCAGGAGGACGTGTTCCACAGAGAGAGCCGCCCTGCACGAGTCACAGGTAGGAGGAGATTCTCCTCGAATGAGGAAACTGTGGGAGAAGTGACAGTGTCCGATACGCAGACGGGTTAAAATAACTTCCTCGCGCCTAGAAGGTCGGGATGAGGAGCGCCAGGGATTAACAGTATCCTTTATTACGCTTAGTTTAAAGGTGGTATTGTGCCACTCTGTTTGCCACGCTCTAAAGATCAGTCGTTTTAAAGAAGCTTTAACATCGGACGATGGTACGAAAGGAATGTCAACATGAGTATTCTCCGTTGCCGATTTTGCCGCCTGGTCAGCCAACTCGTTCCCTATGATTCCCACATGGCCTGGGACCCAACTCAGTATTAGATCGTAGTGGCGAGACTGAAGGCGATGAATGATGTTATGAATAGATTCCGTCAGGTAGTCTGAGGAAGAACGGGAGACAGCTTGTAACGAGCTAAGAGAATCGGAACAAAGAACTACTTGACGTAAGGTCGTTGACTCGATGTATTTTAGGGCTTCAAGAATTGCATACATTTCGGCAGTGAAGGTACTGCACTGAGAATGTAGCCGATATGATTTTGTGACCCTGATACAATAAAAACTACAAGCCACCGCATCATTGCACGATGAGCCGTCTGTATATAAGAATACATGATCTGGGTAGGCTGCCCTCATTTCCTGAAAATGTATCTGGTAAGCAAGAGGAATAGTCGTTTGTTTAGGCAGGTTGGATAGTCGGAAATCAATATTCGGGCGGAGGAGTTTCCATGGAGGAATGGAGTGACTTGGGGGTTTCATGGGTGTCGGAAGATCAACATTAAGGTCCCGCAGAAGATTTTGCAATCTAATACCTGGAGGCTGAGGCAGCGATGTTCGAAGAATATATGATGTTTCATATTCAGGATGGATAATTATTTGGCGGCAAGGATGATTAGGGAGTCCTGATACTTTAGCTCCGTAAGATGCTAATAAAATATCCCGCCTTCGTTTTAAGGAAGGCTCGCCAGCCTCGGATAGAAGGCACTCAATTCGGCTGGTGCGGTATGCGCCTGTTGCTAGACGGATACCCGCGTGGTGTATACTATTGATGGGTCGCAGAGTGGAGGGAGCTGCTGAGCCATACACTTCACTACCGTAGTCCAAAACTGAGCGGATGAGTGATCTATACAGACGTAAAAGGGTAGTGCGGTCGGCACCCCATGATGTACCATTCAGCATTTGGAGAAGATTAAGGGGAGAGACACATCTGGTTTGTAGTCCACGGATGTGAGCGCGCCAGGTGAGAGACTTGTCAAATGTAAGCCCCAGGAACCTGGCAGATTCTGCAAATGGAAGCGGGTTTCCTCCCAAGTGAAGGACTGGATTACTATGCAAATGGTATATCCTACAGAAATGCAAACCGATACATTTAGTAGAAGAGAATTTAAAGCCCGTTGACGTACTCCATTCGTGGAGCTTGTTGAGCACCATTTGGAGTTGCCTCTGGATCACGCTGATGCTGCTGGAGGAACAGAAGATGGCAAAGTCATCCACAAATAACGATGCCTTAACAGGTTCTCGTACAGTCGACGCTATACCATTGATGGCGATGGCAAACAGAGTGACACTCAGCACTGATCCTTGAGGGATACCATTTTCAAGGGGGTGACTACGAGAAAGTCTATCACCCACACGAACACGGAAGGATCTATTCAATAAGAAGTTTTGGAGGAATAGCGGAAGCTTCCCCTTAAATCCCCAAGAGTGCAGGGTTTGCAGAATGCCGTACCTCCAGGTGGTGTCGTAGGCCTTTTCTATATCAAATAATATAGCCACTAGATGTTGTTTCAAGACGAACGATGTAGAGATAGCTGTTGCCAGCGAAACGAGGTGGGCCAAGGTAGATCGGTTTCGTCTAAACCCGCTTTGGATTGGCGTCAACAGATTTTTACGCTCCAAGGTCCAGGCTAGACGCTGATTCACCATGCGTTCCAGCACTTTGCTTACACAGCTTGTGAGGGAAATAGGTCGATAACTTGATGGCAGTGATCGATCTTTCCCCACTTTGGGAACTGGGACGATGATAGCTTCTCGCCACATGGTAGGGATAGTATGCTCTTCCCAGATACGGTTAAAGAGCCGGAGAAGAAATTCCATGGCAGTTTCGGGAAGATGCTGCAACATTAAGTTGTGGATTTCGTCTGGACCTGGAGTGGTTCTTTTGGCAAGCTTCAGAGCAGAACGCATTTCATGCATAGAGAAAGGGGTATTATAATCCTCATGTGCTCTGCTCGAAAAATCCAAAGCGCGATTTTCCATTCTTTCTTTAAACGAAAGGAAGTTTGGAGAGTAGTTTGCCGAACTCGACATCTTTTCATAGTGAGTGGCAAGTTCCTCTACAACGGCGTCTCGATCTGTGATTATCTGACAATTTTTTCTAAGGCCTGGCACTGAGTATGAGGAAGGGTACCCTTTAATTAGACGCACCTTCCTCCATACTAGACGTGGTGGCGTGTGGCAATTCAAGGAGGACACGTATGCCTTCCATGATGCATTCTTGCTTTCTAATATGGTTCTCCTCGCCTTAGCTCTGCACCTCTTGTAACCAATAAGGTTATCCGCGGTTGGATAATGTTTAAGTCGAGCCAACGCTTTCTTCCGAGCACCGACAGCCCTTGAGCAATCCAAGTTCCACCACGGTACAAAGGGGTGTCGCGAATTACCGGTCGACTTGGGGATTGCAGTGCCCGCAGCCTGCAATATTGCAGTGTTAAAATGAGCAGCCATATCCTCCACACTAACAAATTCACCCTCTGATAAATTCACATTCGCTTGGAATGTCGGCCAGTCAGCACGAAGGACGCACCATTGAGGGGGGCGCGCTAAACCACGCGCAAGTCTATCAATGTGGACGATAATGGGATAGTGGTCGCTACCATATAGGTCGTCTAGGATGGACCATTGCAGGTCGGTTGAAAGAGAAGGGCTGCAAAGAACTAAATCAATACACGTGCTCGAGTTTGTGGCGACGGCAAAATGAGTTGCTTCACCAGAGTCCAGAATAACCAAGTCCGCTGTGTCTATTACTGATTCAAAGATACTGCCTCTCGGACACTTGCGGGAAGAGCCCCAGAGAGGACTGTGGGCATTCACATCGCCGACTATCATAAATGGAGAAGGCAGTTGATTTATCAACCCTAAGAGTTCGTCTGCTGATATAGTCAGACCTGGAGGGATATAAATGTTGCACACAGTAAGTGTGAGGGATGGGAGGTGCACCTGCACACATACTGTTTGAAAGTCAGTCTGAAGAGGTACCTCTGTAGATAGCAGCGAATCATGCACCAGTGAAGCAACTCCGCCATGCCGCAACGCTCGAACCTGTACGAAGAAAATCCGCGAAAAGATAGGGGGCGAAGTGGGGTAAGGTGTGTCTCTTGAAGACAAATCACCATAGGATTGTGACGGGACACCAATAGTTTAAGGTCGTCCCGTAGCGAGGAGAAACCATTTGCGTTCCATGACATTAGAGCCATGGTAGAATTAACTTTCTTTTTTCTTCCGACGTTGGGAGCCGGATGCACGAGACTCCCCCAAAACAGAAACCTCCTGGGCGTTGCCAGGGGGGCTGGATGCTCGCTCAGAGCTAGTTTCAAAAGTTGTAGGCGGTCGCGACTTCGAAGGTCCTTTTATGTTGGGGTTTGGTGTCCGTCTGACGTCAACTTCTGTCGATACAGTTTTTGTTGTCGATTTCGTGGACTGTGCTGGTTGGACTTTTTTGTGTACCTTATATTTTGTGGGGATTATTATTCTCCCACCCTCAAGGGGAGATGTATCCCCAGGGAGGTCTACTGGTGACACTTGGCAACCAAAACTCACTACTTGCGGGGCAGCGCGTTCTGTTTGGCAGCCCGCTGCTACCCTCGGAGATTTCGCTTTCACAGTGGCAGAAAACGAGCGCGAGAGGTCGACTGGGTTCCTCGCATGGAACCGACGTTTGGCTTCAGGGAAAGACACTTTTTCCACGACTCTTATCTTTTGGATGTCACGCTCTTTCAAAAAGGTGGGGCATTGATTATAATTTGCCGGGTGGGCACCTTCGCAGTTTACGCAATGCGGTGTAGTGGTGCAAGGTCCAGGTTCGTGAGATGGTTTACCACAGTTACCGCACACTGGGGTATCTGCCATGCACCGCTGTTGTGTATGGCCGAATCGTTGGCACTTGAAGCACCGCAAAGAATTGGGCACATACTGTCGCACGCGGAGGTTATAAAAACCGCACGAGATATTCCGGGGCAAAGTAGGGAGGCTGAATGTTAGGATAAGAGTGGAAGTGGGGATTTCTCGCCCATGCTCCCTCCTCTTAATTCTATAAACATCTGTCACACCCTGACTCTTGAAGAAAGCAACCAGATCTTCCTCGCTCTCTGTTGAGAAGTCAACATGATTGACCACTCCCTTACAAAGATTGAGTGTTGGGTGAGTGGTCACCTCCACCTGGAGGCCGGCAATCTGCTTCGTCTTCATAATTCTATCAATTCTATCAATGTTCATCCGTTAGCGCTTCAAAAAGAATGGTGCCATTCCTTTGACGCACTACGGCTTGCAATTTTCCATATTTTTCCTCTATTGCTCGCGCCAAACGCACAGCACTAACCATTTTAAATGATTTACCTTCCTCAGCGCATGCCATGAGGAGGAATCTAGGTTTCTTTGGTCTATCTACTTCATTGAAAAAGAAACTATTCAAATCAAGGTTTCTTTCCGGACATCTCCTCTTCCTTGCGAAAGAGGGCGGGGGAGAAGGTTTAGTTTCCATAAAGATGGATCAGGTTCATCCTCGTGGTCCCTACCCACCACGGAGCCCAACAAGGGGACACTCCATCGGAGTGCCAGGGTTGCCACGAGGATATAGTGGGGGAATAACACAGCGCTGCACCACCATGTATCCCCCCGCTCACCCTGGAGTTCAGTACAAGACCTAGTCCAAGCCGATTAATCGGGAGTGGGTTAGCTCCCGACCGCCCGTCTAGAAGAGTCCGAGGCCAAAGCAAGCGTATTGAGGCCTACAGAGAATGTTCCCAAAAATACGTATACAACGTATCCCTCAGTGCAAGCCGAACGTAGCACAAGGTGAGTGTTTGGGAAACAAACAGACCCCTCAACCGCCAGGACACACATTCCCTCCGACACGGGTCGCCATGCACGGCAAACACATGGGTGGGCGTTCAGCATACAGAGAAGGCCAGTGAGGAAGAAAAAGGAGTGAAAAGAACGTACATGACATGAAATGAGAAGCAAGAAGATGAAAAAAATGGAGAAAGGAACACTTGAGAGCCTTCTCTGCATCCCCCCGTCAGGACGTGGACCAACCCACCTCGACGGGAAGTTCATTCCAGCTTAACTTGTCATGGCTCTGACTGAATGCGTCTTTTTCCTTGGTACATGTTGATGTAATTAAAATCGGCCCTAAGCCGTCGTCCTGGCCGGATGGTTGTGTGCATTCTCTCTTTCTTTTAATGAGTTCTTTAATGGATTGAGATTTTCTTGCTAACATTTTGACGCGTATGGGTTAATTTTTTTTTTCTTTTTCATAATTTATTTTCGGGCATCTCTTTAATGTTCTCTTGTGTCAGTAAATGCTTTATAAATTATTTTAAATATTTTATTTTGTTGCTCAACGTTGAAGAGCATGCACACTTCCTTTGTTTTCCCTGGTTTTCCCCGGCCGTTTAAGGTAAATGCTGGGACGTTGTGTTTTTTACTTTCACTTTGTGAGCCCAGGGGCAAGACATCTCTAAGTTGTATTTTATTTAATTTACTAAATGTACTGTTTCAATTTTTATCTTTATATGTATTACGTGGTTAGACGGAAGAGCGCGCCTGATGGCCCGAGTCTCGCCATATAAATAAAGTCACTATTATTAAGTCACAATTAGGTACTCACTGATATATATGGCACATCGGCTAACATCCTCGAAATGCTATTTTTTGGTGTTATGGCATATTCTAAATAACATTTGACAATAGACTAAGTACCGTTTCATCAGCGCAATTTACACTGTTATTCACGCTGGTAAATCTCAAATACACCATGAAGTTTCATATATTTCCCAAGATATTAATGGAAACCACTGTCCGTAGTTTTGTTAGCTTTTGCGAAAATTTCCGCAGGAAGTTCACAATATTCTTCCATTTTGTACGAACAAAAACAGTCCAATAACAATTATGCAATAGAAATTAGATATACACTTTTGTTTATCTGACGTCATATTGACAAATGTTACAAACGCGTATTTTCAACTTAGACGGCAGAAATATTATAAAATGTTTCTAATTCTCGTTTTATTCAGCAACGAACTAGTAAACCATAAAGTTTTGTATGCACCATGGGCGTTACCAGATGATTTTGCCCCCTCAGGCGAATTCCAACCCTCGGGCCAAAAACATCTACTTAACGCCCTTGATACATAAATAACTATTAGTTACCCGCACGTACCCCGCACGGGCCTTTGATGCGTGGCGCGCCGGACTCCAACAACCGGCAGGGGGCCGCGCCCCGGACCCACATAGCCCCAACAATATACCACAATTACACAGGGCTCTGGGCGGCCAGACTGGGCGCTTGGATCGAAAACAACCAGGTTCTGTCGCCGGCCCAGAAGGGCTTCCGTCAAGATTGTCCCTAGATGCACAAATTCGTCCCACTGCCACCAGCGTCCTGAGTTATCTAGTTCTCGAGCCAAAGAAGCTCTTCTTGTGCCTCAGACGAGCGTAGGCGCTAGTTCTTACCCCAGTCGAGTGTGTCTCTTCTGGGGGACACAAAAATGGCACATCAAAAAGGTGATTTCGAGTCCTTGGATTCGGAATCAGATCACGAGATTCTAGCGGACACGCGTAAGGCAAATTTGGCCAGAAAAACAGTTTATCATACGTGGGAAGTGGAGGAGGAAGAGGAGGTGCCCCACAGAAAAGCAAGGGCGCTGGGGCTCGAGGGCTGGGCCGGGCAACGCTTGGTCCAGACGACCAAGCGCCCGAGAGGGGAGTGAAGGTGATCAAATCACACCAGTAGAAGGGACAGCAGGAGAGGTGCACTCAGCGCGGGGCTCGGCCTGTGTGAGGCGATCGCTGATCTCCGCAGAAAGGGCACCAAACTGACAGTGGACCTGAGAGACAATTTGCTTCAGGATATTAACAAATTAAAAAGAGTACTACTTAAAGTAAATGACGCCTCTCACTTAACAATTCTATAACAATCTAATAAAAGTCTATAAAAATCAACTCCAAACTTTGAAATCCGAAATAAAGGAAAAGATATCTAAATCTGTAGTCTATCGAGGGCAAAATCCAAACAATGATCTTTACAAACAAAACATACGCGGGGGTAGCTAGTGCCCTCAAGGCAGAAGACATAAAGGGAAAACTGAGAAAGACGGAAAGAAGAGTTACCCCGACAATGTTGTTCTGGTCAGGGCTCAAATACGAAATGAAAATTTAGACTATGCAGAAATTCTCAAGACCAAAGATGGGGAAAAAGTCCTGACAGAGCGAAACTGGAAGTGATCCTGCGCACGCTGCGCAGCATTAACCAGGCGGGCCATCTGGAGGAGTGGAAGAGGCAGCGCGACCAGGGCCGCGCCGCGAACGAACTCTTCCTCGCTGGTAGCCGTACTTCCCACTTCATGCGCTTGGGGGAGCACCGGAGGTGGGCGGATTACCTGTGAGTGCACAGGGCCAGACTTTATCTCTTGCGGGGACTCCGCGGAGGCTTCCCATGGACGCCCGCTTCCTCCGAGAAGAGCTGCCGGTTCCACTGCACTGAAAGATGGCAACGCGCACAAGGAGACACAGGCACACGTCATATGCCACTGTGAGAGAAACAAGCCGGCCATCAAGAGGCGACACGACGCGATCGTGGACGCAGTCAAGGGCGCGGCCACGGCCACGGCCGGAAGGGGCCCCGATGCGACATCGACCCGACGGTCGTGGGCGAGCACTTCACTCTGCCCCCCTTCACTAACGAGGCGCATAGGGACTGTTACCCGGAAGCGGATGGACGTCCCCCAGTTAGGGAAGATCCCTTCTCAAGCAGAGAAGTAGGGGAGCGATCAGCTGCTTCCTCGAACTCGGCGCCAGGGGACGATAGGCTCTCCTATCCACATTGGAGAAAGATTGACCCGACCGGCAGGCTTTTGACTGCAATTTTCTCGGCCTGCCAGAAATTTGGCAGGATCCCTAATGCGTGGAAACATTCCAAGACGGTGTTAATCCACAAAAAAGGGGATGTCAAATCGCCCTCCAACTGGAAACCGATCTCGCTCTCCAACACACTACCAAACTATACATATCCCTCTGGGCACACCGCCTAAGTGATTGGATGGGGAACGGGGTGCTCTCTCCAGCCCAAAAAGGCTTTAGACCACATGACGGCGTCTACGAGAACAACTTTCTCGTAGACAGCCTCATTAACTCGGCGAAAGGCCGTAAGAATAATCTTTGCTTTGCTTTCCTCGACCTCTCCAACGCCTTTGGGTCTATTTCCCATGAGGCCATGTTGGAAGGTCTGAGGGCGGCCAAAGTGGGGGAGAAATTGCTTAAAATTGTACTAGACCTTTACACGGACAGCTACACCTCTTTCCTGTCCGGCCAAGGCCTTTCCACACCTTTTCTTTGCGCAAGAGGGGTTAGGCAAAGTTGTCCGCTGAGCCCGTCATTATTCAATTTAACTATTGACCCGATCATCCGCTCCACGCTCCAGCTTTCAAACAGCGAAATCCCAAGAGGTGCATACGCGAATGACGTCTGGCTGGCGGCAACATATCCTGCGGCTTTGAGTCGCATGCTGGACCACTTCGCGTCCGAGACAGCGAAAATAGGTATCAAAATAAACATCGCCAAGGGTGACACACTGGCCATCAAAGACGGCGCCATCGCTAGGCAACAATTTAAAATTTATGGCCAGCGACTTAATATCCTTGAGGCAACCGACCATACGAGATTCCTGGGCACCCCCGTGGGATTCTCTGTGGTTCCTTCCTTGGCCACTGTTCACGACAGACCAACAGACCGACTGAACAGACCAACCAGATCGCAGTGTCAAATCTCGCTCCGTGGCAGAAAATCGATGCGCTTCTGGCATTCATTCTGCCCCGTCTGTCCTTTCCGATTCGGATGCGCTCCCTCGAGGTGGGAGATGCGGAAGACACCGATGCGTGGATGCGCGAATTCGTCAAGGACGCGGCGGGCCTGCCCGTCAACGCCTCCACGCACTATCTCCACTCCTCGAGAGCAGGCGCGGGTTTTGGACTACCGGAGTTCCGAAAGGAAGGCCACTTTGCGTTCATCGAGGGAGCCTTCAAGTTTCTCACCTCTCTTGACCCTGTGGTGAGAAAAATCGCTGTCCATCAACTCCGAGCCACTGCCGCGGAGCGCCTTCCGGGCCGAGAGATCTCCCAAGACGACGTCTCCGAATACCTCAACGGCCACGTCACGGTGGAGCATAGGGGGGAGGCAATCTTTGGACGCGAGCGCAAGTTTCCACGCGAGCGTTGAACGCCAAATGGGCCTTCCAACTTAGGGACGGGCTCCTTTCGCCATCCCTTATCCTCAAGACCAATGATGGCGAAAAAGTTCTGACTGAGCGGAACCGGAAGTCGGTCCTGCGCACGCTGCGCAGTATTAATCAGGCGGACCACCTGGAGGAGTGGAAGAGGCAGCGCGACCAGGGCCGCGCCGCGCACGACCTTTCCCTCGCCGGCAAACGGTCCTCCCACTTCATGTGTTCGGGGAGCACTTGAGGTGGGCGGACTACCTGTGGGTGCACAGGGCCCGACTGAATCTTTTGCGGGGGCTCCGCGGAGGCTTCCCTTGGAAGCCCGCTTCCTCCGAGAAGAGCTGCCGGTTTCACTGCAGTGACAAAGATGGCAACGCGCGCAAAGAGACGCAGGCGCACGTCATGTCACTGCGAGGGGAACCAGCCGGCCATCAAGAGGCGTCACGACGCGATCGTGGACGCAGTCAAGGGCGCGGCCACTGCCATCAACTGGCGGATTGTGGCGGAGGACGAGGTGTACGGCAGCGATAACAAGCGTCCGGACCTCGTCCTTACAAACCGACAGGGGACCCATAAGATTGTGGACGTGGCGGTGGCCTTTTAAGGCGGCAAGGGCTGCCTTGCAGCCACCAGGAGAATCAAGATGCAGCGCTACGCGAAGGCGGCAGAAGAGACGCGGAGGATTCAAGGTGTCGTCTCTGCGCAGATCGTCCCGATCGTCGTTGGTGCTCGCGGTGCATGGGATCCTGCCAATGACAAGCTGTTAAAGGCGCTTGTACATGACTACCTGCCAGTGCTGCGCAAGAGGATCATCAGTGCCGCCATCCGCGGCTCTCATGACATTTATAAGCAGCACCTGCGTTAGACACCGCACCAGCCCTTTTGAGGGCTCCAAATCCCCAGCACCAATAGCCCTTACTATTACTATAACCCTACTTTTGCTTTGTGTAGTGGAGACGGCGGAGCGGCAGTAAACTGCAAACTGTTAGTTCACAAAATTACATAAGTCGCAGCAGTGTTGCTAGTGACTTTTGCGACGAAGATATTTGAAAGTGGAAGACAATTCAGTGAAGTGTTTATTTTGTGTAATACAGTGAGTAAAATATAGGAAAAAGTTCAGTTAACGACGAGATTCCGTCATCCGTCGGGTCTCGACGAAAAACAAATAAACCAAAAAGACTACAAAATAAAGGTGAGTGTAACCTTTCCCACCTGATATTTAAAGATGCACTAATAAAACTAGGCGAGAGACACAGAAGACAGCAAGAGGCGCGGCTTTGGCCGCATTTACGCCGAAATATGCACGAAACAGAAGACATCACAGATACCGACGATTCTACGAGCGAAGGTACTGTGGTACTTCTCAATGATACAGTAACCCCAAATGATCCAAAAGAGAATCGAAAAAGAAAAGATAGATCTCAATCCCCCATGCATGGATTTATCCCCCAACCTGATCCTAATCAGGATCAGGGGTTCTTGAAATATAATAAAACATTTCGACCAGAACCTCAAATTCCTGTTAAAAATTTTATTAACCCCAATCCTTTCGATCCTCTTGTAAATATTAATTCAGATCAAGCAACAATAGAAAAACCAAATCCAACAGTTGACAGTCAAAAAACAGTGACAAATGTAGATATATCAAATCAAAGTTCACAAATTATAACTAATACTAGACCCAAAATTGGGATATTCAAAATTGATTTAAATTCCATTTTTTCTCCTGAAGAACTGAGAAAAGATTTGAAAGGTATATGCAATGGACAATTGCAAGCCAAATGCACTAGGACAGAACTATTGATTATACCACGGACTACACTTGCCCACAAACGCGTTAAAGACAGACTAGACTTTATTGGAAGTTCAGACCTAAAATCAATGTTTTTTCGGCATATTTCTTACCATTTCAATAGAGCAACAGAGGAAATTCGTGATAAAATTGTGATCAGAGGACTACCCAAAGACTATCCCATAGACAACATTAAAAATAATTTAGATGAATTGAAAATTAAATTCTTTCACGTCAGTGAAATGAAGAAAAGGGATAGTCAAGGTAATTTAATACCATTAGGACTATTTATTGTTGAAATTCCTCGCAGAGACATTGGACTTAGTAAACAAAACATAAAATATATAATAAATTTTAGTGTAAAGATTGAAAATTATAAACACACTGACAGAGTCCCTCAAAGCAAAAATTGCTTACAACTGTATCACACACGAGCCTACTGCAGACGACCGACGAAATGTGCATACTGTGCCATGAACCATGTGACTGAAAAATGCCCCAATAATCAGACAGACTCCTTCATTCCTTCATGTAATAACTGTAAACGAAATCACTGTGCTTTTGATCAAGAATGCCCATATTTACTCCAGGCAAAAGAACAAAGAAGATTACAAATTGAAAAAAGTAATAATAACAGAAATCCAAAGAATTTACCCTCCCAAATAATCATTTCCCCCCACTAAATAATTCATATTCTAATGCAACTTCCAATTCACAAAACGCACCACAAAATTCTCAAAATAATCAAGACGAGACACAGACCTCATCTTCGACTTCTGACTTAAAGGAAATCTTGACACTGATAAAAACATTCAACTTTAAAAACTTTTGGCTGCATTACCCCAAATTTTAAGTATTCTCAAACAGGACAGTGACCCACTAACTAAACTCGTTTCGGCAGCTCTAAAATTAATAGAAATTTTTAATTAAAATGCCTCCTTCTTTTCGTCTTTTAACCCTTTCTTCCTGGAATGCGCGTGGCGGTGTAAACAATAAAAAGCCCCTACTCACACAATTTTTAAAAGATTATTCCGTCGGGATTCTGTGCCTACAAGAAACATGGCTAAAACAAAATATAACTTTCAAAATTCCAAATTATACCGTACACAGAACAGATAGAATAATAACAAATAACGGAGGAACAGCTATATTAGTTAGAAATCATATCCCTTACACCCCTTTTCAACTTCCCCCCACAATATCTTTAGAATATTCGGCAATAGCAGTCAAATGCACTAGTCATCCACCCCTTTAATAATCATTTCGGCATATAAACGTCCCAACGCACCACTCCCAATATCCGATTTAAATTTACTACTCAACCTCCCATACCCATTTACTCTTTCAGGGGATATGAACAGCAAAAGTGTTGACTGGGGCTGCAAAAGGACGAATGCAACAGGACGGACGATACAGACATTCCTCGAAAATCACCCATCCATTCATTTAAAAAGTCCCCCAGATCCCACCCACTACATTCATGATTCCCCTAATGATATTCTAGATATAATTATGCATTCATCAAATCTAAATTTAACAACCCCATGCCCAAAATTAGACCTATTCGACAGTTCAGATCATCTTCCAATTATATTCACCACCACAACCACAACTCCATATCTCCCATCCCATCGCCCATCAAATATCAAAACCAATTGGAAATCATACAATCATCAACTTTCGAAAAAAATTCATACCCCAACATGTATCTCATCTTCTGTAGAAATAGACAAGTCAATTCATCACCTTAGCAACCAAATTAAAAAAATCATATCAAAAATTCACCGTCATAGAACACCAAATTCATCCGACGTTACCAAATGACATATTACTAAACATACGACTAAAAAGACAAATACAAAGACAATTTTACAAATACAGACGGGACGAAGACAAACACAGACTAAAACAACTACAACGACGGATACATCGACAACTTACTATGACACGAAAAAATATGACGAACTACTGATGGACAATAGCAGCCCCAACAACCTGCACAAAGTAATCAAAATGACAAGAGCCCAAACAACCAAAATTACCCCCGTATTAGACAACAACAATATTCTAAATTTTGATACTCAAGCAATAACTAATATTTTCGGCCAACACCTTGCAAAAAATTTTCTCCCTCCCAATATCCGTATCCCGGACTCCGTTATTCTAACATATTTAAAAAGCCTTAGCCAACCCCCTAATCAACCACCTTTCTCAACAAACATTTCGGAAATGAAACAAATCATTAAATCTGTAAAATCTGGAAAAGCGCCAGGTCCCGACGGAATACTTCCCTCCCAGATACACCACCTTCCTACCAATGCTTTAAATCTACTAACTAATTATAAATTCTTGTTTTCGGTTCTCTTACTTCCCTACAAATTGGAAAACTGCACGTGTAATCATGATCCCAAAACCCGGAAAAAATCACCAACTCCCCTCCAATTATAGAGCTATGAGCCTCCTTCCCATTTTCGGAAAAATGTTTGAAAAATTTATCCTTCTCCATCTCTATCCTATCCTAAATTCGATTATACGCCCACAATTTGGTTTCCGTGAGGGCCGTTCTGCCGCCCTCCAAACTTTCAACATGGCTATATCTATCGCAACTCCCCTTCATGAAAAGAAAGAAATCCCATCCTTTTTCGCAGATTTGTCACAAGCTTATGATACTGTCTCCCACAACATTCTTTTCATGAAATTAAAACCCCACATTCCGGCACACCTATTCTCTCTTATTCAAAATTATTTTTCCAACCGCTTCTTCTTGGTTAAATTCTGTAATAAAATTTCCTCGTTATATCCCGTTCAAGTCGGCGTCCCTCAGGGCGCCGTGCTATCCCCAACACTATTTTCTTTATACATTAACGACATTCCTTCAACTAACGGAGTAAAAGCATTTCTATATGCGGATGATATAGCCTTTCTTTCTTCTTTCCGATCTATCAACCGTTCTATTCTTCGACTACAAACAGCAATAAACTCTCTTCAAAACTGGGCAATAGAAAACAACATCAAAATTAATCACGATAAGTCAGGCAATAGTTTTCTCAAACCGCCGCCATCCCACCTCCCCCGGCCCCTCTATGTCAACCGCCACCCGCTTCTATGGCTTCCCAAAATTAAATACCTCGGTGTCATCTTTTCCCGACGACTACACTGGACAGACCACACCAAGGAAAAATCACTAAAATCTCATCGACTAATAAATGCGCTTCATCCACTACTTACCCATCCCTCTTTGACTATACAAAAACTACAAATATACTATACTTATATACGATCAAACATGACATATGCCCACCCGACTTGGACATGCACGACAAATGACAATTTATTAAAATTAACTAGAATAGAGAACAGAATAATCAGATTGATATTTAGGCCCCACTTCTCGACCCCTTTCAACGAAATCAGGACAAGATATAAAATACAACATATTATTACCAATATTTATAATTCTGCAAAAACAAAAATTCAAATTTTTTTGTCAGACCCTATGTATAATCATCTTTTAACTGACCACATGTGACGCACCAAGACATCGTTTAAAAAAGCATCCCTTAGACATACTAAAACTTCCACCTCCACCGACTTGACATGGCACAGGTGCACTGACAATGATACTGACCGACAAAACCAACTCAGTTCTTCATTTCTTCATTTTTTCTTCCTCCTTTCTTTTCCTTCTCACTTTTCTCTTCTCGCTCTCTTTTTGAAATCCTTCTTTAGAAAATAAATAAATAATTGTTTTTCACACCCCAATATATACAATGCCCATCTATGTATGGGGGAGAGATATATAAAAAGAAAGAAAAGTCTGCACATTAAAAAAAAAGCAAGTAAGCACCAACAATAACCATAAAAGCCTAAGAATGAAGAGCTCCACAACAGGAGCAGGCATTCTTAAATGAAATCAACTGCGCTTCTTCTTCTTCATAGTACATTTGTATGAATTATGTCGATTATGATGAAACACTTTTTTGATCTATATTTCCGAAAGAGCAAAGTAGCCAGTGCCCCGCCTGGCGACGCCAGCCAAAACGTCCGAGAAGCGAGCGTTGGCGCCTTGCCGTGTGGGAGCTGCAAGAAGAGAGAAGACTCCTTGAAGCGACGCGGCGTGGCAAAGAAGCCACCACCGAGGGAGAAGAGTGGTCCTGAGGACGCGTGACGGCTCTTCGCGTCCCCGGATGGTGATCTTCGCGCAGCAGATCAGCGGCTAAAGGCGTTCTTTTGCGGCGGGGCGGAGCGGCAGGGCGAGGCTGAGTGTTCCTTTTCTTTTCTCTTTTCTCGAACAATCTTACCACCGTTTGGGAGATCACTAGTCAAATATATTTTGTTAAATTCTTTATTCATTATTTTAGTTTATCTCATTCAATATTTCTCTGCATTATTTATAAATTAAGTTTTGGTTCCTATTAATTATTATCGTTTAACTTATTAAGAACTTTGGTTTTTCCCAGAAATACTTTAGTAAATCTTATTAACTATTTTGTTCATTATTCAATTTAATACCATTAAGAGATTCAGTCGACAGTATTGACTTGGTCACTCAATACTGGTCGCCATTTTGATTTTCTAATATTAATTTTCAGTTTTTTGCGAATATCTCCTAAACGGTGAGGATTTCGAGGTTTTCGCCTTTTTTGTTGTCCCTTATTCAGGTTCTTATCTTGCCCCCTCTATCGATTAGAATCATAAAATCTGCATATTTTTAAAGTAAGTTTTTACCCAAATCGCAGATTTGGGGGCAGGGTCGCGCGGCTTACCGTCACTAGGCCACGAAATGACCTTGGAGCGCGCGACGGGGCTTGGGGCATGTCCGCGCTCCCCGAGGGCCAGCGCTCTTCTGAGTTTCGCCCGGCCGGAACACTCCCTCCTAGCGCATGGGCGGGGATTGGCCGGTTCCCCCTCCATCCGTGTCGTTCGGCCAATAAGAATCTGACCAATGACGTGCGCCGCCCTTGACGGAATATTTCCTCGTAAACGGTGAGGGTTTAGAGGTTCCAGCCACTTGCTATTTTCTAGTTAAGCTATTTTCAAGCAATGTAAATATCAGTTTTTGTGAATTTCACTGTTTTGAAGCTTTTTCTCGTTTACCTTCACTCCGCCACTCGCTTACCTACGCATCCTCACGAATTTGTATATATTGTAAATACTCTACCTTTATTAGGTTTTAAATTAAGTGTTAATTGATTAGGTCATTGGTCTGTTCTGGCGGCAACCTTGGCGGCCGCCCAATGGTATCATCTCATTAGTTTTTAGTTATATTGTCCTTTGCATTTGACTGGCATTATTATGTTTAATAGGATTAGAACACTAAGATCATGGTCGACTCTCACGTAGGTTGTAGTTATTTTGTATCCTTGGGCTACCCCGAGCCCAACGATTTCTTTTCCTCTAGACATGAAGAACATGAAACTCTGCACGAAGAACATGAAGAACGCTAACCTTAATTCGCTTCTTCTTCCTTCAAATCACACCCAGGATTCGCAAGCTTCCACTAATGTGTCGCTCTAACTTCCTTCGCTCCGCTTCATGGTTCTCTCATTGGTGCCTACTGGATCTTGCGTTGCTCAACTGCTGCCATGTTCTGTACATATTCTTAGGTTAACTCGTTTTTTTAGGTTAGTCTTCTCCCATGGGTCTGGCACTCCCTGGAAGCCGCCGAGCGACCAATGACAACTTTGTGTAGCCCTTCTTGTAGCTTTAGCATTCTATACTAGATATTGTTAGGCCTTATACTCCTTAGTGCTCCTTTACTCTAATCTAAAGCCGAGCCTCCAAATGTGGCCGCCCTGCATCAAAGGCGGACCATTATCGATCGTGCCCAGCCAAGAGAGGTCACTCCCCTCCCGCTAAAGTTGATTGATTGATTGAATAGGGTTTAAAGGGCGCTTCGACTGCTGTGGTCATTGGCGCCCATGCCAGAGTATTTGGAGAAAAGAATATTCAGTGTTGCATATGTAACTTACTCACTGTTTAAAAGCATGTACATGGGCTAAAAAGGAGGCTCGAATTCTGCATCAAGTATACATGTAGAAATGGCAGAAGGAAAATAGAAAAAGGGCGCGTAAAATTTATCTTAAAACGTAAAATTGGCTGTAAAGGGGCCAAACAAAAACATAAAACATTGTTATCTTTCAAATAAAATTATATATTCTGCTTTCTCTCAAAAAACAAAAAAGTTTTGAGAGCGCAGAATCGTCATCCCCGGGCACCACTTGTAGCGAGTTGCCCAGGTCATGTCTTCGTCGACTGCCAACAAATTTCCTACAGTACAGCAGGACGTGTTCCACGGAAAGAACAGTCTTGCACGAGTCACAGATGGGGCGAGTTTCATTTCGAAGAATGAAGCCGTGAGAGAAATGGCAGTGTCCGATACGAAGACGGGTTAAAATCACTTCCTCGCGCCTACAGGACCGTGATGAGGAGCGCCAGGGATACACAGAATTCTTTATTGTACTTAGTTTGAAAGTGCTATTGTGCCACTCTGTTTGCCACGCTCTAAGCACGGATAGTTTCAAGAAAGCCTGAACATCGGACAATGGCACAGAAGGGATGTCGATACGAGTTTTACGAGTCGCTGATTTCGCCGCCTGGTCGGCCAGTTCGTTCCCTCTGATACTCACGTGGCCTGGGACCCAACTAAGTACCAGGTCATAGCGGCGGGACAGAAGACGATGAATCAGGCTTTGAACGGATAAAGTCAGGTAGTCTGACGAAGGACGGGAGACAGCTTGAAGAGAGCTGAGAGAATCGGAACAGATAACTACTCGCCGCAACGTCGCTGATTCAATGTATTTTAGGGCCTCAAAGATTGCACACATTTCGGCAGTGAAAATACTGCATTTGGAGTGAAGCCGAAATGATTTGGTGGCCCTGATACAGTAAAAACCACATGCCACCGCGTCGCTGCACGATGAACCATCCGTGTATAAGAATAAATGATCCGGATAGGATTCTCTCATTTCCAGAAACTGTTTCTGGTAAACCAGAGGACTAGTAGTTTGTTTGGGTAAATGGGAGAGTCTGAGGTCAATACTGGGAAGGAGGAGTTTCCAAGGGGGGATCCGGTCACTTGTGGGTCTCACAGGGGTGGGAAGTTCTACATTTAATTCCCGGAGAAGATTTCGTAATCTAATACCTGGGGGATGGGGTAACGAAGTTCGAAGATTGTACGAGGACTCATACTTTGGGTGGATGATTATACGACGACAAGGGTGGTCAACCAGTCCCGACACTTTAGCCCCATAAGAGGCTAATAAAATATCTCGCCTTCGGCTCAGAGATGGTTCTCCAGCTTCGGCCAAGAGGCATTCGATGCGACTCGTGCGGTAGGCGCCTGTACTAATTCTTATACCGGCGTTGTGAATGGTATTTAATGGCCGGAGGGTTGATGGTGACGCTGACCCATATACAATACACCCATAATCCAAAATAGAGCGGATGAGGGTTCTATACAAACGCAAGAGACACACACGGTCAGCTCCCCAAGAGCTGCCTGTAAGGGTGCGGAGGAGGTTCAGAGGTGACACACATCGGCTCTTCAGTTTACGTATATGATTTCGCCAAGTTAGGCTCTTATCGAAAGTAAGCCCAAGGAAAGTTGCAGGGTCCACAAAAGGTAGAAGATGGCTTCCAAGAAAAAGATCGGGGTGGTTATGAAGATGATAAATCCTGCAGAAGTGCATACAGCTAGTTTTTGATGCGGAGAATTTAAAACCTGTCGCATCAGTCCATTCCTGCAATTTGTTGAGGACAAGTTGTAATTGTCTATCACTTGAATACTCTTGGAAGAGCAGAAAATGGCAAAGTCGTCAACGAAGAGCGATGCTTTCACCGGCTCTCGGATTATCGACGCTATACTATTGATAGCGATGGCAAACAGAGTGACACTCAGAATTGAGCCCTGAGGGACCCCGTTTTCTAAATGGTGGCTGGCGGATAACCTGTCACCAAGGCGAACGCGGAAGTATCTTGAGGAAAGAAAGGCTACTAAAAAAAGGGGGAGCCGGCCCCTAAGACCCCAAGAATGGATGGTGCGAAGAATGCCGTACCTCCAGGTAGTATCATAAGCTTTCTCTATATCAAAGAAAATTGCTACCAGGTGTTGACGTAGCTCGAAAGCAGTGGAGATCTGTGTGGTAAGGGTGACAAGGTGGTCCATGGTTGACCTGTTCTTCCTGAAACCACATTGGATGGGGGTAAGTAGGTTTCTCTGCTCCAGGTGCCAGACCAAACGCGTATTCACCATTCGCTCCAGAAGTTTGCATATACAGCTTGTGAGCGAGATTGGACGGTAGGTTGACGGCTTTGTCCTGTCCTTTCCTTCTTTAGGAATAGGAATAATAATCGCTTCGCGCCAGGTTCTAGGGAAGGTATGTTCCATCCAAATCTTGTTGAAGATACGGAGGAGAAAGATACGTGCCTCTTCCGGCAGGTGTTTTAACATTTGGTTGTGTATCTGGTCTGGTCCTGGAGCAGAATCTTTCCCACGGGTGAGCGCACAGGAAAATTCATCCATGGAGAAAGGGGCGTTATAATCTTCCTCCAGGCAGGTAGAGAAGTCCAATCTGCATTTCTCCATTCTACTCTTAGTTTTCAAGAAGCTAGGGGAGTAGTGTAAGGAACTGGAGGAATTTTCATAATGACAGGCCAATTCCTCAACTACTTTTTCTGGAGAAGTAATAAGATTTCCATTAATAAGAAGTCCTGGGACAGATGATGGGGAAAATCTTCCTCCAATCTGTCGGATCTTTCGCCATACTACTTTAGGCGGGGTATGGCAAGAAAGAGAAGAAATAAAGGCTCTCCAGGAAGCGGTCTTACTTTCCCGTATTACTAATCTGGCTCTGGCCCGCTTTCTTTTGAAATCGATCAGGTTTGATGCGGTGGGGAACCTATTGAGCCTCGCGAGTGCTTGCTTTCGGTCACGCACCGCGGTGGCACAGTCAGCATTCCACCAAGGCACAGGGACGCGTCGTGGCCGACACGTAGACTTCGGGATTGCAATGGTGGCTGCGCGAAGAACGGCGTCTGTGAATTGGGCCACCAAGGTATCGATATTATTTGAGAAGTGGTCTGGCATTATAATTTTCTCGCTGAATGTATCCCAGTCGGCTCGATGGAATAGCCAGCGAGGAGGGTAGATGACGTCTAAATCAGGGACATTAAAGTGGACCAAAGTGGGAAAATGGTCACTCCCATGTAGATCATCGAGTACGGTCCACTCTACCATGGTAGATAGGGATGGACTGCAGAGTGCCAGATCGATTGACGAGAAGGTGTTTGACGCCATGGAGAAATGAGTGTGATTCCCGGAGTTCAGAAGAATTAAGTTTTGCTGGTCAATAATATTTTCGAGGATAGAACCTCTCGGGCAGGTCCTCGTGCCACCCCAGAGGGGATTGTGGGCATTAAAATCCCCCGCAATAAAAAAAGGGGCGGGCAACTGAGAAAAAACATCTTCGAGTTCCTCTTGTGACACGACTTGGCCAGGGGGAATGTATATACTACACACCGTAAAAGAGAACGATGGTAGGTGTACCCGTACGCAAACTGTTTGGAGGTCGGTTCGAACGTTGTGTTCCTCCGAGAACAGGGAGTCGCGGATGAGTACCGCAACGCCGCCGTGAGCACGAAGTCCGTCGTCTTGATCAAACCGATAGATGTTAAATCCGCGAAGAGACAGGGGATGATGAGGGAGAAGATGAGTTTCCTGAAGACAGACTATAAATGGTTTGTGGCGAGAAATTATTAATCTTAATTCTTCTGAGTGAGCACGAAGACCATATAAGTTCCATGAGAGAGCCATTATGAGAAATTATTTCTTTGGTTGCTTTTTTTTTCTTTCTCACCTTCTGAATGGTTGTAGAGGAACTCTCGTGGGGTTCCTCATCAACAGCAGAGTCATCCTGACTGCTGCTGGATATGGTCGGGGGGGTTTTCCCGACTTTTGGCCACGGGTGACCGAGATCTATAGGGGCTGGAGGATCGTCCGATGTGATTCTCAGAAACAGAAGGAGGTGGACGGGATTTGGATGACGTATTTTTCCTGGGAGGCGGTGTCTGTTTATGATCGATTTCAGTAGAAGTCTCAGTGGTCGATTTCTGGTGGTGTTTTTGCACAGGTTTTTTGTACTTTGTGGGAATTATAATTTTCCCACCTTGGATACATGCCGAATCTTCGGGGAAGTCTGTCGGCGACACCTGACAACTAAAGTGCGAAACTACCGCTGGGGTACAGTGAGTTTGACAACTCGCTGTTACCCCCGGGGACTTAGGTTTTGCAGCACTGGAAAAGGATCGAGATAGGTCCACTGGATTCCTGATTTGGAACCTACGCTTCGCCTCAGGGAAGGAAACCTTTTCGGTTACCCTTATTTTTTGGATTTCCCTTTCCCGGAGAAACGTGGGGCACTGGTTGTCGTTGGCTGGGTGATCGCCTTCGCAATTCACACAGTGCGGTGGTTTGTCGCAGGGTTGTGGGTCGTGAACTGACGATCCACACTTCCCGCAAACCGCGTTAACGGACATACATCGCTGTTGGGTATGCCCAAACCTTTGACACTTGAAGCAGCGCAAAGGGTTCGGCACATACTGCCGCACACGGAGGTTGTAGAAAGCGGTAACGATCCTTTCCGGGAGGGATGGTCGGTCAAAAGTAAGGATCAGGGTAGAAGTAGGGATCACTTTCCCCTGCTCCTTCCTTCCGATCCTGTACACCTCAGTCACGCCATGGGTCTTAAAAAAGTTTAGAAGATCTTCCTCCGTTTCAGTAGCAAAGTCCTCGTGGTTGACTACGCCTTTGCTCAGGTTCAAGGTGGGATGAACCGTGACTACTACCTGGAGGCCGGCAATCTGCTTCGTATTTTGAATTTTTACAATCTGCTCGTCGGTACGCGCTTCAAAAAGAATGGTTCCATTCCTTTGTCGCACGACCGCTTGGAGCTTCCCGTAGGCTTCTTCGATAGCTCGCGCCAGACGGACAGCACTCACAGTTTTGAAAGTCTTACCTTCCTCGGCACATGCCATGAGGAGGAAGCGAGGCTTCTTGGGTCGATCTTCTTCTCTAGAAAAGAAACTATTCAAATCAATAGTTCTTTCTGCAAATCTCCTCTTCCTTGCGGAAGAGGGCGGGGGGAAAGGTGAAGTATCCATGTAGATGGAATAGGTTCATCCTCGTGGTCCCCACCCACCACGGAGCCCAACAAGGGGACACTCCATCGGAGTGCCAGGGTTGCCACGAGGATATAGTGGGGGAATAACACAGCGCTGCACCGCCGTGGATTCCCCCGCTCACCCTGGAGTTCAGTACAAGACCTAGTCCGAGCCGATTGATCGGGAGTGGGTTAGCTCCCGACCGCCCGTCTAGAAGAGTCCAGGGCCAAAGCGAGTGTGTTGGAACCTACAGGGAATGTTCCCCAAAATACGTAATCAACGTACTCCTTAGTGCAAGGCGAACAGTAGCACTAGGACTAGATAGGGAAACAAACAGGTCCCTCAACTGCCAGGACACACATTCCCTCCGACACGGGTCGCCATGCACGGCAAACACATGGGTGGGCGTTCAGCATACAGAGAAGGCCAGTGAGGAAGAAAAAGGAGTGAAAAGAACGTACATGACATGAAATGAGAAGCAAGAAGATGAAAAAAAAATGGAGAAAGGAACACTTGAGAGCCTTCTCTGCATCCCCCCGTCAGAACGTGGACCAACCCACCTCGACGGGCCCGCTAAAGTGCCTCCTAAAGACACTCGACCAATTAAAGTCACTGAACCCACTCAGGCCTCTTCCAGCCCATCGGAAGTAGACCAAAGCAGAGTAGATTCACGGAAGGACCCTCCCATACACACTGAGTTTATTATTAGTGATGTCCTTCCACGTCCACTGATTTTAAAGTCAAAATCCCAGCTCGACATCCAACCATCATTGGTAAGCACTCATTATTATTTCCATCGCCAATCGCCAAACCCGCAAAATGCCCTAAATGCCAGTTCCGAGTACTAAAAAACTCATTGTTTTTAATTAGGGCTAAACTATGCGACCATATGTGTAACACACATAAATGGCCCATAGATTTTACTTCTAAAATCATCTGCACGGGTTGTGGCAAATCAGCTGCTAAGGCAAACCACCGCAAGACATGTGCGGCGAGGAGAGAGCCTCCCATTCCACCTGTGCCTACAGTAGCTGAACCGGTATTACAATCATGTAATAATACTGAGTTAGAAAAACCTCCCAGATCTGATCGCTTCACCAAATCAAACAAAGGCAATGTAAAAGTTACATTCGCCAACGACATTGAACCCATCACCGTCTTGATTTCTGGCGACAAGCGATCAGTAAGAATTAAAGACAAACCGGCAAGGGAGACGGCTCACACACATATTGAAGCCCCTCTACTGTAGATGATGAGACTACAGAAGCGTCACCCGAAGTAACTTGTAGCTTTGACAGTCCGGCCTTTGGACCAGGGTTACAGCCCCTTAAGCATGACGGATACATCTTGATGCCGAAGCCCAGCGCGGTGATCCTCACGTGCCCGTACTGCGGCGACCGCCCTTTCACAACAGCGGCAACGTCATGGGAGTCCAGGCTTGGCAAACTGACAAGACACCTTAGGAATTCCCACCCGAACATACAAGGCGTCAAAAAGATTTGAGCGGGCTGCCTTAAAGAAGTCGATGCTTGGAACTCGCAGACGTGCGTGCCGCTGCGCAGTGTGCGGCCACCGCCAGGGAACGCTATAGGGCCTGCACTACATGTACACGGCGAGGGACAACGCGGGCATCGGCCTGCCGGAGGTGAGCCGGGAGACCGCCGTCGCCAGCGTGGACACAGCCTTCAAGCTGCTGACGACGCGCGACCCGCTGGTGCGGCGGGAGGCGGCGAGCGACTTGCGGCGCGCGGTCCAGCAGCGGAGCGGCATTCAGGCGCCAGGCACGGCGGACATCGCGAACTACCTCAACAGTTCGTTCAGGGTTCAGCACGTCGGCCTCAAGAACGTCTGGTCCCGCGCACGCGTCGCCACGAAGAACCTACAGATCCGTTGGTCACTGGAGGAGTCCGGCGAGGACCTCAAGCCGAGCCTTATCCTTCAGAACACGGCCGACAACCTGGACGTGGGCCTCCCTCACCAGCGCCACCAGGTGGTGCGGCGCCTGCGCAGCCGCTACCAAGAAGAACACTTCACGTCGTGGCGTGCGCAGCCGGACCAGGGACGCGCCGCCGCCGAGCTCTCCACCCGAGGCTCCCGCTCCTCGTACTTTGTCAGGAGCGGTGAGTTCCTCCGGTGGAAAGATTATGGATTCGTCCACCCCGCGCGCCTCAACCTGCTGGGGGCTGCAGGGCGCCCGGCCGTGGGCGCACCGCCCGGGCGAGGACGAAATCTGCAGGCGGAACTGCACGCACGAAGGGCAGCCCGAGAGAGACCCTCGCTCACGTGATCAACCACTGCGACATGTCCGCGGTCACGCGGCGCCACAACGAAATTGTGGCGCATGTCAAGGCCGCCGCGGTGAATAACGCTTGGGAGATCGTCGCGGAAAATCAAGTGTGGGGCCCACACGGACTGCGTCCCGATCTAGTGCTGCAGAACAGGACGGCGACGGAAATATTGATTGTAGACGTGACCTGCCCCTTCGAGGGCAGCCGCGGAGCGATGGACGATGCCCGCGAAGACAAACTGAGAAAACACCAACCGACCCTCGCGCACGCGCAAGGCCTCGCCAACACGGCACGCGTTCTGCCCATCGTCATCGGGGCGCTGGGCGCCTGGGACCGCGCGAACGACGCGGCACTCAAGATCCTTGCGCACAAAAACTTCATTAACACCCTGCGCAAGGCCACCATCGCGGCCGCAATCAGACATTCGCGCGACATCTATGACCGCCACACCGGCGGCCCCAGGGCGCGCTCCGCGATGCAGCGCGAATAGACGCTGGTAACACGTGCGGCGTAGTGTGCAGTGTAAATAGTGTATATACATTTTAGTGTTTATCTTCAAGTCTACTATTGTAAATTGTAAGTCTACTATTGTAAGTAATTTAAGTCTACTATTGTAAAGGGTAATTTCTAACCACATGTCTTCTTTCCTTCTCACAGCTTCTGTCCATTGCAACGTATTTACATTGTACACGCAATGTACTTATCTGTAGTAGGACTCACAGCAAAACTCATATGAGCCGAACATGAACTCTTCAGTGATGAGTTATGTCGACTTTGATGAAACAAAACTTAAGATGCCTTGCAATTACTGCAAACACATTCCCATCATTTTCTCAAAAGTGAAAAAAAAAATTAACTCAGCTTTTGAGATATATGTTACATATTATATTACATGAGTCTCAATGACAATGTGAAATTAGCTTATAATCTATTTATTTGAATTTTGCATTTGACATTTATTTAACATTCATGAGGGAACACAAAGTATCTAAAAATCTTCTACAGAATGAAGTACTTTGTTGGTCACATATGTTTGTAGTTCTCATTTGAATTTAGTGCCCTCCACTGCCTTGACAGTCGCTGGTAGATTATTGAAAAATGTTATCTCTGGACGATATGGCTTTCAAAAGCAGTTTTGTTTTTCCCTTTTCTATCAGTACATACTTTTACTATGTTGTTTCATTACTTGTGTTGTATGGTAAGGTACTATGTTTCCATTGCAATTCTATTGTATTTGATGAATAATATTGTATTATAATTGTGTAGAGATTGTGTAGAGCACCAAGCACTATTCCAGGCTTTACATAAGCAAGGTATACACGGGAAGTATTTAAGACTACTAGCCAAAATATACTCAACGAGCAATGCTCGAATACGTACAGAAACAGAAGGAGAGGCTTTCCCGTTACAAAGAGGCGTCAGACAAGGAGACCCTATCTCTCCCAAACTGTTCACATGTATTCTGGAAGATTTATTTAGGAAAATGAACTGGAAAGACAGGTGTGGTATTATGATCAATGGAAGAAGATTAACTAACCTGAGATTTGCAGACGATGTTATTCTCTTTGCAAAAACGGCAAAAGACCTAGGACACATGATGGAAGAGTTAAGCAACACTAGCCAAAAAGCAGGTTTATCTGTGAACATATCGAAGACAAAAATAATGACAAATTACCTAGAGTTGCCAATAATATTTAATCAAAAACACGTGGACTACGTACAAGAATACATATACTTGGGGCAACTTGTTTCTTTTATGAAAAGTGGCGAAAGAGAAATAATTCGCAGAATTTCCTTGGCATGGAACAAGTTCTGGAGTTTATCGTTCATTTTGCTAGACAAGAAGCTGAAGATAAACATAAAAAGAGAAATAATGGATATGTGTATCTTACCGGTCTTGATTTACGGAGCCCAGACGTGGTCGCTGACTGAGAAGCAGAAGAATATGCTGAGGATAAACCAAAGAAAAATGGAAAGGAAAATTTTATGCATATCCTTAAAGGACAAGATCCGAAACTCCGAAATCCGAAAACGAACCGGCATCCAGGATGTGGTGATACGGGCAACGGACATCAAATGGAAATGGGGAGGCCATCTCATGAGAATGGAGCAACAACGATGGGCGCAAACAACTACGGTGTGGGAACCACGGGTTGGCTGGAGACACCAAGGCCGACAAGCAACAAGATGGGAAGATTACTTCGGAAAAACAGCTGGGTCATTGTGGTCCAGAGTAGCAAAAGACAGAGAAGAGTGGAAACGCATCCAGCCGAGTGAAATTTAGGAAATGAGCGACTATGGACTTTATAATTTTGAATTGTGGATTGACATTGATTGTGAAATATTGTGTAATTTAGTGCAAGTTTGATTGTGAAATATTGTGCAACAAGTGTAATTTAGAAAATCAGTTACTTAATGTATGTACTCAGACTACCAACCACCACTGTCACCTGGAACTGTAAACTAGGTGGCGTGGAAAACTTCCCTGCGTTACGCAGGAGGCCTTTGCCCTATTGGGGATGAACAGGCTTTTAATAATAATATTAATAATAATAATTGTATTATAAACATAAAGTCCATAGACTGCAAAGACATTTTCATTTTGAAATGCAGTTTTGCAGCTATCTATCCTTTTCATTTTGAATACTGTTCCTATGGCTTTTTTCTGAAGTGTAAATTCTCTAGTCATGTGTCGCATATGTATCACCCCATTTATTTATTCCATACACGAAGTGTGAATGGATTGCTCAGTAATATAGAATCTTCAGCTCAGGATCAAAAGTCTGAAAGATGAAGTAGTACCATGGGGATTTTTTGTTATCTACAGCTGTTAGTTTTTCATTTAACAATGGAAAGATTGCAGTGTCAGTGATATTTCCTTTATGAAAGATTAATAAATTTCTTGAATATAGAGTTTTTTTCTGTTGGTGCATATTTATGTAATTATTGTAGCATAATTTGCTTATTTCATTCAAATAGAGACTTATCTGTAAACGTCTCCGCCACGAGGGTGGAGAAGGGATCGCAAAGGGGTTCCCGGACAAGTTTGAGAAGTACGAGCCGGCTCTCCCCATAGTTGCAGATCTCTTCATGGCGGCCCCTGCAGAGGTGCTTCCCATCGTCATCGGGACCACCGGGGCCATGCCGCAGAAGACCGTTGCGGCCATAAGGCGACTCGGCATCTCGTCGAACATGGATTTGTTGACTATTTCCCTCGTGGCCCTTAGGTCCTCGACTGAAATTTATCATAAGTTCATGGACTACGATGGTGCCGTGAGATAGTAGCGGACCGACACTGTACATAGCCTTCCTGTCTGTCCACCTTCCATCTGTTACTCTTACTAACTTTAGTTTTCAACTTCCTCCTTTCAGCTTTGGAGCCCTCGTTGCGCATGGCAACATGCGTAAAGAGGTGCGAGTCTTGCGGTAACGCAAGGCGGCGGGTGGCCGAGCACTAAGTGTGAGGCCTGTGGGGCTCCTCAAGCCGCCAAGACCCCTCCAGCACTGCTGGCCCGTTCCATAAATGATCCAAGTCCGCTGCCTCGACAGTGGGTTGGTTGGAAGTAGATATCAAAGGGAATAGGAGTCTCGTTGACCATGCGAGGGAAGATTGGTGCAACCCGCTGGTCACTAAGTTGGATTTGTCTTTGTCAAAATTTGCACTAAACGGAACCCCGCCGTTATTGGGGGAAGTTCGCCTCGGCGTAGAAATTAGCCAAATGCCTCGTCATCCAATTAGTGACGCGCATGAATGGATTAACGAGATTCCTACTGTCCCTATCTACTGGGGCGGTCCCGCAGCGTTTCGTAAGACCTTTGCAAGAGACCAAGTGTGCCCCGGCGTTTCCCCGGTCGAGGTGCTTCCGGGGAGCGTCCACAGTGACGAGAAAGGAGAGAGACCGTGTGGGTCAATCGATCCCGGTCACGATGGCGACTTCTGAAAGCGATATTCCATCGGAGGTGGAACTTAGCACATTGGCATCAAATATGAAGGCAACGAAACGGTCCGATACGCGGGTTTCCTCACCTCCACGTGTTCCCGCCCCGGGCAACGTCCCCCATGTTGGGGGGCGGCTGAGGAGGAATACTGAGGAATCGACAGATGGGACAGAGGAATGCTCGACAGAAGCCGCTCTGCGGCAGATAAAGCAAGGTTTAAAAATCCTGGAGAAGCCTAAAATCCCGGAAGCGGATAGAGAGGGCCTCCAGGACATACTCGAATTTGTGCAAAATGTGCTGAATCGGTGTTGCAGCCGTGAAGCACGCGATAAGGCCAATAAGAAAGACTTGAGAAAGGTGGTTAAAACCGTCATTAATGAAAGAATCGGAGCTGTGGAAGAAGCCATCACGGCAACGGTCCAGACATCAATCGAAGAGAAGCTCGTAGCGGTGGAAAATACCGTCTGGGGCGCTATCCAAGCTTGTGTACAAGCAACCCTAAAAAAGACAGTCACCGAAACGGTGACGCACTCACTAGAAGAGAAACTAAAAGACCAGAACAATGAAATTCAGAAAACTGTTAAGCAAGTGATGAAAGAGCGCATTGCGCCCATCGAAAAAAAGATAGAAACGATGATCTTCACAAACCGCTCATTTGCGAAGGTCGCGGAGGCTGGCGGGCCGCCAAGTGCAGAGGCATACGTCCGGAAGCACAAGGCCCCCCGCGAGACTCCTAACAATGAGCTTACAATTGTAGTAAAGGCAAAACCAGGCCTGAAGCCCCTGGGGCAAAAGGCTATCATGAGTGAGCTTGGCAAACTCACGAAAGACACCCACCCGAAAATTAATGGCACAAGATTTCTGGCTCGTTCGGGGACGCTGCTTTTGGAGGCCGGCGATGCTGCCAACAGAAGTAGTCTAGCTGAGCTTGTTAACAAATCAACAGTAATAGAAGAAAGAAAACAACAAAAATACCAACCAAAAATAATTGTCCACGGTATCCCCGCGGGCAAGACGAAGCGGAATGGCTGAAGGAAGTCAAGCAAAATAACCCTGAAGAGCACTTACAAGGTGATCTACAGAGAATGCAAGTTCTCTTTAAAATGGGACGAGACCACGAAGTGAAGCAGTACAGAAGCTGGGTGATTCGCGTCACCCCACTCCTGTGGAAGCATTTTACGACCCAACGGCGTGTCTACGGCAACATGACATCGATTGCCTGTGACACGTACGTTGCGGCGATGAGATGTCTTAAATGCCTCCGATTTGGCCATCGGAAAGCGGTATGTCAAGACCCAAAGATGTGCGGACGGTGCGCCGAGGCACATGAGGGTGACTGCAAGGAAGCGGCGCAGCGAAAATGCATAAGCTGTGTTCGCGCAAATAGAAGAGAAACACAACACACGGCCTTCAATGAGAATTGTCCGGAGTTACGGAAAGCTATAGAGATAGAAATCCAAAGAACCGACTATGGGACTTAAAGTCTTACAAATAAATACAGGAAGAGGTAAAGCTGCTATGGCAGGAATAGAAAAGTGTCTGGCTGCAACTTCTGCACCAGACGTCGTTCTAGTACAAGAACCGTATACACTAAACAATAGAGTCAACGGAATACCTCGCTGTCTCAAGGTCATTGAGCACGCAGGTGAAAGACATCACAGAGCAACTATAATCGTTGCAAATCCTCAAATCCGAACTCTGGCTCTTTCTCATTGGATGTGCCGTGACGTTGCTGTTTGCGAAGTGAAGCACGTAAATGAAACCCCCCTCATAGTGGTCTCGGCGTATATGCCGCCATCAGAAGATATACAGAACACACTAGATAAATTAGAACGTATCTTAAGGGGCTTGCCCCGAGACACTCCTGTTGTGATAGGCACAGATGCCAACGCCCAAGCAACAGAGTGGTTCAATGAATCTACGGATGACAGGAAATGAAATGCTTAATTTCCTACTCCGCACAAACACATTTCCCGCAAATGAACCATCAAATCCTCCAAGCTTCTATAGAATTCTGGGCACGGGGACGTCATATAGAGAAGTTAGCTCAAATATTGACCTGACCCTGGTGAATGCTGCCGCGGCCAGAAGAACCCGAAACTGGACGGTTCACGAAAATAAAATCGAAAGCGATCACCGAGCAATCTCTTTCTATGTTACAGATACCCCGGAAGCAAACCCCGATCCCAATCCGAACCAGAGTGTGGAACGCTCAAAGTACCGATTAAAAAATGCCAAATGGGAGCGATTCCAGATGCTGGTCCGTGACCAACTCCAGGAGACAGAAGAAGCCACGAACCTACACGCCCGGTCCGTGGATGAGAAGATAGCAGCCATCACAGGAGTCCTGAAAGCAGCGGCAAACAACTCCATTCCGCATGGTCCTTTGTCTCGGCGCAGGATGGCCTCCTGGTGGTGTGCAGAAATAAAAGAAAGTCGCAGAAGTCAGAAAACTCAAACACACACTCCAGAGACTTCGAGACAGAACCACCGCTGCCTTCGAAGAAGCTCTGCGAGTATACAGGCGTAGCAAAAACCAACTACGCAAACTAATCCGAACCACGAAAGCTAAATCGTGGCAAAGCTACGTGACAGACATCACAAAAAGGGACCCATGGGGCACCCCTTACAAAATAGCTTCGGAGAAAGCACAAGTAATGCAAGCACTAGCTGCTATCAAAATCAATGAAGAACAAGCGCACACATGGGAGGTCTCCTGTCAGAGGCTCCTCGAAGCTCTCCTCCCTAGTGACCGAGCTGATACCGACTCGGCGCAACAAGCTGCCCTCCGAACCCTAATGGAACACACTCCAACTTCCTCCACCCCACCAATACACAATCCCATTACTTACAGAGAACTTACTGAAGCAATCACATCACTCAAACAGAAGAAGGCACCCGGCGTGGATGAAATCCACGCCGAAATGATTCAAAGAGCATTCCCCAGTATTCGGGGACTATTATTAACAATATACAATAACTGCCTCCAGTCCGGGTATTTTCCCCGGGCCTGGAAGATAGCACGTATGGCCCTCCTAAAAAAGAAAACAACCAAACCCGCCCATGACCCTAAGTCCTACCGTCCGATATGCCTCCTCCCGGTCCTTGGAAAGATCTTGGACAAGATCGCAATAGATAGAATTCAAGAACAGATACAAGAAAGAGGTGGTCTGGCCCCGACCCAGTATGGATTCTGGGCGGGCCGCTCCACAGAAGATGCTGTGGGCGCTCTTATCCAGCACGTCCGAAGCAGTAATTCAAAACAAGTACTGGTACTTTTCATTGATATTCAAGGCGCCTTTGACAATGCGTGGTGGCCGTTCCTGTGGCGGGAACTCACTCACCATTGGCAAATTGCCGACGAACTATTAGCATTATACAGAAGCTTCTTTGAAGACAGAAAAGTTATATACCAAGAATCAGACTCTGTGGTTGAGCATCGCCTCACCAAGGGTTGCCCGCAGGGTTCAAATTCAGGCCCTGTCTTTTGGAATGTCATAATCGACAAACTGCTGAGAACTCTGGCAGAAAGAGAAGAAGACGTGGTCGCCTACGCGGACGATCTTGCTATCGTCGTGCGTGGGGCGTCACGACTTGAAGTGGAAACTAAAGCAAATGAAATACTGAGCCTTGTGGGCGCCCGGTGTGGCGAGGCGAAACTCCAAATTTCCGTCGAGAAATCGACGTTTATGGTCATGACCAGCCACATAAAGACAGTACCTGGCCGAAAGCTGCCCTCAGCGAACAGGCCACCGCGCATTGTCCTAAATGACAAGAAACTGAAGCATGTTACAAACAAAGAATATCTGGGGGTCACCTTAGATCCCCAATTAAAATTCAATGCACACGTGACAAAAGTGTGTGAAAAGGCTAAAAGCCTCTTTATGAAACTCCGGAGGATGGCCGGAAAACAACATCTATACGATCAGAAGGCATTGTACACAATTTACAAAGGGGCCTTTCTCCCTATAATTACATACTGTGCCTCAGCGTGGGCCGCTGAGACAAGAAAAGTATTGATCAGAAGAGAATTGGACAAAACACAAAGGGCGGCCCTCCTTGCCCTATCAGGCGCGTATCGCACGAGCTCCACGGCGACCTTACAAGCGGTTACTGGGAGACTGCCGTTGGACTTGGCGATCCAGATACGTGCTGCCTTATACAAATACAAACGAGGTGAACAAGAGGTGGAGATAAATAGCCAGATCATCCCCCTCCAGGGACAAAATGTACCCTTGCACATCAAGAAGGTTGCACATGAAGAATGGCAGAGGAGATGGCGAGATGAACCAACTGGCCGATGCGCCTACACGTTCATACCGAAGTGCCTCGTACATACCATACCATCTAGTGTCCGAGAGCAACGGCACTTAAGACCCTCGCCAGAACTGGCACAAATGATAACTGGGCACGGCCCCTTCAAGCAAAAACTTCAGCAGCTGAAACTGGCGGCATCCCCCGCCTGTGAATGCGGCGAAGATAATCAGACGGCTCTTCACCTGCTGTGTTACTGCCCTCGCTAGTGGTACTCACGGCATAAAGTTGAAACGGAACATGGAGTTCAAGTCCTTCCGGGGACCCTCCCTCACCTGTTATCCATTCCCAGGTTCTTTCATTCAATCCAGAAATTTGCCAAAAATATTGTCAACACTCAAACTGACATTACATAATCACAAAACGCTAAGATAGTAGAAACCCCGCCCGGCTCCCAGCGCCGGGGACAGTAACGGCGCGGCGCCCTCTGGACGTGTTGTACCGAAGGGGGACGCCGCGGCGGCTGAGTGGCGGGTCACTACACTCTCATGCACTAGGGCAACCTGCGGGCGGCTCGGCCAAGCTGTGACTGGAGGCGGCAAAGGCGACCACTGGAGCTGCCTGCCAATGAAAGGATGGAAGCGGTCAACACCCAGCCGCGCAGCCCATCTGGAGACAGAAGAGGCCGCCCGTAGGACACAGCCCTCACCATCACACTTAACAGAACACTCAACCATGACACTACTGTAAATATGTAAATAGTCGCTATATAATGTACTTAAATTGAATTTTATCTAATAAGGCACTTTGAACATGTTGTATCATTAAAATCTCAAATCATAAATGTAAATGTTAGAATAAATGTTAAGTAAACCACAAATGTTAGCAGAGCGGTTGATGGGGGTAGGGGCTAACGCCCGAGTACCCATCAGCAGCCCTGTCGCGGTCCGACGCTTTCGGCTTTTGTAATTGTAAAACAAATAAACACATACATGTCCCTATCTTCTGGGGCGGTCCCGCAGCGTTTTGTAAGACCTTTTGCGTACGACCAAGTGTGCCCCGGCGTTTCCCCGGTCGAGGTGCTCCCGGGGAGCGTCCAAAGCGAAGAGAGAGAAGAGAGACCGTGTGGGTCAATCGATCCCGGTCACGATGGCGACGTCCACCTTGGATTCTGAGAGCGATATTCCATCTGAGGTAGAACTCAGTACACTGGTCAATAATAAAAAGGCAAAGAAACGATCAGACATGCGGATTTTCTCACCTCCACGTGGTTCCGTCCCGGGCAACGTCCCCCATGCTGGGGGGCGACTGAGGAGGAATACTCAGAGGACGAGCAAACAGGGACAGAGGAATGCTCGGTGGAGGCCGCATTGCGGCAGATAAAGCAAGGATTGAAGATTTTGGAGAAGCCTAAAATCCCGGATGCGGATAAAGAGGGCCTCCAGGACATACTCAACTATGTACATACTGTGCTGAAACGGTGTTGCAGCCGTGAAGCGCAGGAAAAAGCCAACAAAAAAGAACTGAGAAAGGTGGTTAAAACCGCCATTACAGAAAAAATCGGAGCCGTTGAAGAAGCTATCACGGCAACTGTACAAACGTCAATTGAAGAGAAGCTCGCAGCGGTGGAAAACACCGTCTCGGGCGCAGTACAAGCTTGTTTACAAGCGACTCTGGAAAAGACGGTCACCGAAACGGTGAAAACTTCCCTGGCCGAAAAATGGGAAGAACAGAATGCTGAAATTCAGAAAACTGTAAAACAAGTAATGAAAGAGCGCATTGCGCCCATCGAAAAGAAAATAGAGACAATGATCTTCACAAATCGCTCGTTTGCGAAGGTCGCTGAGGCTGGCGGGCCGCCAAGTGCAGAGGCGTACGTCCGAAAGCACAAGGCTCCCCGCGAGACTCCCAACAATGAGCATATGATGGTATTGAAGGCGAGACCGGGCCTAAACCCCCTGGGGCAAAAGGCCATGATGAGTGAGCTAAACAAACTAACCAAAGACACACACCCAAAAATCAAAAGCACGAGATTCCTTGCTCGTTCGGGGACGCTGCTTCTGGAGGCCGGCGATGCCGCCACCAGGAGTAGTCTAGCTGAGCTGGTCAAGAAGTCGACAGTAATAGAAGAGAGAAAGCAGCAGAAATATCAACCTAAAATCATTGTCCACGGTATCCCCGCTGGACAAGATGAAGCGGAGTGGTTGGATGAAGTCAAATTAAACAACCATGAAGAGCATTTGAAGAACGACCTACAGAGAATGCAAGTTCTCTTCAAGATGGGTCGTGACAGTGAAGTTAAGCAGTACAGAAGCTGGGTGATAAGTCACCCCAGCCTTATGGAAGCACATTACGACGCAGCGACGTGTGCACGGCAATATGACATCTTTTGCGTGCGACACGTACGTTGCGGCGATGCGCTGCCTAAAATGCCTCCGATTTGGCCATCGGAAGGCAGTTTGTCAAGAACCCAAGATGTGCGGAAGGTGCGCCGAGGCGCATGAGGGCGAATGCAAGCAAACGGCTCAGCGCAAATGCATCAGCTGTGTCCGTGCACATAGACGTGCGACAGACCACACGGCCTTCAACGAGAATTGTCCGGAGCTGCGGAAAGCAATAGAAGTTGAAATCCAAAGAACTGACTATGGGAATTAAAGTTCTCCAAATCAATGCTGGAAGAGGCAAAGCTGCTATGGCTGGAATTAAAAAATGTCTGGCCGCAACTTCTGCGCCAGACGTGGTTCTCGTTCAAGAACCGTATACACTCAATAATAAAGTTAATGGAATACCACGCTGCCTCAAAATCATTGAGCACGTGGGTGATGGACATCCAAGAGCTGCTATATTAATAGCAAACCCTCAGATCCGCACTCTGGCCCTTACTCATTGGATGTGCCGTGACATTGCTGTTTGCGAAGTGAAACTCATAAATGAAGCCCACCTCATAATGATCTCGGCGTATATGCCGCCATCGGAGGATATAAAGGAAATTTTAGATAAGTTGGAGCGTATCCTAAGGGGCTTGCCCCGGGACACTCCGGTTGTAATTGGCACAGACACCAATGCCAAGACTGTTGAATGGTTCAACGAGTCCACAGACGACAGAGGAAATGAAATGCTCGATATCCTGCCCCGAATGAACACATTCCCTATAAACGAACCTACCAACCTCACAACCTTTCATAGAATCCTACGCACGAGAACATCATACAGTGAAGCAAGCTCGAACATTGATCTGACCCTGGTAAATGCTGCAGCGGCCAGAAGAACCCGAAACTGGACGGTTCACGACAATAAAGTTGAAAGTGATCATCGAGCAATCATGTTCTTTGTTGCAGATGCCCCAGAAGAAAAGCCTGATGAAAGTCCTTACCAGAGCGCGGTACGCTCCAAGTACCGACTGAAAAATGCAAAATGGGAACGGTTCCAAATGCTGGTCCGTGACCAAATACAAGACATAGAAGAAGCAGCCACGGACTTACAAGCCCAGCCCGTGGATGAACAGGTAGCGGTCATCATGGAAGTCCTGAAGAAAGCAGGAGACTGCTCCATACCACATGGTCCCATGTCTCGACGCAGGATGGCCTCCTGGTGGTGCGATGAAATCAAAGAAAAGGTTGCAGAAGGTAGAGATTTAAAACACGCGTTCCAGAGACTTCGAAACAGGACTGATGCTGTTTTCGAAGCGGCTCTGCGAACATATAAACGTAGCAAAAACCAACTACGTAAACTTATTAGAGCCACAAAGGTCAAATCGTGGCAACTGTATGTGGCAGAAACCACTAAACGAGACCCATGGGGCACCCCATACAAAATAGCCTCAGAAAAAGCTCAAGTCATGCAAGCATTAGCTGCTATTAGAGTTAATGACGAACAAGTGCACACATAGGAGGAATCCTGTCAGAGACTCCTCGAAGCTCTCCTTCCCAGTGACCGAGCAGACACAGACTCGGCACAGCAACTTATCCTCAGAACCCAGATGGAATGCACTCCTGCTTCCCCTACCTCACTTGTACACAGTCCCATAACCTAACAGGGAACTAACTGACACAATCACTTCACTTAAAAAGAAAAAAGCACCCGGCGTGGATGAAATCCACGCCGAAATGATTCAGAAAGCATTCCCCAGTAATCGGGGATTACTACTAACGCTATACAACTGTCTCCAGTCCGGGTATTTTCCCCGGGCCTGGAAAATAGCACGGATGGTGCTCTTGAAAAAGAAAACTTCCACACCCGCCCATGATCCCAAATCCTATCGACCGACCTGCCTTCTCCCGGTCCTCGGAAAGATCTTGGACAAAATTGCTATTGACCGAATACAAGCACAAATTCAAGAAAAAGGTGGCCTGTCCCCGACCCAATATGGTTTCCGGGCGGGCCGCTCCACTGAAGATGCTGTGGGCGCGTTACTCAAGCACGTCCAGAATAGTAACTCTAAACAAGTCCTCGTCCTATTTATTGACATTCAGGGCGCCTTCGACAATGCGTGGTGGCCGTTCCTGTGGTGGGAGCTAACTCACCACTGGCAAGTTGCCGAAGAATTACTGACATTGTACAAAAGCTTCTTTGAAGAGAGAAAAGTCATATATCAAGAAACAGACTCTGTGGTTGAGCACCGCCTCACCAAGGGCTGCCCGCAAGGCTCCAACTCAGGGCCCATATTTTGGAACGTCATTATTGACAAACTGCTAAGAACTTTAGCAGAACGAGAAGAAGACGTGGTCGCCTACGCCGATGATCTTGCTATCGTCGTGCGTAGGGCGTCACGGATTGAGGTAGAAACGAAAGCAAACGAAGTGTTGGACCTTGTGGGCGCCAGGTGTGGCGAGGCAAAACTTCAGATTTCTGTAGAGAAATCAACTTTTATGGTCATGACCAGCCATATTAAGACAGCGCCAGGCAGAAAGCTTCCCTCAGCGAATAGGCCGCCGCGCATTGTCTTTCAAGACCGAAAACTAAAACATGTCACTAGTCAAGAATACCTGGGTGTCACACTAGATCCCCAACTAAAATTCAATAAACATGTGGTGAAGGTGTGTGAAAAGGCCAAAAGCCTGTTTATGAAGCTCCCGCGGATGGCCGGACAGAGGCATCTGTATAACCAGAAAGCATTGTATATCATCTACAAAGCGGCCTTTCTCCCCATAGTCACATATTGCGCCTCAGCATGAGCCGCTGAGACACGCAAAGTATTAATAAAAAGAGAGTTAGAAAAAACGCAAAGGGCGGCCCTCCTTGCCCTATCTGGCGCATATCGCACTAGCTCTACAGCTGCACTACAAGCAGTCACTGGGAGACTACCGCTTGACTTAGTGCTCCAGATGCGAGCTGCTATATACAAACATAAACGAGGCGAGCAGGAGGCGATGATAAACAACCAAATCATCCCCCTCCAGGGTCAGAATGTACCCCAACGCATTAAGAACATGGCACACGAGTGGCAGAAGAGATGGCGTGAAGAAACAACTGGCCGATGCGCCTTTACCTTCATACCGAACGTGACAAGTGTCAAAGAGCAACGGCACTTAAGGCCCTCGCCAGAAATGGCGCAGATTATCACCGGACACGGTCCATTCAAACAGAAACTTCATCAACTGAGACTGGCGGAATCCCCCGCCTGTGAATGTGGTGAAGATGAACAGACGGCTCTCCACCTGATGTGGCACTGCCCTCGATGGTGGTACCCACGACACAAAGTAGAAACAGAACATGGAATCCAAGTCCTTCCGGGGACACTCCCTCACCTTTTATCTGTGATGTCCCTCCTGTGCGAGGCTAGTCTCAAGCGTAATTCGCGCAGGAGTTCCTTCACTTTAAATGATTTGAGTGGTCGTAATGGGAGAAGGAGAGGAGGAGAGAAGGGGAAAATAATTACGATTAGATTTCTTAAGGTAATTTACTGGTCACTGTATTGTCACCATCTCTACATGCTGAGAGAGAGGGAGAAGGAGGTAGAGAGGAAGTCGAGAGGCGCTTCTTGATGGCGTCAGCTTCTTACCATGTTGCTCATCTCTCCTTGCGAGGCGGCTGCGGCTGCTGGGGCGGAGTTCATGTTGCCCAGGCGCGACAAAGAAGGCGTGGCGACGAAGAGTGGCGGCGAAGCGTGGCGGCGAAGCGTGGCGGCGAAGGCGTGGCGGCTCTAGCACACTGCTTGACCACTCGCACTTGCAAGACTGCCCTGTCGTCTCGTGGGGCCCGTATTTATACGAAAATCGTCATTTTTGAAAGTTTGTTTGTGAGAGGCAGGTCCAGGTTCTTGTCAACATGTTTGCGCTCTTCCTTTTGTAATTGCTACGGTTTTCCGGCTGCGGTTTCGGCCATGCTTGAAACTTTATTCTTGTAATTTTTAATATTTGATAATTTGATATGGTTCATTACATATCCATTCCTAGATACTTTCCATCACTTCAAAAACTCGCCAAAAATATTGTCACTACTCAAAATGACATCACATAATCGCTAAGATAGTAGAAACCCCGCCCGGCTCCCAGCGCCGGGGATGGCAACGGCGCGGCGCCCTCTGGACGTGGAGTACTGAAGGGGGACGCCGCGGCGGCTAAGTGGCGGGTCACTCCACTTTCACGCACTAAGGCAACTTGCGGGCGGCTCGGCCAAGCTGAGAACGGAGACAGCAAGGGCAACTACTGAAGCTGCCTACCGATGGAAGGATGGACGCGGTCAACACCCAGCCGTGCAGCCCATCTAGAGAAAGAAGAGGCCGCCCGTAAGACACAGCCTTCACTCTCACACTAAACAGCACACTTAACAAATGACAACACTGTAAATATGTAAATAGTCGCTATAATGTAATCAAACTGTAACTTAGCTGATAAGGCACTTTAAATATGATGTATCTTAGAAAATTTCAATCCATAAATGTAAATGTTTTGATTAAATGACATTATGCATAAATGTTAGCAGAGCGGTTGATGGGGGTAGGGGCTAACGCCCGAGTACCTATCAGCAGCCCTGTCGCGGACCCACGCATTCGGCTTTTTGTATTTGAAACAAAAACACATACAAAAACCCTCCTAAACACTGATGTCGAAGTCAAGCCGGCCAATGCGCGACACTCGCGATCCTGAAGCGGAAGCAGGTAGCAGCGCACCTGCGGCAACCCAAGAGCCGATATAGAAACGGAAGACGAGGCGCCCTTGCAGACCTTGGGTGCCCAGTTGGCTTCAGCGTCATCACCGACTGGGATGGGAACGGGAAGGAGTTGCGGGCAAAATTGCTGACTCGTGCTTATATGGACGCCTTCTGCCAGTTCGTGTCGAATGTGAGGCGTAAAAGCACAGGTCGTCCTAATAGTTATCGCAGCTCTGGAATTTGTTTCGCAAAATTTTAGTAAGAACTTGTCTAAACCCCCCACATTTTGCGCAAAGTATTGTAGAGTCACTGACAGTCACCGGATCTGCTCCTTAGGTAGCTGGTTGCAACCTGGAGTAGATTTTACATTCAGCCGACTCATAACATCTTTAGTGGTGATGTAGTGGAAAATAATAATAATAACAATAAGGTAATATAACTAGCAAATTATATACTAATTATAGCAAAAATAATGGTTAAATAACAAAAACGGTTTAATAATTATAATATTAAAACTGACTGATTCATAAAACAGATTACATTAAGAGAGAAAAGAAAAAAGAAAAAACCCACACTGCACTAGGAGCACACAGCACTTCACTTCACTAAGACCTGAAAACATTTCCTTCTTTATTTCTCTCCTATACACTGCACAACACCTCACTTCACAATAGACCACTTATGCATCGCTATATAACCCATTATTTTCCCTCACAGACTTAATTTTACCCTAAATGAATTTCCTAAACTGTTGAACGCTTTGAGGAAAGGGTTCAAAGGTTTTTTGCAGGCAATCAATTCCATTCCGTAATCGTTAGATTTGTAAAAGAAAATTTCCCAACATCCATTCTTTGCTGTCTTAAATTAATTTTGTGCCTGTGATCCACTCTACTGATGTATGTAGGAATACATAGCCGCAGATTAATTTCTTTCCCAGCTGGATGACCATTATTGTTTAGTATTTGCAAATTTTAATGTAAGAAACCAAATTGCTGTGAGCAACATAAATGTTGCTAAAACTATTAATTCTATAAAAAGTTTAAGAGAATACAAGCTATAAAGTGAGTTAATTTTATATATTAATATATAAAACATGGCGCAGTCGAATTAAAGAACCAGTATGGAATTCAACAAGCCAGAAATCGTATCATTATCTGAAAATGTGGCTGAAAATTTTAAAATATTTAAAGAAAATATTAAAAACTATTTTACAGCAACTGAAACGAAAAAAATGTCGCTTAGTGTTTCAAGTTGCACGTTTAAAAAAGTTACTCCGAAATGAAACATTACAGTTATATAACACTCTTCGCAAAAAAGGACGATACATCAAACCAGATGGTGGACTCAGTACTTCAACTTCTAGAACATGATTGTGTGCCCCAAAAGAATGAAATTATGACTAAGTTCATCACGTGTAAACAAGACGAAGAACAACCTTCTGATATATTTTTAACGAAATTAAGAAAATTAGTGACAAAATGAAACTTTGGTGATCAAGAAACAAAATTATTACGAACCCAAATTGCTGTAGGTATTTCTTCTGTTTCTACTCAAGAAAGATAATTAAGAGATGAACTGTCTTTGAATCAAATTATTCAATACAGTAAGTGCTGAACTAACACAAGCTAACATGTCATTCCTTAACCCAAAAGAGACGTGTGTTGTTAACTCAAGTTCAAAATTAAAATTTAAGAAGAAAGAAAATAGAAATATGTGTTTTCAGTGCATGAGGAGTGGCGAGTAACAACATCTATGTATTCAGTATTGTCCAGCATTAGGACAAAAGTGCAATTGGTGTGGAATGATTAATAATTTTGCCAAGATGTGCCTTAAGAAACGCCCAGATCCAGGGCGCCCAATTCAAGAAATACATAATGCAGTTGAAACTATGTCAAGTAAGGTTCAAGAATCTTTAGATTCTGTTCATTTAGATTACAGTATTAAAACAACAGTTAGGTTTAAAGACATTTATGTAGATAGCAGAATCATACGTTTCCAATTAGATACTGGTGCTGAAATCAATATTCTTCCCTTATATATTGTAAAGCAAACTGGTTTAACTAACAAAATTAAAAACAGCAATGTTAAGCTAGAAGCTTACGGAGGATTCAAAATTAAGCCAATAGGAGAATTGTTTGCCAAAGTTACAACGAATAAAAGAAATGAAATTGTGAAATTTATTATAGTTCAAGGAGGTTCTGTTTCTATCTTAGGGCTTGAGACTTGTATTAGATTGGGGCTCATCCAACGAATAGATAATGTAACTGACGTCCTTAAGAAAAATATTAATAAGTTTGGTAGTAAACAATTGATTGACAGTGAGTTTCAAGATGTATTTGAAAGCTTTGGTTGTTTTCCAAACCAATGCTCCATAAAATTATCTAAAGAGGCAATACCGCATGCAAATTCAGCAAGACGAATTCCTTTAAAATTACTTCAGAAATTTAAAGATAAATTAAATGGTTTAGTAAATACAAAAATAATTGAAGTAAATGAACCAGTAGAATGGGTATCTAATGTTATAGTTATGAAACCTGACCAGTCATAAAGAATATGTATTGATCCACAGTAATTAAATAAGTTCATTAGCAGAGAAAGGTAAACGATACATACTATTGATGAAATATCCCCACGTTTGAAGTATCAAGAACGTAAAACCTATTTTACAGTATTTGATATAAAATATGGCTTTTATCACATCAAATTAGATCCTCAATCATCTAAGTTTTGCAATTTTTCTACTATCTTTAGCACGTACCGATTTTTAAGATCCACATTTGGCTTAGCGAATCTGCCAGAATTGTTTCATAAGTGTGTTAGTTATTTTGAAGATATACCTAATGTTACTGTGTATTTTGATGATATGTATAGCTACAGATACAGAAGAAGAAAATGGCAAAATTTTAAGACTAGTATTAGAGCGTGCTAGAAAATTAAAGACAAAATTTATTTTCAGTAAGTTTCAATATTGTCGTGAAATCATATATTTAGGTGTAGTTTTTTCTCAAGCAGGGATGAGCTCTGATGCAGAAAAAATTCAAGTTATTAATGACTTGAAGAATCCAACAAATAAAACAGAATTACAAAGATCAGGTATGGTAAATTATCTACGAAGTTTTATTCTTAATTTATCTAAAATCATATCTCCTCTTAGAGAATTACTTAAAAAAGATATTCAGTGGTGCTAGACTGAAACGCATTCTAAGGTTCTCTTAGACATCAAGAAAATTATATCCAGTAAACTAGTGATAACTCCTTTTACCTCTATTATTCCTGTATTAATTCGGTGTTAAGTTTCACAAGACGCATTGGGATGCTGTTTATTACAGAACAAAAGACCTGTATATTTTGCATCAAGATCATTAAATTCTTCTGAAGTCTATTATGCCCAAGTTGAAATAGAATTATTAGCCATATATTTTGCTTGCTCAAAATTACATACGTAAATTTATGGGGATGATGATGTAACAATACAAACTGATCACATGCCATTAATATCCATAATTAATAAGCCTATTAATAAAATTCCGAACAATAGACTGCGACGTTTAAAGCTAAAGTTGATGTCGTCTAGTTTTAAACTAGAGTATTTAGCAGGAAAGAAAATGTATATTGCTGATTTTTTGTCTCGGTGTGGAATTCAATCATTTGAGGAGTCTGATGAATCTATGCTTGATATGGTTTATTGTGTACAAGAGATGGATTCGAAGCAATTATCTGATGAGAATCTAACTGAAATTAAGAATGAGATTTTGCATGATCACCTGTTAAGTAAAGTAGTTAAGTATTATATGCACGGATAGCCTGCTTCTCTAATTTCCAGAGGAGAATTAACTCATTATTTCAAGTTAAGAAATGATATAGAATTAAGCGACGGCTCACTATATTATCAAAATCGTATTATTGTTCCGAAAAGACAACGATGCTCCATCATGAATAAACTTCATGAAACACATGTAGGTGACACAAAAATGCATTCAATCTTCGGAAATAACTACTACTGGCCAGGATTACGTGCTGATATAAAAAAAGTAATTTAATCATGTAGTGTATGTCAGAAGTATAGAAAATCTAATTTATATCAGCCTTTAATGTGTCTTGAAATACCCAATATTCCTTTCATAAAAATAGGAGCTGACATTGCTCAAGTTGCCGGAAAAAATCATTTAATAATTGTTGACTATTACTCGCATTGGCTAGAAATAATCCAAATGAGTAATAAAACTAATGGATCTATTAAAAATGCACCAATTCAAATTTTCAGTAGATTACGAATACCAAAAATTTTAATAGCAGATAATGTCCCGTTTAATTCTTATGAAATCAATGAATTTGCAAAAGAGTGGAATTTTCGAATGGAAACGACGAGACCAATTATCCTAGAACCAATGGTATGGCAGAAAAACCTGTAGGAATAGCTAAAAAGATGATTAAAATTTCTTTAGAATCTAAACAAGATTTAAATTTAAGTTTATTAAATTACCGTAATAGTGCAGTGGCTGGGTTAAGTTACTCACCAGCTCTATTAATGGGGAGGATATTAAGATCTAAAGTTCCTAATCCTTCTAGCAAATTATTACCTAGAGTAATTGAACAGCTTCATGTTAAAAAACAAGTGACAGAAGGCCATACCCAAAAAGATTGGCATGACACAAAGTGTTCTAAAACTGAAAGTAAATTTAAACAAGGACAAAAATATTCACACAAAATTGTAAAACAAATTATTGGGAGCCTGGGATTGTGTTAAAGATTTTGGGAGCCCCTAGGTCGTATTTACTATAAACCCAAAGTAATAAAATCTTTAGGCGAAATTCATATTTTTTAAGAGATGTATTAAATATATTAAAAGGGGAAGATGTTTAGTATTTACGAATTTTAATGTTGTTAGAAACCAGGTTGCTGTGAGCAACAAATGTTGCTAAAACTATTAATTGTATAAAAAGTTAAAGAGAATACAACAAGCTATAAAGTGAGTGAGTTAATTTTATATATTAATGACATAAAACAATTATAAGCTCTATACAAGGCGCAGAGTCTTGCTACTGATCGCCTGTTTTTGAGTGAATCCCACCCTGCCATTTTCTTGTCCCTGAATGTTAATTTAGCTGCCCTATGCTGAATCCTTTCCAAGTGTTTACATTGCATTATTTTGTGCGGATCCCAACAAATTGTTCCATATTCCATTATCGGACGAACAAGAGATAAATAAGCAATTTCCCTCGGCGTTTGCCGTACTCTTTATTAGGATGAGCATTTAAAGTGAAGAGATCACCAGGCTTTCCCTACAACAAAATCAACGTGTTTTTTCCAACTTAGTATACTAACGAAATGAATTCCTAGGTACTTTCACGAGGAAACTCTCGGAATAATGTCATTATTTAAATGGAAATGTGTTTCACTGTAATTATGACCCCTGCCAAAAGTGATGGATTTACTTTTAGAGCTATTTATGGACATTATTTTCCGCCCAGTAATATAAAGCATCAAGATTCCGTTGCAGTATTTCTTCAACTCTTTTCGAATTAATACTACGATATATTATGCAATCGTCTGCAAATAGCCTAATATTTGAGGCTAATGGCGCCGGCAGATCATTGACGAAAGCTAGAAATAGAAGGGGTTCAATGACATTCCCCTGCGGTATTCCTGACGTAACGCTTGCCCCGGAAGGTAACTCTTGCCCAATTCGGACTTTCTGTCCAAGCACTAGTTCAGGGCCGTCAGAAGAACGAGCGAATGGCCTTCGCAAAGGTTTGGAGCACGCGGCGATATCAGCTTAGCGAAGTCACTTGTGTTACAGACGGGAAGCAGGGGTGAGAAAACTTCGTGCTAATGCAGGTAGTTGGGTCAAGCACACCGTTTGGTGTATCATAAAGAGATATTTATTAATTTTTTACGAAATTTTAATGGAAGTTGACATGTAAACAGAAACGCCAGTTATACAAGCATTGATCATCACCCCAAGGAAACATTAACGCACGTTTGTACTTAGTTTTAGAGAATGCAATAAGAGAACTATTAACTCTAATTAATGTTTGTATGAAAATAAATATAAACCAAAATACATACTAAATCAAGATAAATATTATATATCATAATTTTAGAAAAGCAGAGACACTATTATTGAAAATAAACATTTAAAGAAATACGATGTGCATATCTTTCATTTGAAAATGCTCGTAATAAAAGCTCTTAAAAATTACAGAATAATAATGAATAAAGACAGGAAAAATATGTAGAATGAAACGTTAAAAAACATACATAAATACAAATCGTAAAAATATGTAATAAGTATGTCAAATCGGATACATTATGCAATATTAAAATACACATTTTTTAAATCACTTACCTAATACAAAATTGAATTTATGAAAACTTTCCTAAAAGTTTTTAAAATCTTACAAACGTTTTAAAAATCATTTGGAGAGCACAAGTTGCTACACGTTTTGAATCTTACAAGCGCCCATTCTGACTGAACCTTGTTATATGTACGTCGTCTTGCGTCCCGCCACGACTGCCTTCTGTGCATCCCTGAGAAATCGGAGCGCGGACTTACTTTGGTCGCGGGCACTGCGTGCCCTTGCAGAGCGCAAGCGCGCTCCGAGCACGTACGTGCTCCGTTTGACAGCCCTGCACTAGTTCATATTAATATGTGCTAAAAATAATTCGAGCATTCCAGGAGATTCAATCGTTTTCATAAATGTTGGATCGTGTTCATCATTTATGATTACGCCACCGTGTACTGTGGCTATCATTTTGAACAAATCTTGATATTCTGTACGTACATTTAAAATATTTATTGAATAGAACCTGCAAATACTTGATACTATTAAGTATTCTAGTGTAAGCAACGCGACGCTTTCCAGAATATTACTCGACTGTTTTACCGTTTACACCGAGAAACGAGGAAATGCTCCGCGCAGAAGGTGACGCAGCTGTCTGCAGTGTAGTAGCCCCGGAAGTGACTTAAACTCAATTTTCTTAGACTTCTGGACAACCTGTATATACACATAAAAAGAATGTCAAGAGAAAAAAATCATAATTTTGCCCCCACTGTAGTTCTCTACTACTACTACTTTACGATTTGTGCAATGTGCAAAGCGGATATTCGCACGTCAGCGCTGCCGGCTTCGACCACATGCTTCCATCCTGAAGCAGTGCCTAGGCCCGTGACGGTGGCATCACCGAATTTGACAATGACGACGACATTGGTAGTAACTAATCCAGATGGTAGCCACCTGGGGCGGCAACGGCGGGGGACAACACCCGCCACCCATTTTGAAAAAAGAGTTGGCGGCGAGACAGCGCCCGCGTGACATTGCGGACCGTTGGCGGACACGTGCGCGGGCGCAAAACGGCGGCGAGTGCCAAGGTCATCTCACGGCAGCGGCATCGGACAGCGACACGTCGCGTCGCGTCGCATCGCATCGAGCGGAAGTCAGCAACAGCGGAGGACACCGGATACGTTAACGAGAGTTATAAGTAAAATTGGATGGAGTCGGATGTGATGTATGCAGGTACAGGATGCTCATCAGAGTAAGATAAGGAAAATTAACATTGTCTGTGATGAGAATGCACGATATTTGGTTACAGAGAGGGAATGAGCATAAAAGGGAGCAAGGAATGTAAAACAATGGGAAACAATCAGATAAATGTAATGTAAATCGGTTAATTAGCAATTCATTAATGATCAGCGATCATTCCAGTGTAATGTAAATTGTATTATTCTTAATAAATCCTGTTTGTGTACTAATAGATTCATCAAATTCAGACATGCTGAAAAAGTATCCCCCTTAAAGAATTCCTTCACCCTAAGAAACAAGAGAAATTTTATGATGTGTATCCCTAACAACCGATAAAGGCATCAGCCCTAACACGCTTTAGGCGGCGTGGAAGATGGTTTAAAAATGGCCTCATTCCCAAGGAGCTTGAGGCCCTATAGTAAATTCTATAGAAGCTCTGGTCAAGGTAAAACTACTCATTATAAAATATGGGATATCAAAGTATGACGCCCCACACGTCGATTGCAAAGTAGAAATAAGAGCTTTCTAAGCGGAAACAGAGAGGTCAGAGGCTAAAGCCCAAGATGCCTTCAGCGCATGCGAATTAGCCACAATGCAAGTAACATACATTAAATGAAGTGTCACGGATATGGGGATGGATTTGGAATCTTCCATGGTTGCATTTACCGCGGGCACGCACCGCGTGACCGATGGAAACTTCCCACACTTCTCGTCACGCCAAGTCAGCTGACAGCCCCGCGCCCCGCACCCACAGCCCATCTCACACCGCCCTCGGGCGTGGAAAATACCACACACGCAAACAGCTTTGACACCTCGCACCTCGGTCGGGCGCTGGCCTGCGCGAAGAGCGGGTGGTGGGGGAGAGCGGGTGGTGGGGGAGAGCGGACGCGCGGGGGCCATCAACGCAAGCAGACGTGCGGGCGAGCCTAGCAAGGAGCCATGGATGGAGGTATGTTGAGGACTGAGTTCCTCACGTACGAGTCTTAGAGAAAGCGGAATTACTGTCAATAGGTTAATGTAACATTCAGAGAGAAATTGTGATGAAACAATAAACTAGCATAGAGGAAAGTTATATGGTCTCTCTCAACCACACGCCCCTCTGGCCGTTCCCTTGGGTAAGCACGACGACGCTCTTCACAAAGAGTTCCCGATGAGATAAGGCGAGCGTGACATGAGAATAAAGAACCTTTCTTCCTATTCGTACGAAAGGACGGGATGCAAAATTTCCGCTGAATCTGGCAAGCGCTGTAGTGACGAGGGCCACAAAGAGCGAGAGAGTTGGCGCATGTAGACGGAATCGAAAGTGAGGACGCGAAAGTGCTTCGCCAGCGGGGGGGAGAAGAAAAAAATATTAGAACGCGAAGTGAAGCACTGCGTGTACAAGCACAGCATTAGGTTCGCCTTCACGGTATCCGCACGCAGTGGGAGTTCCAGATTTGAGTTCTCTCTCTCTCACTGGCGCTTTCTTTTAATTTTAACTATACAGCTGTGTTGGGCGTCAGGAATGAGACCCGAATTAAAATATTATTGTTTACAATGTCAATATGCTTGTCACCACACCTCCTGCATAAGACTTCTACGAACTCCTCCTTTATGTAATTAAAATTAAGAACCCACTCATTTTAATGAAAATTATGGCTTAGCACTCTCTGCAGGTGAGGGTTCCTAAATACCCGGCCTAGAGGCGTCAAAAAGGGTAACCTTAGAAAAATAACATGTTCTAGGCGCCCCATCGGGCAGCAGCTGAAGTGGTGAAGACCGAACATCGAATAAAAAACAAAATAATGAATCTGCACGGATATTGTGGTAACCCATGTTTAAGAAGGCAGTAGAAATGGAACTTCCTCGCACCAACTATGGCTATCGTAATTAATATGGGAATAATAAAAAGAAATATATTAAAAATTTCGAATTTCTCTTACTCAAATTCGGTTTTCTTCTTCCCCAATTTGCCTAATTCCTTCTTTGAATTTCTTCAATTCCGTATTTTTCGACAACAGATTACATTCGAGCCCATGAATTTTATTTTTAGGGGGATTTAAGTATTTAGAGGAAGTGCCAACGTCAACATTCAAATCAATTCGGATCATGTCTTTTTCGCCGGATTTTAGTCGACATTGTGGACATGACTTCCACCCAAACATGGGAAGGTGGCACATCTTTTCAAGTCACATGATTTTGAATCAAGATTTCTAAATATAAACAGTCGACAACCAACTTACCTCTCAAACCACAGTTTAAGGCACTGGCGATGAAACACATGACCGATATTTATTTTTGCAACGTCAGCTGTTGCCTTGAACAAGGTATTGCAAATGCTGCACAAAATGTTCATATTCGGACAGGATCGAAAGTGAGGACGCGAAAGTGCTTCACCAGCGAGGGCGAAAAGAAAAACTAATTAGAACGCGAAGTGAAGCACTGCGTGTACAAGCACAGCATTGTGTTTGGCCTCACGGTATCCGCACGATGTCGGAGTTCCATTTTTCAGTTCTCCCTCTCACTGGCGCTCTTCTAGGAATTTTCAGTGGAATGGGCTTCTCTACGCAAATCCAGATCAAAAAACGTCTTTCGCATGCACACTGACCAGAGTTCTTTGGTCGGTTTAACATCACGGTAACTCGTAGTTCCGTTTCAACTACAGAGTAATTAAGTAGAACGAATGCATCGTCTCTTAAAAATGATTCTCAAAATGATTTATTCCATGGCAGGATCAGATTATGAGAGGCAATTGTCAGCGACATTATTAAGTGCGATTATTAATGAATTCAAAAAATTATGTAAGAAGTCTGTATGAAAAAATTAAACTCTTCATTTAATAATTATTTACAATTAAAATTTTCGTTCCGTAGTATTACGCTGAACAGTTCAAGTAGCAACAGAAAATTGATTCTAAGTGGGTAAAATAACAGAAATCTGTTCTAGAGAGGCTATTTGTAGTTAAGCGACGCGGGGAAAAGTATCTTCAAAACAGGCTAACGTTGGCAGTGCCTGCGAGCTAGGCCGCCAAGCTAGGCGGGAGACTTGGCCTACCGGTCGTGTGGTGGAAAGCGTAGACCCGTCGACGGACGCGAGTTGGTGGGGGGCCCAAAGGCCTCCGCGTCAACCACGTGGGGGAAGTCCCCGCCACCGCAGTGGAGTGGAGGGCAGTATATTAATGCTGTCAAGACGAGAGTCAACGCCCTCCCCACTGTGAGGTGCGGGGCCGGCTGCCTCCAAACGCAGACGGCGCAGTGGTGCATTTTCACGAAATCCTGGACAAAACCTCAAAAATTAATTCTCTTTACTAAACTTTTGCACATACTACGACACTGTACGTGGGGGCATCTGTTCCAGCCCACTTCGTACCTTTGGGTCAATTCCCGTGGCGGCAGTGGCCACCCGAACTTACCCTTCCCGGGGCTCAATAGAATTGCAGTCTCGGAATGTCACTGAGAGGCAGTCTTTGTTAGTGAGTGGTGTCCGTAAAATGTGGTACAGAGAACGCTGGCAGTATGGATTCTCTTCCAGGAGGTTTGTAGAGTATTTTCATATATGTTTTGTGACGGAATAATGGATGATACTAACTGGGGATGAAATATTAAAAGTATAAAATGAATGCATTAATTTCAGTTACTTGCAAGTTTACGTCGACTGAAAGTTACCAATTTCGCGGAATACCGCGATGTTTCTAATTTCATTTAATAGCTGAAACTGTTCTCTTTCGTATCCAGTTGTAAAATCATGCCCCAACTTGCCCCGTTGGCAAAGAATTAACTTTCGTCGAGCGCGCGTAACTACCGATTATGACTCGACGCGATCCGTCCTGAGAATGGAAGCTGCAGTTACATTTCAGTTCCCAGGAAAAAAAATTGATTTTTCTAAAATAACAAATTTACTTAAAATTATAAACAAAAATATTTTTCAGGTTCGTAATACATTGTGACTATTTACTAATATTACATAAACAATATTTACATACATTTTTCATCTTCTGGACTGGATTACACACTTTTTATTACTTAAAAGAATATGTTATATAAACATATTTATATCATAATTTATCAAAACTCGTCCTCAGAAAGGGTGTATGCTCAATGAAAGGCCAAATACGTAATATCAAAGAATCACGAACGTAGTTGAGTGTAACAATGCTTGCGATCAGAAAGATAACACTCCATTCTTGTCTTCCTCAACTGTATTGTTTCAGCGTTAAATCTCTACATAAATAAACAAAATATTCCTTACAAAAAGGGCTCTTTTCTTTTCAGGGTCCGGAAGTCAACACGTTACAATGACCAGACGTGAGTTGTTTAATGTCATACGTGGTAACTTTATCAGTTTTGAAGAACGGTGTGACTTGTTAAAAGAACATGTAAAAATGATTACTCCTTCACCTTTTGAAATCTCCCATGTTCTTAAAAAAGAATTGACTAACATAATTTTTAAATATAAGGAAAAATGGCGCAATGCAAATAGAACCATGAGCCGATTCTTAAGTTCGAATCATACAAGGCTGCAGAAAACTATTAGTTTCCCAAATTCTTCAACTACATTAGTAGGAAAAAGCGGGCGTCCAGCGCGGGATTTCAGAGAAAGGAGTGAACGCACACAAAGAAGAAAAACTGAAAAATTGAGATCTTCCTGCAGCTCGGAAGAACTTTCATATGCTACCCAAATGACACTTCATGCCTCGGGGGATCTCGATGCAGCAAAAGTTGTTCGGGATGTAAATTTTTCTACATCAACCAGAGCCTCGGAGTACAGAAAAGCGTACAAGTCAATTTCCAAAACCATTACTCCTATGACAAGTGACAAGGCGTTATCAATAATTGTCGAATCTCGACTCACTAAATTTCAGTATAACATAATTAGAACAGCTGCGAATGAATCCAATTCTTCATTATTTCCCGAATATAAAAGTGTACTGGAATCAAAGAAGCTATGTTATCCGGATCGTAATGACCTTTTTTTTCAGAAAAACGCGCTGAGGTAAAATTGCAAGCAATTCTGGACCATACTATAGAAAGAATATTGGAAGTTCAACAGGAAGTGATACAAACATTAACATACGATGAAAAGAAGAAATTAATACTTATTTCAAAATGGGGATGCGACGGAAGTTCCTTTGCAAAAGCAGTATCATCAAAAATTTAGTGATAGCTCTGCATCTGACTCGAACCTCTTTGTTACCTCTTTTCTGCCTGTGCAAGTAATAGTTTCTGAAAAAATTGTTTGGAATAACCCTCGGTCCTCTTAGCCTCTGTTCTGTAGACTTATCAAAATCCAATTTGTTCAAGAGAACATCGATGTGATAGTAAATGAAATGAACTACATACAAAAATAGTTATTGACAATACAGCCGACATCATTTGACCTCCACGGTGAGGATGTAACAATAACCCACAAGCTACTTCCTACAATTGTTACGCCCGCCCAGAAATACGTAAACATGCTCTGCGATCTCTGCTTCCGCTCCCCTCAGCCGCTACGAGCCACGCACGCCCCGCCGCCTCCGGCATCGCCTCTGCGCGCTGCCAGCGCTGCGCGCCGCCCCCTCGCCTCCGCGGCAGGCGAACGATACTTTCCCGTGACGTCACAAGGGGCCCTGTATATACTGCGATTTTTGTAGGAGCGACTTGACATTTGGTCAGCTGTTTCGTCCAGCTGGAGCAATTGTCCGATCGAGAGCTTACACGTCACTAGTGTTGACAAAGATTTTTGAGAACAAACGACTAGTGAATTGCGTGAGTGTCTGATAGTTGAATGTCTGATAGTCGCCCCGCGCGAGACATCATGGCGACCGACGGCGACGCGCGCGTTTTGGCGTGTACCGATGAGTACGGGCACTTCGGTGCGTTAGGCGAACTTCGCACAAAAAGTGATGTATTGTGATGTACATTAATACTATAATAAATACTGCATGTAATGTTTAACGTTTTCGTATTAATGTTTCATTATTTACTTGAGAAGGAGAGTTTACTGGTTGGCTTAATGTAAGAAAGAGAGGGGCGTCCGGAAGAGGTAAACAGACCATTTTTTCATAATTCGCGATGTTTCAAAACCATATATACATCATATACGCACGCGCGCGCGCACACACACACACACACACACATAGATATATCCAATGGTTTTCAGAAATTATGATGTGCTGTTATCACTGTTACAGAGAGAAAAGCAGAAAGTCCTGCGTTCGCAGACTAGGGAAGTTGTGTGCTGGGTGAGACTATTTTGAATTGGAAAGGGTCAATAAAGGTCCATTATCACCTCTCAGAAAGGTTGTGGAGAGAACCGCTGCTGCCACAAGAATCAGTCAAAGCACAGTTAAAAATGTAAGCAGAGGAACTGATGAAGCTCAAGAGGCAGGATCATCACAGTTGTAAACTCCTGGAAAGAAAAATATGAGAAAACCAGTTACAGATATAGATACATTCAGCCGAGAAGCAATTAGGCATCACATTTATGGCTACCATGCCAGGAAGGAGCACACCATGCTTCGGAAGCTCCATGTGTGTCTGTGGGAAGCAGAGTTGTTTACAGGAAGCAAGTCCTCTGTGCGCAAAATTGTGGAAGATTTGAGATTTAAATTCTCAAAGTTAAATAGTGTAATTGGAACGACAAGACATTGCGGCCTGGCGTTGCTGACTTGTGAAGGAGATATTGCGCCACAATTTTGAGGATATTTCGTGGTTGGATGAAACATGGGTTAATGCAGGACATATAGTGAGCAAGGGCTGGCACTGTTGCAGGAAGTGCAAAAGCACCTATTGGGAAAGGTGGCCGTTTGATTGTTGTGCATGCAGGAACATCGAAAGGTTTTGTTGAAAATTGTTTATTGGCGTACCGGTCTAAAAAGACTGGAGATTACCATGAAGAGATGGAGACTGGAGATTATCACGAAAGATTTAGTGTGTGGTTCCAAGAACTGCTAAAGAATTTAAAACAAACTTCAGTAATTGTTATGGACAATGCTCCGTACCATTTTGTAATAATTGACAAAGCCCCTACAAGGGCAACACGTAAAGCTGAAGTGGTGCAGTAGCTACAGTCTCACAATGTGCTAGTTGATCCGTCTATGAACAAAAGTGAATTATTGCAACTTGTACAGCAGAGGAAACCGGTTTCCCAGATATGCCATGGATCAATTGGCTGAAAGGCTGAACGGTCGTACGGTCCTCCGCTTTCCACCCTATCACTGTGAATTTAATCCAATTGAGTTGATATGGTCACAAGTGAAGGGTTGTGGTCAGAAATAATAAAACTTTTACAGAAGTAGAAAATCTCTTAAAAGTAAGTGTCGAAAGAATTTCTCCACTGCAGTGGCAAAATGCTGTTCAACACTCAAAAAGCATAATACAGAAAGCTTGGAATGAGGAAGTAGTATTAGAAAATACTATTGATGATCTGATTATAGATCTGCAGGCAGATAGTGAGAGTTCAGATTATCACAGGAGTGATAATTCTGGCTCGGGTGTGACTGGAATATTTCCTTTGCCCCAGAGTGCAGGTGTTACAGAGGCACCATGAAATAGTTTAGGTTATCTTGTAACAGAACACTGAAGCATCTGTCTTATTTCAGGTATTACTTGAATGATGTGTGTGATTTTCTTATGATTTGTAATTACTGCAATTTTCAGTATTTCAGCCATTGTTCCAGATGGAATAAATAGACCTGGTTAGATAAATATGACGTATACGGAGTTTATTACATTTGAAAAGCTATTTTAAATTTTATTCTCTCAGGAATAGAATCTGTTGTCATTTATATCTTATTTACAATCGTTGCAGTTGTGTAGTAGAATTCTTTTTTAAATGTTCACAAGTGGGTGAAATGTGGCACAAAGCTGGTAAAAAGCAAAATTTTAGTAATAAGTTGTCTAAACTCCCCGGTAATTCAAAAGACTGGGAAGTTCAAGAAATAGCTTTATTTGGAACAGCCCACATTTTGCGCAAAGTATTGTAGAGTCACTGACAGTCACCGGATCTGCTTATTAGATAGTTGGTTGCAACCTGGAGTAGATTTAATATTTAGCCGACTAATAACATCTTTACTCGTGATGTAGTGAATAATAATAATAATAATATAAACAATAAGAATAAGGTAATATAACTAGCAAATTATATACTAGTTATAGCAAAAATAATGGTAAAATAACAAAAATGGTAAAATAATTATAATATTAAAACCGACTGATTCATAAAACATTAGATTGCATTAAGATAGAAAAGAAAAAGGAAAAAAACCCAACACTGCACTAGGATCACACTGCACTAGGATCCGCATTTGGCTTGGCGAACTGCCAGAATTGTTTCATAAGTGCGTTAGAAGTTATTTTGAAGGTATACCTAATGTTACTGTGCATTTTGATGATATGTATACAAGGTCTGTATGATAAGTAATGAGACTCGCCGCGGCGCGCGTGTCGCTGGAGCGGGGTTTTAGGTGGTGGGGGATGTAGTGGGGGGTCGGAGCAAAGCAACACACCGCGCGTCAGTTGGCTCCGGGCCTTAGCGGAGCGCTGACAAGCCTTGGGCAAAGCCCTTGTGAAAATTCTGGTCACGGCGGAAAATCAACAAACATGGAGGGTTCCATCGAACAGCGTTATGCGGTCAAATTTTGCTTTCGCCTGGGGAAAACGGCTACTCAGACGCTTTCTCTCATCAAGGAGGCCTACAAAGATGAAGCCCTATCAAAAGCCCAGGTGTTTCGTTGGCACAGTGAGTTCCGGAACGGCCGGGAAAGCGTTGAAGATCTGGAGAGGGCTGGACGCCCGACAACAGTGACTTCGGACGAAACTGTGACAAAAGTGAGGAATCTACTGAACTCAGACCGTCGATTATCGTTGAGATTGATGGCTGCTGAACTCGATATGAACCACACAACAGTGCACAAGATTGTGACGGAACAATTGGGAATGAGAAAAATTTGTGCGAAACTGGTGCCGCGAGTGTTGAGTGACGAACAAAAGCAACGACGTGTTGAGTGTTGTCAGGAAATGTTGAACCTCATGAACAGTGAACCTGACTTCGAAGATGACGTCATAACAGGTGACGAGTCGTGGGTGTTCCAGTACGACCCTGAAACGAAACGACAAAGCGCGGAGTGGCACACTCCTGCGTCCCCGCGCCCCAAGAAGGCCAGAATGTCGAAGTCAAAGGTGAAAACTGTAGTGGCGGTTAAAACATAAGTACGCCCACCGCCACTCATACCCTCGGCGGCGCCACGTCACCGCGGGAAGGCGCGCCACGGCAGCGCCGGGGCGGCGGCTGCGGCGGGGATGGAGGGGCAGCGCACACCCCTCTCCCCCCTCGCCCTCCCCGGGCGGGGACGGGGCTGGCTGCGGCCGGGCGGGCCGGCACTTGTGAGATTGCGTCCGCACCGGAAAGACTAAACTATCCCGATATTCATTGTGTTCGACCCTGCTTGTTATTGGAACTTGTATTTGGTATTTGGACTTAGATTCTGAACTGTGTAACGACCTGGCAGCTATTTTGGAACTTCTTTTGGATTACGGCACCTTGGCAGTGAACACTGTACCGGTCACTTCAAAATGGCGACGAGGAAAACGGAGCAAGAGAGCAGCGAGGTCGGGAGCCTAACACAGTTGGTCGGCCTATTGCAGCAGCAGTTGCAGCTCCAGCAGGCCGCAGCGGCGCAGCAGTTGCAGTTGATGCAGGCGTCGATGGATAAGCGGCAGGAGGACATGGAGAAACGTTACGAGGCAATGGCAAGAACGTTGGAGTCGGTGAGTCGAGCAGTCGGTACGCGATCGCCTCCCCCCTTTCCGGCGTTCCGCCCGGAGGTAGAACAATGGGGGGATTACATAGAAAGGTTCGAACAGCATACGTTATGCTATGGGGTGGCAGACGTTAGCACAAGGAAGTCATTCTTTTTGAGTACCGTCGGCACCCCCACGGTGAACCTGTTAAAGAAATTGTTCCCGGACAAGGAAATGAGCGAAGTTCAGTGGGCTGAGATGAAGGACGAGCTGAGCAAACATTTTTCGCAAACGCCTCACGTAGTAGCAGCCAGGTACGCGTTCTTTCAGTTAAGAAAGAAGGAGGGTCAGACTCACGCAGAATGGATTACGGACTTGGTGGGGCGCGCCAAGGGCTGTCAATTCCGATGTGGAGAGAAGGAGTGCGGTGCATCCTATGCGGAGACTTTGATAAGAGACATGGTCATTCTGCACACGCCGGTGGACGAAATACGTAGAGAAGCGATTAGGGAAGCTGACCCGTCATTGGAGCAGGTGCGTAAGATAGCGGCACTTCACGAGCTGACCGCGGAGACGGCGCGGCAGCTGACGAGCACAGCAATGGTAACACAGGTGCGGAGTTCGAGCGATCAGAAGGCGTCGGGCGAGGCGAAAGGGCGCGACAGGCGGCATAGCAGCAGGGATTCTGGCAGCAGCAGCGATAGCGATCAGCGCAGCGATACTTCGCGCGCGGGAAGACGAAGCCGCGGCAGTGAAGGCAGGGTCAAGAGCAGGGCCGTGGCAGAGAAAGAAAGAAACGGACGGACTTGGAAGTCGTGCAGGGACTGCGCCACGCGGCACGCGAGGGAAGATTGTAGGTTTCGCAGGGCCGAGTGTTTTCGGTGCGGCAAGGTCGGCCACATCAAGGAAGTGTGTAGGAGCGCGAGGAAAGCCCGGGCACAGCGTAAGGAGACCGAGGAGGAAATGGAGGTAGACGCAATGCACGCGGTGCTGGACGCGCGGGGACACAACCGGTTGATAGTGCAAATTAAATTAGCCGGAGTTCAGGTTCAGTTTCTGGTGGACTCGGGTGCGGCAGCCACCCTTATAAACTTGGACACATATCAGAAGCTGGGAGCGCCGAAATGTGAGAAAGTAGGTAAACGTCTAAGTGCGTATGGGAAAACACCAATTACTACATTGGGCAAGATTGAAGTGGGGGCAACTTACAAGCAGAAGAAAGCCAGGTTGGAAGTGATAGTGGTCGACCGTTATGACGTAACAAACATATTGGGTTTGGATTCGTTTGGCAAGTTAGGATTTGGAGTGGTAGACGAACTCAATGTCATTGCGGAGCAGGAAATGCACATTTTGGAAGAATTGGAGAGAGAGTTCCCGGAAGTGTTTGAGGACGGCCTGGGAGAATGTTCAACTTTCCAAGCCCACTTAGATTTGAAAGACGGCTGCAAACCTCGGTTTTACAAGGCGAGGCCAGTTCCGTGGGCGCTCAAGGACAAGGTGGAAACAGAATTGAGGAGATGGGAGGCCGAAGGAGTCATTTCGAGGGTGTCCACCAGCCAATGGGCCACGCCGCTGGTGTTGGTAAAAAAACAGAATGGTGCGGTGCGGTTGTGCGGGGACTTCAAGTGCACAGTCAATGAACAGCTTAATGTAGAACAATTCCCCATCCCTAGACCGGAGGACTTATTCCAGAATTGTCGGGAGGGGTAAGTTTCTCGAAAATTGACTTGCGTGATGCTTATCTTCAGATCCCCCTGGACGAGCAGGCGAAGAAGATTTTGGTTATCAACACGCCCTTGGGACTGTTCAGATTCAACCGGCTGCCCTTCGGGGTGAACTCGGCAGCCGCGATCTTCCAGAGGTGCCTGGAACAGGTAACTGCGCAGCTGCCGGGATGCGTGAACTATTTAGACGACATCATCGTCACGGGAGCCACGAGGGAGCAGCACAGGCAGAATCTGAGGAAGCTGTTGGCGGTTTTGCGGGACAACGGCCTGAGAGTAAACAGAGAGAAGTGTGAGTTCTTTAAAGATGAGGTCACATTTTTGGGACATGTTTTGAATAAGGATGGTATCGCTCCCACCCAAGAACATGTGAAAGCCATACTCGACCTCCCCCCACCTCAGGATATCAAGCAATTACAGGCTCTGATAGGCAAGGTGAACTATTATAATAAGTTTATAAAGGGGTTCTCTTCGATCGCGGCGCCATTAAACGCTTTAAAGAAAAAAGGGGTTAAATTTCAATGGACGCAGCCGTGCCAGGAAGCTTTGGATAAACTCAAGAGGGCGATGGTGAAGGTGACCAGGTTGTCACACTTCAGGGCCAGAGAGAGTGACAACGGTGGCGGCAGACGCGTCGGACTACGGAGTGGGGGCGGTGCTCTCCCAGAAAGATGAATGGGGAGTGGAAAGGCCCATCGCGTTCGCATCAAAGACTCTGAATAAATATCAGCGTAATTATTCTCAAGTGGAGAAGGAAGCTTTAGCTTTGGTCTTTGGGGTACGCAAATTTAATGACTTCCTTTACGGATCCAAATTTCACCTCATCACTGACCACAAGCCTCTGGTCCACTTATTTCATCCAGGGAAGAAGCTGCCGGAGGCTACTGTGAAGAAGCTGCAGCGCTGGGCACTGTTCCTGTCAGACTACAACTACACATTACATTACAGGTCTACAGGGCAGCATGGGAACGCAGACGCGCTGTCACGGCTCCCGGCTGGACCAGACGTGGAGTTCGACGCCGGGGAAGAAGAGTGCTTGCAGCTAGATCTGGAGGAGCTGCAAGCGGTGCAGGACTTTCCAGTGGATGCGACGCGGGTGGCGGAGGAGACGGCGAAGGACCCGGAACTAAGGTGGGTGCTGGACTGCATGCGGCACGGTTGGCCAGCCAGGTTGCTGCGTAGTAATGCGCGATGGTGGGCCAGGAAGGACAGACTCTCTCTGAAGGCGGGAGTGCTACTGTTGGCATCGGAGGAGGCGGCACGAGTGGTGGTGCCCAAGTCCTTGAGGAAACAGGTCCTTCAGCTTCTGCACGAGGGTCACTGGGGCCTGGTTAGAACGAAGCAGTTAGCGAGGAAATACTGCTTCTGGGACGGCATGTCGGAGGACATCCAAGACCTCGTACGAAGGTGTGAGTCGTGCCAGGTGAACCAGGCGGCCCCCAGGAAAGACCTCGTCTCCTGGCCCTCCCCGAAGCACCCGTGGGAGAGGGTGCATGCGGATTTTGCGGGCCCGTTTTGGGGCTCCATGTGGTTGCTGGTGGTGGATGCATTTTCCAATTTTCCTTTTGCAGTGGAGATGCGGTCCACCACAGCAGCAGCAACCATTGACACGCTGGAGCGCATCTTCGTGGCGGAAGGCCTGCCGGAGACCCTGGTAACCGACAACGGAGCGCAGTTCACGGCCGGAGAATTCGCGAAGTTCTGCAAAACCAATGGCATTCATCACATGTGCGCGCCGCCGTTTCATCCTCAGTCGAATGGAGAAGCAGAGAGGTTCGTGAGGACGTTCAAGACAGCCATGGGTAAGGCGAGAGCGGCCGGCTCCACGAGGGACCGGGCCTTGCTGCGGGTGCTGGCGTCGTATAGGGCACTGCCGGGCCGGGATGGCAAGAGCCCGGCAGAACTACTTCATGGGCGCCAGCCGCGGACCCACCTCTCCCTGTTACAGCCGGGGGAGGAGTATACCGCACAGGGCTCCCCTCCCAAGTACAGAGTGGGGGAGAAGGTATTTTGTACCACTTTCAAGGCGTCACCAGCGTGGGTGGCAGGGGTGGTGCACAAGATACATGGTTCCAGAATGTATGAGGTGAGGACGCTCCATAAGAAAGTGATGAGGCATCAGGGGCAAGTAAGGCCGCGCTTCGAGAAAGCGGAAGTAGACGACCACACTCCGAGGTCAGAGGACGAATACAGGGAAGCTGTAATGCGTCAGTTCGCTGATACAACGTCATTGCAGGGAGGCAGTCGGAGAGAGCTGACGGGACCTGCGGTGGCGGATAGCGAACGAGGGCAGCGGGAAGCTGTGGTGCGGAGGCAGCCCGGTGGCGGAGACGGGCCATCCCGAGCAGCGGGTTCGTCCGGAGACGAGCGGAGGCCACCAAGGGACACGCAGGAGAGTCCCGAGCAGCAGCTACCGCAGAGGAGGCTGCGACGCAGGGTGCGGTTTGCACCGTACGCGTCGCAATTGGGCGCGGAGGGTGTAGTGGCGGTTAAAACATAAGTACGCCCACCGCCACTCATACCCTCGGCGGCGCCACGTCACCGCGGGAAGGCGCGCCACGGCAGCGCCGGGGCGGCGGCTGCGGCGGGGATGGAGGGGCAGCGCACACCCCTCTCCCCCCTCGCCCTCCCCGGGCGGGGACGGGGCTGGCTGCGGCCGGGCGGGCCGGCACTTGTGAGATTGCGTCCGCACCGGAAAGACTAAACTATCCCGATATTCATTGTGTTCGACCCTGCTTGTTATTGGAACTTGTATTTGGTATTTGGACTTAGATTCTGAACTGTGTAACGACCTGGCAGCTATTTTGGAACTTCTTTTGGATTACGGCACCTTGGCAGTGAACACTGTACCGGTCACTTCAAAAACAATGTTGATTGTTTTTTTTTGACAATCTGGGGGTGGTCCACAAGGAGTTTGTACCCCCAGGACAATCAGTCAACGCCGCCTTCTACAAAAAAGTCCTCGAGAGACTGCACAGGAGCGTCAAGCGGAAGAGACCAGAGATCGCTAGCCGGTGGAAGTTGCATCACGACATTGCCCCTGCCCACACCGCCTTCGTAGTGACCTCCTTTTTGACCCGGATCGGGGTGGAAGTCCTTCCACAACCACCCTACAGCCCAGATTTGAGCCCGGCCGACTTCTTCCTCTTCCCGAAGCTGAAGTCACGCTTGAAAGGAACCCGTTTTGAAGACGTCACAGCCATCCAAGCAGCCGTGACCAAATTTCTAAAGGACATGCCGGATGCTGACTTCCAGGGGGCGTTTGCAGCGTGGAAACATCGATTGCAGAAGTGCATCGACGCAAGAGGAGAGTACTTCGAAAGCTTTTAAGTCCCTGTAAAGATGAGATCAATAAAACAGTGTTTCCAGAACCGGTCTCATTACTTATCATACAGACCTTGTATAGCTACAGATACAGAAGAAGAAAATGGCAACATTTTCAGACAAGTATTAGAGCGTGCTAGAAACTTAAACATTCAATTTAATTTCAGTAAGTTTCAATAATGTCGTCGTGAAATCAAATATTTAGGTGTAGTTTTTTCTCAAGCAGGGATGAGCTCTGATGCAGAAAAAGTTCAAGTTATTAATGTCTTCAAGAATCCAACAAATAAAACAGAATTACAAAGATTACCAGGAATGGTAAATTATCTACGAAGTTTTATTCTTAATTTATGTAAAATCATATCTCCTCTTAGAGAATTACTTAACACTAGAATGACGGTCACCGGTCAACTGACCGGTTGGGAGTTTTGAACTGCCGTATTTGGGAAACAAGTATATGTATGAGTTTGATATTACGTGACTTTTATTATTTTAGGCTCCAGAGAAATCTTATAAATTTGTATGGAAAAAAAGTTGTGTGGTACTGGAGAAACAAGCGAGCCTACCTAAACCGACGGCTCCCGGTCAATTGACCCGGTGTATAGTTTTAGCATTTTTGTGTGTGTTACTGACATTCATGAGGTTAGTTTTTTCTTATTATCAGTTTTGAACCTTATAAATAATTTGTTGAGTAACGTTTAACCCAAAATTTGATTTTTATTCTCAATAGCCATTCACATTTCTTACCATTTTTTGTGGTTGTAAACCGCCGCAAAGCAAAATGAATGTAGGCCCAAGTCTGCATTTTTATACCTACGCATTGTTTCTAATATTGGTACTTGCACGCCGGCCTTACGGATTTTCGGAACTGGTGTCGATATGTGTTTGAACTTGTCGCTGCGTCGCGTCACAATTTTCGCATCAGGCAAGAATACTACACCTAGTACCGTTCAAAAAAGGGACAGGTTGCTTGTGACGGATCTCTATTATTATAGTGGTATTGTGTGTGGTGTTCTGCAGTCCAAAAAAGTTGCGGCATGTCGAGAAAACGTTTTCTTATGCCAGCTCAAATTCTTGAAGAGCTGCGGAATATTCCTTCGGACCAGTCTGAAAATGAGTCCGATGGTCGTGAGTCAACTGACGTAGAAAGCGATATTGAATTTATTCCGCTAGAATCACGTTCTTCCAGTGATACATCAAGCAACGAATCCGACTCGACGATACACGAATTTGACGATTCTATTCGTGGTAAGTTACTTATTTTTATGCTCTAACTTATCTATTTTTTTAAATATATTTTTACTACGTTTATACAACGTTATCATGCACTTACTTGCAAACTTCGATCTGTTCTTCTGATTAGCCATATTTGTATTACTCGTTCACTTTACATTTGCAGACGGAGCGCTGCGATCTGTTTACATGAGGTCACCGCCGACTGAATGAGAAACGCGCGTCTGCAGTATATACTGACCGTTTAATATGATATAGATGGCGGTGAGTAGCACATAGAACCCCGGCGGGGCAAGAACATAACCATTAAGCAATAGATAAGTGCAAAGAAGAAATAAAAATATTGTACGTGAATGTTGTGAATAGCGTGTGGTGCGATCTATTTTATTGTATATTATCTTAATCATTTAGGAGCACGACTCCAGCTCACTGTCAGAAAGGCATAATTCGTCAGCTGTGTCCGTAGCGCTTATGCTGCCTTCGGAGACAGCTGATTGGTCAGATGCTGATTGACATCGGGGCCATTCGTGCATTCTCGGTGGTGTTCGGGCCTTCTCTTTCAAAACAACATTAGTTCCTAATTCTGCCGTCTGCAAATGTAAAGTGAACGAGTAATACCACCATCGGTTTTGGCGGTATATTCTTCTTATAGTTCATTCAAAGTATTGTAAAAGTTGTGTTTGAAATGTTTTTTACATGTTTTTGTAATTAAAACCCTAATTTAATTTACTTTCACGGCAATAAAACTAAAATTTTCCATGAAATGTCATGATTTACGTTTTTTCCTACCGATTTGAACGAGCAAAAAGTCACAAATAAGACCAAACTCAAAAGAAAACAAATTGTTAGGGCTACAATATACTTTAAAAACAACTATAATATTTTAAAATAGTAATAGGGCACATCGCAATACCTAGACATCGTCACAAACATTAAAAAAAATCATCCAACCGGTCAATTGACCGGTGGCCGTCGTTCTAGGTAGGCAACCAACTCCCGTCGTTCTAGTGTTAAAAAAGATATTCAGTGGTGTTGGACTGAAACACATTCTAAGGTTCTCTTAGACATCAAAAAAATTATATCCAGTAAACAAGTGATAATTCCTTTTAACTTTATTATCCCTATATTAATTCAGTGTGACGTTTCACAAGACACATTGGGATGCTCTTTATTACAGAACAAAATATATATATTTTGCCATATTTTGCCATATATTTTGCTTGCTCAAAATTACATACGTAAATTTATGGGGATGATGATGTAACAATACCAACTGAACACATGCCATTAATATCCATAATTAATAAGCCTATTAATGAAATTCAGAGCAATAGACTGCGACGGTTAAAACTAAAGTTGATGCCGACTAGTTTTAAACTACAGTATTTACCAGGAAAGAAAATGTTAATTGCGAATTTTTTGTCTCGGTGTGGAATTCAAACATTTTAGGAGTCTGATGAATCTATGCTTGATATGGTTTGTTGTGTACAAGAGATGGATTCGAAGCAATTATCTGATGAGAATCTAACAAATTGAGAATGAGATTTTGCATGATCACCTTTTAAGTAAAGTAGTGGAGTATTATATGCACGGATAGCCTGCTTCACTAATTTCCACAAGAGAATTAACTCATTATTTCAAGTTAAGAAATAATATAAAATTAAGCGACGGCTCACTATATTATCAAAATCGTATTATTGTTCCGAAAAGACTACGACGCTCCATCATGAGTAATCTTCATGAAACACATTTAGGTGAAACAAAAATGCATTCAATCATCGGAAATTACTACTGGCCAGGATTACGTGTTGATATAAAAAAGATAATTGAATCGTGTAGTATATGACAGAAGTATAGAAAGTCTAATTTATATCAGCCCTTAACGTGTCTTGAAATAGCTCCTATTTTTATGAAAGGAATATTGGGTGACATTGCTTAAGTTGCCGGAAAAAATTATTTAATAATTGTTGACTATTACGCGCATTGGGTAGAAACAATCCAAACGAGTAATTAAACTAGTGGATCTATTAAAAATGCACCAATTCAAATTTTCAGTAGATTAGGAATACCAAAAAGTTTAATAGCAGATAATGTCCCGTTTAATTCTTATGAAAAGAATCAATTTGCAAAAGAGTGGAATTTTCGAAATTCAAACGACGAGTCCCAATTATCCTAGAACCAATGGTATGGCAGAAAAACCTGTAGGAATAGCTAAAAAGATGATTAAAATTTCTTTAGAATCTAAACAAGATTTAAATTTATGTTTATTAAATTACCGTAATAGTGCAGTGGCTGAGTTAAGTTACTCTCCAGCTCAATTATTAATAAGGAGGATATTAAGACTTAAAATTCCTATTCCTAACAAATTATTACCTAGAGTAATTAAAAAGCTTCATTTTGAAACACAAGTGACAGAAGGGCATACCCAAAAAGAATGGCATGACACAAAGGGTTTTAAAACTGATAGTAAATTTAAACAAGGACAAAAAATATTCATACAAAATTGTAAAACAAAATAGTGGGAGCCTGGGATTGTGTTAAAAATTGTAGGAGCCCCTAGGTCGTATTTACTATAAACCCAAAGTAATAAAATCTTTAGGCGAAATTCATATTTTTTACGAGATTAATGGATTAAATACATTAGAAGAGGAAGATGTTTAGTATTTACGAATTTTTATGTTGTTAGAAACCAGGTTGCTGTGAGCAACATAAATGTTAAAACAATTAATTGTATAAAACGTTCAAGAGAATACAAAAAGCTATAAAGTCAGTGAGTTAATTTTATATATTAATGACATAAAACAATTATAAGCTTTTTACAAGGCGCAGAGTCTTGCTACTGATCGCCTGTTTTTGAGTGAATCCCACCCTGCCATTTTCTTGTCCCTGAATGTTAATTTAGCTGTCCTATGCTGAATCCTTTCCAAGTGTTTACACTGCATCATCTTGTGCGGATCCCAACAAATTGTTCCATATTCCATTATCGGACGAACAAGAGATAAATAAGCAATTTCCCTCGCGTTTGCCGTACTCTTTTTTAGGACGAGCATTACAAAGTGAAGAGATCTCCAGGCTTTCCCTACAACAAAATCTACGTGTTTTTTCCAACTTAATTTTCTATCGAAATGAATTCGTAGGTCCTTGCACGAGGAAACTCTCGGAATAATGTCATTATTTAAACGGTAATGCGTTTCATTGTAATTATGACCCCTGCCAAAAGTGATGGATTTACTTTTAGAGCTATTTATGGACATTCCATTATTTTCAGCCCAGTAATGCAACGCAGCAAGATCCCGTTGCAGTATTTCATCTCTTTTCGAATACTACGATATGTTATGCAATCGTCTGCAAATGGCCGAACATTTGAGGCTAATGGCGCCGGCAGATCATTGACGAAAGCTAGAAATAGAAGGGGTTCAATGACACTCCGCTGCGGTATTCCTGACGTAACGCTTCCCCCCCAAGAAAACTCTTGCCCAATTCGGACTTTGTTTTCTATCTCGCGGAAACTCGCTAATCCACGCCACCACCCTGGGATCTATGTCTAAATTCATTACTTTCTGTACAAGCCGATCGTGTGGAACGACATCAAATGCTTTAGCAAAATCTATAATTACTGCGTCTACTCTCCCACCCGCGTCTATTTCATCTGCTAGAACCTGAAATAGCGTGACTACCTGACTTTCGCATGAATAACCACTCCTGAACCCGTGTTGCCCATCGTAGAGCCATTTTTTAATTTCCCATTCTTTCTTAATGTAACTCCCAACTAGATGCTCCATAAGCTCGCAGACCACTGACGTAAGACTTACCGGCCTATAATTACATAATTTAGTTTTGTCACCACTTTTAAATGTTGGTACGACAAAAGCTAATTTCCAATATTCAGGTACTTTTGAATTATTCAAAGACACGTGAAAAATTCTAACTAGGTAAGATAATATTGCCTTTTCTGCTAGTTTAGTTAAATCCGTAGAAATGTTGTCTGGACCCCTTGACTTACCATTTTTCATAGACTTTACTTTATTCCATAGAACGTTTACTTCAATATTAAACTGATTCAGTATTATACATAATTTTTAATTATTTCTATTGTTTAAAGAGGGTGTTGACTGTGTCAGCCCTGTCATTTCTTGAGTAATTGTAAAATATTGATTTTCTCTGTTCCTTGCAGCGGCCTAAATTGGTCTATCTTGTATTAAGAACATTCGATGTGTTTACTTGTAGTGCTGTTTCATGCGTCTGTTTGTGCGCATTATTGTACCAGATTGTTAGTGTTTTCTGAGAACACGTAAACAAACTTTGTAAAGATGTTTTGAAATTTACCCTGGTTTGTATCCTTTTAACGATACGGCAAGCGAATGTGTATTTTCAAAACCCCAGATTCCTTTTCCCTGTATCAAAGTCCGATTCATTAAAATCAACGACAAGACTGCGCCTTGAATAGGTGCACTATCAGAGCACGGCATGTTTGATCTGTAATAACTTTAATTAAACTTTCATTATATTTGTGTCATTAAATTGTGGGTGGCGACCTGATCTTAAGCTCTTCATGGGGTTGATACATTCATTTGCTTACAACTATTAGCCCCTGATTTTGTCAAAGAGCTTCTTGGAAGTAAACATCTTAGTTTCCTATGCTTTAATGCGGGTCTAATTAGTCGCCAATGTCATAAAAAGGTTAATCTTACCGAAAATAACGATTACTGAGCGAAACCTGGAAAACAGTCAAAATTATGCCAAATCGCTTCTATAAAATTGAAGCTAGGCTCGAAGCTGACCCGCCAGTTATGAGAGCAATACTTCACTATAAAATTTCAATAAAATTTTCAATATATATATATATATATATATATATATATAATTAAATATAAAAATATATTTATTATTAAATAATTATGATAATTAAAAATTAATATAAAATATGTCAATGCAAGAGCGATATTTCAGCGGCACAGCGAATTGCGCAGGCCCCGCCGAAGGGTCCGCGCGGCAACCTGTACAGCAACCCTTAGGTAATCAGGGGAAGAAGGCCTCCCGGGCCACTGAAACGCCCTTACCAGACCGAAGAGGTCGCGGGGCACCGGCAACCCAGCCTCCGATACAGTAAGACCGGAGTTCCAAACAACGCAAGACGGGCACTGAAAAGTCTCGAAAAGACGATTCGGTGCTATTGGTGGCAAAGCAATGAGGCCTTCGGGGGGGGGGGGGGGGGCACGAAACGCCTCTACGGCAACGTGGAACTCTCCCGCGGGCGGACTTGGCAAGGGCCGACCCACGCCAGTAAGACCCCTTCAGGCGAAGGCAGGAGCAACGGGGACGGCAGTCGGCAAAAAAGGCGCCAGCAAGGCCGCTGTCACTAAGTAATGATCTAAATCTTCGTAATGACTTCACTGCTCTTCTTCCTGCTTTTCAAACTTGTATTCCTGATTCGTCTGTCATCCCTTCGTGCCGCATTTCGCTTTCTTCCACGCACCCCCTCACGAGCAGAATTTGGGGGCTCTCCAAGTTCGATTTTCTCTAAACATAATTTAGTGAGGCATGAGGCATAATTTGGGCTATTTGTCTCTCAGAATAGCAAGAGAGTTCAATTAAAGCTTTGATTTTATATTTTTCCTTTGGGGAAATGTCTGCAGTCTTTCCTATTTCCAATTCGGAGGTTAGGAATAAGTGTCTTTCAATATTTAAGTGATGTTAATATGTAATGAAAATGTGTAACGAATGCATTAAAATAACACTGCATCCAAAACTCACTCACTCCATTTAAATTTTCTCACAATTTATACGGGAAATTTTCTATAAAGGGCGAACGTAAAGCAGCTGCTAAATAATTTGTTTTGTAGGTAATGATAAAATATGTGGGCCAATTGTTTTACAGGAGTACAAATATCACAAACTAGGCGCGAGATGACATAACAGTTACAGAATTCGACATAACGATCCTCCTGTTGTATATTAAAGGGCATATATATATATATATATATATATATATATATATATATATATATATTGAAACGAATTGTTATCATCTCAGTGATAACAATGCGTTTCGGCCCAATTCGTAGGTTTAAACTGCGCGGCACAGGCTGGCCAGCCGGCGGAGTCGGGGGGGGGGGGCCGGAGCCGGCTCAGCGGAGGAACCGAGTGCCGCGAACCGAGCACGGGCCAAGAGGCCAGAGTGGCGAGAGAGAAGCGCCCAGACATGGCGGAGGTCAGATGGTAGAGCGATGTAATATATGAAATCAGCGAAAGTGTGGTGTGAAAAAAGTAGAAGAATCGTGTGAGTAGACGCTTGAGTGATACAGGTAACTGTGGTAAAGCGGAGTTAAAAAGACGCGTGTGTAATGTGAAAGAACAGAGATGCTACAGATAATGTCGGTAGTAAGTGGTAAACACGTGGACATGGACGAGTGCAGCAACTAATAGAGACGTTGAGTAAACGTAGGATAGTAACAATTGTGATTGTGAGGACTGTGCAGTAACATCAAAGTCACAACCTGGGAAAAAGGGGGCGGAAAGGGGATAATTGAGACTTGTACTATTATATTTACACGAGCGAGTGCAGTAACCAGGCGTCGTTCACACGCTGGTGATTTGTACGGAGAAAGATTAATCGTGAAACTAATGCTCCCGTTGCGTGAGAGACACGAGTGTTCGAGCACGCCGAATGAATTTCGTCTGCCAGTACTGTGAAGAACGAAGATTTGGGAAACGGCGTGGCGTGCTCGCGAGCATTGCTGGAGGAGGCGGCGGGCGCGGTGGCGACACGGCGGCGACGCGGGCGACCGAGCAGACCCGAGCAATCCCGAGGATAGCGCCGAGGTGGAGTCACGCGTCAGAGCTACAAGAGGCATACAGCATAAGTACCTGATATTCAGTAACCAGGGTAATCAGAGAATGGATGTCAGGGGAGGGGAATGTGGTGCGAACAGTAGCAAACCATTGAATGATGTAATTTACAAGAGATTGGTGTAGGGAATACAGATCACAGGGCAGCAAGTGTATGTTAAGTCCAGTTGCTTGTAATGATCATGGTTCTTTTTTTTTGTAATAAACCATTGTCAATTTCCATTGTATGTATGATCAGACCCGGAACCCATTCCTGAGAAAGAATCCCTGTCCCCCTCTCTTTTATTTAATTTGTGTGAGTTAATTAACAACTCGTTTCACTGGCGCCCGCACAGGTTGGACTCGGTAAACTAAGTAATGTGGCTCCGGTAAAATCATGCAAGCAATGGAAATCAATAGTGCGGGCATAAATAAGATAAGAGAATATAAATAGTAGTACTACATTTGGAGCATATTAAGGTATTTTGATATTGAACAAGCAGTTATAACAATAACCTTGAAATGTGTAAGAAGCATGTTATAATTACAACTTGCTTTGAATTGATTCAGTGCACAAATGTAATTAACAACTCGTTTCACTGGCGCCCGCACAGGTTGGACTCGGTAAACTAAGTAATGTGGCTCCGGTAAAATCATGCAAGCAATGGAAATCAATAGTGCGGGCATAAATAAGATAAGAGAATATAAATAGTAGTACTGCATTTGGAGCATATTAAGGTATTTTGATATTGAACAAGCAGTTATAACAATAACCTTGAAATGTGTAAGAAGCATGTTATAATTACAACTTGCTTTGAATTGATTCAGTGCACAAATGTAATTAACAACTCGTTTCACTGGCGCCCGCACAGGCTGGACTCGGTAAACTAAGTAATGTGGCTCCGGTGAAATCATGCAAGCAATGGGAATTAATAGTGTGGGTATTATTGAGATAATAAAATAAACAGTAGTATTGCAGTTGAAATATATTGAATCAGGGTGACATTAACAAGCAGTTATTATAATTACTTTGGAAAACAAAAAGTGTGTGATGAATACAAGTTGTTTTGAAGTGATCCAGTGCATAGATGTAATTTGTTAGCCAGGAAAATAGTTGCCAGGCAATAGTAATAACTTAAATTTGATTTGTCATTCATGTTTATGTTTGAGGTGGTGGGTTTCTGGAGAGGATCAAGTATAGGCATAATAATGCAAAAGTGTTTTTTAAGTGAAATTTTTCTTAATTGATGCCAGTGTTTTCTGAATAAGTTTGTATATTATTGTTTGTATGTTTAATGAGAATAAGAGGGCACATTAAGTAATACAGTACTCGGTGGTAGTTGAAAAACAAAGCATTCTCAAGTGATTGAAAGAATTTTGTTCAATGAAGTAATCATTAATAGTGTTCTAAGGGTGCATCATAAATGTTATTTTCTTGTGCAAGATAATGGGTGCATTAAAATAAGTGAGGTATTAACATTGTCATTTTGGAAACAAAAAGGGAGTTTTGCAGCAGAATAACAAATAATACTAGTAATAGGTAATAAGTTTGTAGATTGGTGAATTCATGTAATTTTGGAATGGGCATTGACAATAGTGTTTAATAATTTGTTTATTTTGTGGTTCAGATTGTAAGATTAAAATCATACTAACAGCAGTGGTTAATAATTTTATTGGGGGATTCAGATTATATGAAAGCAGTGTTACAGTGTTACTGGTATTATGAAAATCTATTTGCAGGAATTTATATTAATAGCAGTATTTATGTGGTGATTGAGATCATATGAAGGTTGTTGCTAATAGTGTTATATGTATTATGAAAGTTTATTTGCAGGAATTTATACTAATAGTAGTGTTCAATAATTTGCTTATGTGGTGATTTAGATTGTATGAAGGATATTGCTGGTAGTGTTATATGTACTATGAGGGTGCTGTGTTACATGTATTATAAGTGTTTCACAACTTGTTTATTTGGGGTTCAGAGTGTATGAAGGTGGTGTTGACGGTATTATGGGTACTATGAGGATTTACTCGCAGAAATTGTATTAACAGTAGTGTTAATAAGTTGTTCATTTGTGATTTAGATGGTATGGAGATTGCTGTTTGCAGTATTATGAGCATTATGAAAAATTATTTGTAAGAATTTGTGAAGGCGTTACCGTGAAGTTAATGATTATTTTTAAAGTAATGGTGTTCAAATAGAGTGTAAATCATAAAGTGTGAAAGGGGGTAGGTTATCTTGTACTCCACTGCTTATTCGATTTTGTGTTATTGGGTGATCCAAGTGTGTAAATCTAATTGGTGAAGTGAAGGTTATTAATAGGGCCTATGATATATGTGAGAGTTTGTACAGGTTAATGAGAATAATTATGTGTACGGTCAATTAATAGTGAATATTGATATACGATTGGTAAAGAGCATTGTTGTGGGGCAAAACATAATTAGCTATAGAAATAATAACAAGATCACTGTGAATGTAGGTGGACGGAGGAAATAGGCAGAAGGTTAGAAATAGAAACATTACTAGGTTGTTTGGTAGGTAGTGGGAACATACGAATTAGATTAGGGAACGAGGTCATTAAATAGCAAGATGGCAGCCCAACAGAGGGAATCGGTGCAACCAGAGAGGAAGGGGAGGATGGAGGATAGCGATGAAGGAATAGGTGGGAGCACGTTACTGAGAGGTGAAGATGTAGGGAATGGTAGTGGATGGAGGGAGGAAACGGGAGAAGACTTCAGCCATGAATTCAAAATTACATCAACACCGATCAACCAGACTGAAGCAGGAACATTGAATCGAGAGATGCAAGCAAGTACTCAACCGGACATAATCCAGATGATGAGTAAGCTGATGGAACAACAGAAAATGATAGCGGAAGAACAGAATCAGAGAGCGGAAGAACAGAAGAAGCTGATGGAAGAACAGAATAAGAGAGCGGAAGAACGGGATAAGAAAGCGGAGGAACGGATGAGGGAACTAGCTAATCAAATAAGTCAAGTAGTGGCACGATTTGAGAGGCAGGACAGAAAACCAGAAACACAAGCAAACAAGATGGAAGAGGAAAGGGAGACTCGTTTGCAAGAACAAATCAACGACCATCTTGGGACACAAGACAACAATATGGGAGAGATGGAAGTCAGGTGTCAAGAAGACGTCAAAGCAAATGAAAACAAGATTGAGGAATACCAGATGGAGATACCGGATAAACTTCGCGAGGTGGAAGACAAAGTAGTACCATTGGAGTCGAGGGAAGAAAACATGAAACTAGAAGAATCTGTGGTGAAGAGAGACACCATTACCGACGAGACAAGGGAAATGTCAAACGCGGTCCCCATTAACACCATCCAAACGGTGACCTACGACGACCAGCCGTGGCAGAGGCGAAAGAGCTCAGACGTTCGAATAAGAAAATGCCCCACGATTAGATTGATGTGTGAAGGGATGAGTACTGGAGCGTTAGTGGATACAGGTTGCACGATTACGGTGGTGTCGGAGAAATTTGATGAGGAGTTGTTGGCGGAAGGCAAGAAAATGAGGTGTTTTGCCCATGAATGGGGCGTACGTAATAGGAGCAACCCAGAAGAGGTCCAGCCCCATTACAAAACAGATCATGATAAATGTGGAAATCGGCAACCAAAGGTATGAAGTAGTAGCGCTGGTACTGAAGAACTTATTACGTCCAATAATCCTGGGGACAGAATTCTTGTTGGAATGCAGGGTTGCGATCGATCTCGACCGGAAACTGGCGGAACTAGGAGGCCAGAAAGCTGAAATGGACCAAGGATTGGAAGAAGGTTACGAGGTATGTTCGGGTAATGTAGTGGAGGAATCAGAAGAAAAACTATGGGAACAAGTCAAGCAAATAGGGATATTAGGCAACAGGCAAGTGTTTAGTAAGAATCAAGCCCCAATTAAAGATTACAAAGTTAAATGTTTTAAAGAGGGCCGGATCCAGGAGGACGACCCGGACATCGCGGCATTAAGGAGAAAACGGGATCGATGGAAAATTGTGGATGGCGTGGTATTGGTCAAGATTCAAGATAGACAAGAAATAGTAGGATGTTATAATTTTTACAACTTGCGACCATGCCCTATAGAAGGGGGCGACCTTGAAGACCCCACTCAAAAATTTAGGTGGATTTTGTGTGAAAAATCCGGAAAAAGGGGAGGAGGGGGTGATGAAACGAATTGTTATCATCTCAGTGATAACAATGCGTTTCGGCCCAATTCGTAGGTTTAAACTGCGCGGCACAGGCTGGCCAGCCGGCGGAGTCGGGGGGGGGGGGGGCCGGAGCCGGCTCAGCGGAGGAACCGAGTGCCGCGAACCGAGCACGGGCCAAGAGGCCAGAGTGGCGAGAGAGAAGCGCCCAGACATGGCGGAGGTCAGATGGTAGAGCGATGTAATATATGAAATCAGCGAAAGTGTGATGTGAAAAAAGTAGAAGAATCGTGTGAGTAGACGCTTGAGTGATACAGGTAACTGTGGTAAAGCGGAGTTAAAAAGACGCGTGTGTAATGTGAAAGAACAGAGATGCTACAGATAATGTCGGTAGTAAGTGGTAAACACGTGGACATGGACGAGTGCAGCAACTAATAGAGACGTTGAGTAAACGTAGGATAGTAACAATTGTGATTGTGAGGACTGTGCAGTAACATCAAAGTCACAACCTGGGAAAAAGGGGGCGGAAAGGGGATAATTGAGACTTGTACTATTATATTTACACGAGCGAGTGCAGTAACCAGGCGTCGTTCACACGCTGGTGATTTGTACGGAGAAAGATTAATCGTGAAACTAATGCTCCCGTTGCGTGAGAGACACGAGTGTTCGAGCACGCCGAATGAATTTCGTCTGCCAGTACTGTGAAGAACGAAGATTTGGGAAACGGCGTGGCGTGCTCGCGAGCATTGCTGGAGGAGGCGGCGGGCGCGGTGGCGACACGGCGGCGACGCGGGCGACCGAGCAGACCCGAGCAATCCCGAGGATAGCGCCGAGGTGGAGTCACGCGTCAGAGCTACAAGAGGCATACAGCATAAGTACCTGATATTCAGTAACCAGGGTAATCAGAGAATGGATGTCAGGGGAGGGGAATGTGGTGCGAACAGTAGCAAACCATTGAATGATGTAATTTACAAAATGTAATTTATAATGTAGGGAATACAGATCACAGGGCAGCAAGTGTATGTTAAGTCCAGTTGCTTGTAATGATCATGGTTCTTTTTTTTTGTAATAAACCATTGTCAATTTCCATTGTATGTATGATCAGACCCGGAACCCATTCCTGAGAAAGAATCCCTGTCCCCCTCTCTTTTATTTAATTTGTGTGAGTTAATTAACAACTCGTTTCAATATATATATATATATATATATATATATATAGATCGTATGGTCAAAAGACCATCACTACGCAAATAACAACATTCGAAATTGGCGCGCGGACAACGAATCGATCGCGGGGTAAATCAAACCGGATCCGTGAACGAACGCACTGAACGAGGGATTCGTCGCGCATGGCATCGAGCGGAAGTTCAGTTGGGAGCGAACGGTTGAGGCGAAGACGGGAGATGGCGACAGAAGTGATGCGGAGACGTTATGAAAGAAATCGGCGGTAATCGAAGCAAGTTGGACCAAAGGGATGAGAAGTGTTACGAGTTCGGTGAGGAAAGCGATTAACCCTTTGCGGTCCTTTCACTTTTCCGTCTTCTTCGTCTGGCGGTCCGATGTCCCGTGTCACGGGACTTTCCTTTTCCTGGTTCTGGTCCTTTGTCCCGTGGGGCGGGACCTATATTTAACTCTGTTTTATTTCACTCAGGTAAATGGCACCTGTTTCCTGTACAACTATGTTAGAACCTCCAGAGAACATATAAAAATTTCGCTCTCTCTACTCCTTGCTTCCTCCTCTTCTATGCGCGGTGCTGCGCGCCAAAACGGCGCACCGCCTCCCTCGCCCCGCCGTCGGCCGATCGATAACTCGCCTGTGACGTCGCTGGTGCTATAAAAGCAAGCGATTCGCTCGCAGCGGCTGCATTAGGCCCGCGACGCGTGGACAGGGAGGACGCACCGTCGCGTATGTTTAGTTAAGAGATTGCAAGCACCGAAGTTACCAGACCATTTTTTGTCAGAAACTAATACTGGGTGATAGGTGGTGGGCTCGGTGGTGGGTATAATTTGTTAAAGTGTAAAGATTCACTGTTAAAGAGTTAATCTGAAAAAGTGTACTGTATTCCAGGTATGTACCTTTCGATGTAAAGAATTGTAACGAATGTGCGGCTTCGGCTGCTTCAGTAGAAGTTTCTTTAATAATTCTTTATAGATGTGGAGGCGAATACGCCCACATGACAATTTTGTTATCAAGCAGTACAAGACTGCCAGTAATTCTGCATTCCTTAGTAAGTGTCCTTAGGCCCAAGCGGCAATTTGGCCTCCAATATCAATAATGCCTCTTCCTCCTCTGCTCCAATGCCTCTTCCTCCTCTGGATCTTGGGAGGTCGTGGTATCCAGCCCGGAAATGGCCACCTCGCCCACTATCAGGGATGATAGGGATCGGAGGCGATCTCAGCGGAACTCGGCCAGTCACCTGACGGCCCCGAACGAGAGCCTTCTCGTTACCCGCTCCCAGGTGGTGTCGATCTTTGATCCTCCGGAGGAAGACACTGTGGCAGGATCCCCAAATGAAGGTGGAAGCAATCGGAACACCACCTCAATCGTATCTCCTGCTCGGGACAACGAGGGCGACTTTGTTACGGTGTCCGAGGCCCCATCCTCTTCCATTGGCACCCTCATTACAGTTGATGAGGCAAGCGGTGACCAGTCGAGACACGGACCCCCACCTGTAGGCAGAGTTAGGCTGGAAGACTTGCCTCGATGGCAGCCAAGGATCGCGGGGAGATATCACCTCCAGTTATGTTTCCCCTCCCCAAGCCATACTTGTTGCCCCATTTGTGACTTCACGGTCGCATCTGGTACGATCCCTCAGCGCAAGAGATCACTGAAGAACCACTTGCTCTTCAGTCACGATTGGCCGCGCTCAATGCACGTGAGCGTGAGATGTTCGGGTTGCCGACAGTACATCGCCAGGAAGGATCACTCGAGAACGTGCCCAGCGCTCAACGCCCGGACTCGCAACCCCCCCAGGGTCCCCGCCCCCGCCCCAGAGGTTCTCCCTTCGAGGCCGCCGAGCCCGCCTCGAGTCACACCGTTTCCTCCCGGCACTCCAACCGGTGGTTCAGGGAAACGCAGTGCTCTTCCCGTTTCCGCCGAACAGGCGAACGCGCTGCCCCATCTGCCCCCCCGAGCGGGCTCCTGTCAGCAGCGCCCCGAGGATCAGCATTAGGCTCAGTAGCCTGAAGAGGCACCTATCCACGGTGCATCAAAGCCAGCCGCCAATCCTAAAAACTTGCGCGGGCTGCCATGAGACGGTGAGCTATTGGGGGCGGCACAAGGCCGCTTGCAGACCTCTTGAGACGCTCGAAATCCCAGAGGATACTCGCTTCTCGGGCGCTGTTCGCTGCTCCACGCCGGAGTGTCGGGTGGTCTTCGCCACTCATGCCCAAATGCGGCAACATGCGCGGAGCCATGGGAGGCCACAGCGACCTGAGCGGATTCCGCCTCCGCAGACCTTCCGGAGGCGAAGAGAGACCTTGAGAAGAGTTCAGGGCCTCGTGCGCGGGGGCGGCCCCAGTGACGGTGTCCCGTCAGCCTCGTCAGGCGATTCCACTCCGGAATCTCGCTCCCCCTGTGCCATGTCCAGCTGCGCATCAAGAGAACCAGCATGCGCCGCAGCCCCGCGCCCCGCCCCCGCCACCCGCGGGCGAAGCGGCGAATGGTGCGGAGGAGCCCGCGCCGCCGCGCAGAAACCGCGGAGCGCGTCGTCCGGCTGCCCCTGAGCCAGACCTCGTGGGACGGCTGCATCCGGACCTTGAACTCCGGGGCGTAATCATTGAGGCGACCCAAGCGCAAGTGACTGGTGTCGCCTGGTTGCAGCTCGAGTGCTTTATCGACCAGGCGGTCGAAAAGATGCAACAGCTTTGCCTCCGGAACCCGCCTTCCGAGTATAGGCCCGAGGCAGGACGGAACCGGGCTGCCAACGCCGCCGTCACGAGGGCTAAGATCTCCTCGGTGTACCGCTCGAACCCCAAAAGAGCTATGAGGGTAGTTTCTGAGCAGGAGGGCCCTAGATGCGCGCTCGAGCCGGATGCGATGGCGCGCCACTTCAACCTCCCGGCTTTTTCGGATCCTTCTTTTCGGGACTGTTTCCCCCCTGCGGAGGAGAGGCCAACGGTGGCGGAGAACTTGTTCCCCGCCAAGGAGGTGGGTGAGCGCCTTCAAGCGGCAGCGAACTCGGCCCCGGGTGATGATCGACTTACTTACGATCACTGGCGCAAGATGGACCCCTCACGTAAGCTCTTAACGTCCATCGTTAATGGGTGCGCCAAATTTCGGAGAATCCCCGCCACCTGGAAAACTTCGAAGACTGTCCTAATCCACAAGGACGGGCCCGAGGACCTTCCTTCCAATTGGCGACCGATCACCCTGTCAAACTCTATCGCTAAGATCTACGCCTCTCTATGGGCAAGAAGATTAAACTCCTGGGCAGAGGAATATGGTGCATTCTGTCCTGCTCAGAAGGGATTCCGCCCTCACGATGGGGTTTTTGAAAATAATTTCCTCGTCGAATCCTTGCTTGACGACGCCAGGGCGAGGAGATCGGACTTATGTATTGCCTTCTTGGACTTCTCGAATGCATTTGGTTCGGTTTCCCATGAGGCAGTCCTGGAGGGCTTGGCAGCAGCCGGAGTCGGAACGAAGCTTTATGAAATCGTCCGGGACATCTATACGGACAACTCCACCACGTTCCTCACCTCCCAGGGCCTTTCCACCGCTGTTAGTTGCAATAGAGGAGTCCGGCAGGGGTGCCCGTTAAGCCCCTCCCTTTTCAACTTGGCGCTGGACCCCATTCTGCGCTCAGCCCTGGCGCTCTCGGACATCGAGATCCGGGGCGGCGCCTATGCTGACGATGTGTGGTTGGCTGCGTCCTGCCCGGAAAGGCTCCAGGAGATGCTGGACCATCTTGCCGAGCAAGTGGCGAAGATTGGGATCTCCATCAACACACGGAAGAGCGACACCCTCGCTATCCAGAGAGGCTCCGCGAGGAACGTACACTTCAGCGTCGGCACTCAACACCTTCGGGCCATGAGCGATTCGGATACCACCAGGTTCTTGGGGAAGCCTGTCGGGTATTCGGTCCTCCCTAGTCTCGCGAAGGTCGAGGATGTCATAGAGCTGACAAGGAAGATCTCCGAATCCAACCTCGCGCCGTGGCAGAAGCTGGATTCTCTGCTCACCTTCGTGCTGCCGAAGATGAACTTCCCCATCCGGATGCGCACCCTGGAGGCAACGGATGGGAAGGACCTCGACGAGGTGATACGAGCGCTGGTGAAGGAGATCCTGGGCCTCCCGGACAACGCCTCGACGCCCTACCTGTACACGTCGAAGGCGCAGGCGGGGATTGGGCTCCCGCAGTTCGCGAAGGAGGTCCACTTCGCCTTTCTGGAGGGGGCGTTCAAGCTCCTCACCTCCCCGGACCCAAAGGTGCGTGCGCTCGCCTCACGGCAGCTGCGACGCACAGCGGAGTCGCGCCTCGGTCGCGGCGATCTCTCGCCGGACGACGTTGCCGACTATTTGAGCGGCAGCGCTGCGGTCTCGCACCGAGGAAGAGGCGATCTCTGGACGCGCACCAGAGTCGCGTCCACGGCCACAAAGGCGGTGTGGGCCTTTGAGTTGCGTGATGGTACCCTCCATCCCTCCATCAAGATCAAGGGGGAGGACAAGGTCATCTTCGAGCGCCAACGGAATAGCGTTCTCCGAACGTTGAGGAGCGCCAACGCTGGTGCGCACTCGGAGGCCTGGAAGCGCCAACGGGATCAAGGGAGAGCGGCCCACGATCTATCGCTGGCGGGTGCGCGTTCCACGCACTTCCTGCGCACGGGCGAGAACTTGCGTTGGAGCGACTATCGGTGGGTTCAGCGTGCTCGCCTGAATCTCCTCAGGGGCTTGCGGGCGGGCTTCCCCTGGGTGAGTGACCCCACCGAGAACGGCTGCCGATTTGGATGCGTGGACAGCCAAGATCGTCCTCGTAAAGAGACGCAAGCGCATGTGATCTGCCACTGCAGGCCGAACATGGGCCTCATTCGAAAGCGCCACGATACCATCGTCGCCGCCGTCAAGGGCGCTGCCTGTGCCATGAACTGGCTCTTATTTCGGAAGACCAAGTATTCGGCAGCAGAGGACAACGCCCTGACCTTGTCCTAGCCAACCGGCAAGGCACGGCGTACAAGATCCTCGACGTCGCCGTTCCTTTCGAGGGCGGAAAGGGCTGTCTTGCGATAGCAAGACAGAAGAAGATGAGCAATTACTCTGACCTGGCAGCTGAAACGAGGGCTATTGAGGGGGTCACCTCCGTGGAGATTGTCCCCATCATCGTTGGAGCACGGGGAGCCTGGGACCCCGCCAACGACCGACTCCTCAAGAATCTGGTGCACGAAGAGTATCTGCCCACCTTGAGGAAGAGGATGATCTCGGCAGCCATCAGGGGATCCCAAGATGTCTACAATTTCCACCTTCGTTAGACCGCCCCTGGGAGGAGGATCATCTGGTGACATCCCCGCCATACCCGGCCCTTTTTAGGGCCAGATTATCCACCATCTGCCGTGCCAACAGCCTTCTCAACACTCCGCCATCCATCATCATTGGCCTTCTAACTCAGCCTTTTGCCGCCGCCCTTTCAGCCGGTCAGCCCCATACAGCCTTCGTGTATGGGTGCGAGACCTGTGTATATGCGTGCGTGAGTGTGGGTGTGTATTTTCCTCTCCGGAGGGCCAGTGTTACTTTTTCATTAACCTGTATTGTCTTTTTTTTCAGCCTTCTGTCCTACGCAATATATTTACATTGTACACACAATGTACTTTATTGCAGTTGCGACTCACAGCAACTATCATCTCAATCGAAACATAACACATTAGTGTGAATTATGTCGATTATGATGAAACACATTATGTAATTTAAATCATGTTTAGGCATTTTGTATACTTTCTCTATGTTTCGTGCGCCTAAGGAACGCACCATTCTTTCAGTATTAATTCGGTACTCGCTCCTTCGGAGCCTGTGGCTGCCTTTCCAGGCAGCTGATTGAAAAAATAAAAATAAAGTATTAATTGAATAAATCAGATCTTCAAATAAAATAAACCCGAGAACCTGCCCCACCTAGTTTCCCTTGTTATCTCATAACAACTAATTATCTTCGGAAGAGATTAGGCACTACTTTCCTTCATTGTAGTCAGATTTTGCCCCTTTTTATGTTGTTTAAAATCAGTTTGCTTACGAGATTGCAGTTGAACTTACGGTGACATCGAGAAGTAAGTGTTCGAGATAGTCGAAGCTTGAATTGGGTGAATCGGTAAACAATTCTGAGAGTTAACAATCTTTAGGAAAGTAAGAATTTGAAAACATTTTCTCGAGATATTCCGAGGAGTGTGAAGATATTGACAGTAATGATAACTCGGACTTCGTTCATACAATGCAATATACAGGCGTTATTGGTAATGAGGTGAAGCTCTCCGCACCAAACATTAAGTTACAAAATTATGTATTATGAATTAGGCAAATAAATTAAAATGTTTTGTTTGTAATAATACGAAAAATAATTTGAAACCCGAGAACAGTTTCTTCCGCCGCGGCACGCCGGACCGGTGCAACCAGCTACCTGGGGATTTAAAGGGTCTGCAACGAGGAAAACGCCGTGTCCCGCCACAGAAGACAGAGGACCGCAAAGGGTTAATGATTATCATAAGTGTGTTCGGAGAGACATAACGAAATTTGGCGAAGGAAGTGCAAAACTGCGCGGACACGTGGGTGATACTGTAATCGTGGCATGGTGAAGTGAGAATTAGAATATGAATGGTGATAGTAACGCTTTCGGAGGGCCCAGTGGGACGGAGGAAACACAAGGAAAGAATAATTTGTCACGGAAAGGGATTAATGCAATTGAGAAGAGAAAGCACTCATTTATTAACCATCGACCAGTCGGTGTAGTTGCGCGGGTGCGGTAAAGGCATTGTAAAGTTCTACGAGCACAAACTGCAATACCAACATTTTGAAAAAAGTTGGCGGCGAGACAGCGCCGGCGTGGCATTGCGGACCGTTGGCGGACACGTGCGCGGGCGCAAAACGGCGGCGAGTGCCAAGGTCATCTCACGGCAGCGGCATCGGACAGCGACACGTCGCGTCGCGTCGCATCGAGCGGAAGTCAGCAACAGCGGAGAACACCGGATACGTTAACGAGAGTTATAAGTAAAATTGTATGGGGTCGGATGTGATGTATGCAGGTTCAGGATGCTCATCAGAGTAAGATAAGGAAAATTAACATTGTCTGTGATGAGAATGCACGATATTTGGTTACAGAGAGGGAATTAGCATAAAAGGGAGCAAGGAATGTAAAACAATGGGAAACAATCAGATAAATGTAATGTAAATCGGTTAATTAGCAATTCATTAATGATCAGCGATCATTCCAGTGTAATGTAAATTGTATTATTCTTCATAAATCCTGTTTGTGTACTAATAGATTCATCAAATTCAGACATGCTGGTTAAAGTATCCCCCTTAAAGAACTCCTTGACCCTAACAAACAACAGAAATTTTATATGTGTATCCCTAACAACCGATAAAGGTAAGTACGATCACAATATACAGGGTGAGTCACGTAACTTTAGCACCTCATGTAACTTTTGAACGGTTGAAGATATTGCAAAAGCAGTTTTCACGGAAGTGAAAGAGGGAATGGGGCTAATTGATTTGTGTATTGATTTCTCTTTTATCACTTTCATTTTACGAGATATTCGAGGTAACTTTGTTTTTTCAAATGGGACTATACATATTTTTTCAGTCTATCATGACAAGCGTAAAAAGGCGAATCCAAAGATATAAATATTGTCATATGTTAGATAAGCATTTTTTTGAGTAATTGTGATTTTTTTGCGACTAGTGTTAATAGGTTAATTTATACTTTCAAGGGTGTAGTCAAGAGTAAGTACACAATCGTAAACATTTTTTGTTCTGCGAAAATATGAATTTTAAAAAATGTTTTGAACAATTAAATTTATTGTCTAATAATGTAAGATATTCGCTAAATAGATTTAGTATTCCGAATATTTGTGACTTATAAAATTATGAAATATTTTCTGTTTTCACATTTCTTCAGTATTTATGTATATTTGCGTTGTATAATGTAACATACATACTTGTTACTAGTGGTGTGCTATCTTACAGAATGGCGAAAATTTGGAGTTTCCACAGTTCTGAACCCATGGTCTAATAAGAATTTAACAGTTTCTTGGGGAATATTGACGAGAATGATAATGCGGCGTTAGATTCGGAGTATAGAGGGTATTCCAATGCAGACGACGCACAGTGTGTAATTTTGGCCAACTAGCTGGAAAAAATTAAATTTTCGACTGAATTGAAATAGAAAAATTGTTATATTTCTGTGTAGTAGTACGTCTGAACTATGTGGAAACGTGGTTAGTTTTCTCTTGGAGGTCACAAGGACCCCATGGTGCATGTCCAAAGACGTCCATCGCCGCTCCGCCAGCGCTCAGCTCCGAATGACCCTTTTCAGTCCGTAAAGTTCTCTTGGTAGGAATACACTACTCGCCTCATTCTGTGATTTGTGGGTTTCCTATTAGTAATCTACATGCTTTTACGATTATTTTTACGTGGATAAATTTAAGTATTTATTTTTGATGTTCCTAAAAACGTTAATGGAAAAGGTGAGCAATTTATATTGAATGTATTACACATTCTCTAAATTCAATTAGTGTTTTAGTGTATTATACACCTTTATACACCTTTCGGGCCATATACATTTTAAAACTAGTACTTTTGGGTTATTAAACGTGAAAAGACTAGCTGCTTATACCTGCTTATCTGAATTAAATATACATTTTTACAGAAAGGGTCTTCAAGTTACCCGCAGGTTTTTCTTTGATATATGAGTAACAAATTCAATTGATAAGAGATCTGAAGCTGTATTAAATGTTTTCTTACGTAAATTAGAAATTATAGAAGCTCACAAAGCATTTTTGGACAAAATTAAGTCTTACGTTAGATGTATTTGTCAAAAAGTTGAAACCGGATTGCAAAACTCTGTAAGACTTAAAGAGTCGTTCTTGAAAAATAATTCGTCCTGGCTACAAGAAACTCTTATCCTTCCTGATTAAATGTTAAAGGCAGCCCCAGGTCCATCACAAATAAATGTAAAAATTAATAGAGCTAGAAGACCTAATGAGTCTTTCAGGTACTGTGAGATTAAAGCTAAAACCATATAATTGAAACCTTTTGTAGACACTACTAGCTCAGAAAAGTTATTCACAGCTATTGAAATCAAACTAAGGAAGTATGACAAAAAGATGTGGCAGCTATAGGTAAGGAGCTCTGTGAAGCCTCTTCCAATAGGAGAATTACAATTAACAAAGCTCGAAGATCCATTCTTCAAAAGCCTGCATCATTGTCACTTGCTTTAATGATGGATATCAATATTTCAACCTGCCAGTATGTACACATACGCCAACAACAACAACAACAAAAAGATTTTGTGTGCATTTTGCACATTCCTTATCGTTCAGAAATACGAACATGGCAAGTGAGAGGAGAAGAAAATAAAGCGAAAGTGGTGAAAAAGAACTAGAAAAACGTCAAGAGCAAACGCAAATATGAATTTGCTCCGCCGGATGCTTATTAGCTCAGATCCATTCAAGTCGAGCATAAGCGCCAAAACTATAACTGCACCCAAAAAAGTGAAACATGAACTTTTCGTGTTAATAGAATGAAGGTATAAGGCAAAAAAGAGACGGCATATCACTATCAGAAGAACACGCGGATAGTGTTTCAAACTAATTTGTAAATATTTGTTGTATATTCCTCTCACTTAATTTTTGTTTTCATTTTTTAATTTTCGGCCTTTTATTTTTGTATACTTTCATTTCCTTTTTCTTGCATAGTGTTTTGTAAAATTGAAATATTGTGTCCAATAGAGTTAAACAAATTCAGCGTTTGAAAACCTAGTCATGAGGGCTAATTAAAATATTCAAATTTCCTAAATATTTTATAAAATATTTGTAAAAATTTAAGTTTTATGAGTGAATTTGTTTATTTGAACATTATTTACACAACAGACCTCCAAAACTACCAGAAATTCATTTCAAAGAGAGTTATTAATTTTTTCCTCCTAGATCGTCAAAATTACACACTGTGCGACGTGACGCTAATAACGCAGCTTATGAACTCTAGCAGCCCGCGTTTCTTTCAATATTGTTTTCTTTAGTCAATGATTTATTATTTTAGATTTTTGTTTGTAAATGTATATCAGATAGATTTTCACTATTTATTTATTTGCACTATTTATTTTCAATTTTCTTGCTTTTTGTATTTCACATCTGTTCCTACGTTTTTCTTCTATTTTCTAAAGAACATGCACACGTTTATTTATGACTGGATATTCGATTTTTATTCCGGAATTATACGAGATGGTCCTGTACGCAACCACAATCCATAGCGTAATGCGTAGCCGTAAATGGATTGTGGCCGTTTATACGACCACATCATTTTCGTAATTATCTCACTTTATATTTAAACAAATCACAAATTAATATTTTTCTCATGTTTCTAAGATCAAATTTAAATAATTAAAAAATAAATTCAAAAATTTCCGGAGAAAAAGCTACCCGACCTATAAAGGGTTAAACATCTACAATAAATGCCTGGGGATTGGGGTTTTCCCGGATCCCTGGAAGAGATCGCTGGTTGTGTTATTGAGGAAAAAGAATGACAAGGCTAATGACGATCCGAAGGCTTACAGGCCCATATGTCTGCTACCGGTTCTTGGCAAAGTATTAGATAAGATGGCGATTCAAAGGGTGAATCAGCACATCGTTGAAAGAGGGGACTTGGCCGCCTGCCAATATGGATTCAGACCGGGTCGTTCCACGGAGGATGCGGTGAAATCTTTACTCGCTGATCTGAGGGCACCCACGACGAGGAAGTCTACAGCGCTCCTGTTCTGATATAGCAGGTGCTTTTGACAATGCGTGGTGGCCGAAGTTCCACGAGTTGCCGCGCTCGCCGCCGCCATGAGTGACGCGAGGACGCGTCACCGAGGGCTCTATGGAGGAACTGATGCGGTTCGAGGGCATTCCTTCTGACTTTATCGATTTGGTAAAACCTCAGTACCACGGGGCCGCAGTGCGGTTCGACCTCGGGGGCGTGATGACCCGGCCCTGCCGTGGCGTCAGGGGTCCTCTCCTGCCTGGCTCTCAATCACGTCCTCGAGGCCGTCGCGTCCGACGTCGTCCTCGCTTCGTCCGTCGGCGACAGACGGCCCTCGATGCCGCGGCGGGGGCGGCCGAACAGTTGGGGCTTCTCTTCATTGGTGTTTATGCTCCTCCAAAGACAAGGAAACAAAATTGGTGGAGGTCCCGGTCAGCATGGCGGGGGCGCCCATTCTCCCCATCAGTAGGTGGACCTACCTGTGGGTGGAGTTTTGCGGGACGGTTCCCGTTAAGGTCGCACCCGGTGGAGGAGGTCGTAAGAACATCTCAAACGCCCCCCTCAAGCCCCTCCAGCGTCTGGATATTCTCCGGAAGAACCTGATTCCTAAATGTTATTACGTGGACGTTGCGATGTGTCGGGGACCATCGCAGTCCTCCACCCTTGCGTCCCGCCAAAGTACCGGACGGCAGGAAAGAACTACGCGCCCTCGAATTAGATACGCCCAGCCGCTCAAGCCCCCATAAACTTTCAACTATCAATTATACCCTTTTTCTGACAATACCGCGATGCGTCGGGTGACCATCGCACCCTCTCACCCCCGCGTCACGCCAAATTAAAGGGCCACGCGTCCACCGCGACCCGATTTAGTTCCGCCCAACGACCAAAAATTCTCCAGAAGCCCCTAACAATAAATCTTACCCTTTGTCCAACAATACTGGATGATCGACAGCCGGAACAACCATATTAGCGACTTGGCGATCGCACCCGGCTCAATAATCCTCTAAAAGCCTATAAAATCATCACATGCCAAAGCAGAAGGGACACGTGCGCGCTCCTCCGGCCTAACAATGCCGGCCAATGAACAACCAGAAGGCACCGTTGATGAAATAGAAGGTTCGAGAAGTTCAAATCCGACCAATAAAATCACTAGGCAGGAAGCACGTGAGCACTTTGAGATTTTTTCGAAAAAACGAAAGGGACAGACGGGCGAGGAGGCCAGGGAGAGGACGGGCGACAGACGCTAGAGAGGACGGTCGTGCAGGAGAAGTCGTATGGAGATAGAAACCAACAAGTAAAGTTTTGAGTAGATTAACAGTGGTAGTTAAGAAAGCCACCGAATATTAGTCAGTTAATGAAACCTGCGGTAGAAAGGGAACAGCAGCAGTGGGTAAGGCACACACTGAGCCGACCACTGCGAAACTTGCCCGGTCTTCACGGAATTAATTCCGAATAGCCAAAGTTTGGCTTCGAGCGTCATACGCGGTCCAGGTGTCGTGTGACGGCCTGAGACGCGCGCGAGCATCACGTCGCGACCGCCCGGTCATCCACCGCCGACGTCCCGTGCGCCGGAGTCATCACCCCGGAGGCAATCGGAGGCCAACCTTGCAACGTTCCGGCGTCGCCTCCTGAGGGTCCGACTACACTTCTCCGTCGCTCGGCGAGCAATCCAGTCGCGGTGACATTACCATCTAACATCACAGATTGTAAGTTGTCATCACCATCATTCATTAATCGGCTACTAAAGTGACAATAACCCAGCATCAACCTGAACAGTTTCTCTTCGTTTAATTTTTTGAATAAACTAGTCCCCGCCATTTGGTCGGGTGAACCAATTAATACCATAGCAAAGTGTTATTATTCTAAATCTTAAGAAACCACCAAATGCAACCCTTCGACCCAGGGCGCTCACCCCTGAGACGCTCAACGCCGGCGACATTAAGCAGGTAAGTGGGCATGCGCTTGGCGCCCTTATTAAATAAATTCAGCGCGTGTCCCCTCCTGCGACTTGGGACGACTGTCACACCATAAGTGTGTCGGCGCCTCCATTTTGTGAGCAGTTCCATCACATAAATTGGACGCCCAACGTGGTTGTTTTTATACGAATAATTGAGCTTGTGTAGACTCAGATCATAAATTGACACCCAACGTGGTTTTCTATTCACGAATAATTGAACTTGTGTAGCGGGCATCTCATAAATTGGTCGCCCAACTTCGTTTGTTTTTTCACGTATAATTTGCTTGTGCAGCGTGCAGAGCATAAATTGACACACAACGTGATTTTTAACAAGTATTTTACTTTGTGTTACTCGCACCTGTGTATTTCTTATTGAACTCACTAATTCTTTCTTATCCATTTTCCGTTTACGCTTGCTCAATTATTGCCCAACTGAAGATTGCATTTGGTTTTAATGTGTGTTTCTTTTGATATTTTGTATTTTATGAGGTTTTCAACCGCGTGGGGGAAGTCCCCGCCACCGCAGTGGAGTGGAGGGCAGTATATAAATGCTGTCAAGACGAGAATCAACGCCCTCCCCACTGTGAGGTGCAGGGCCGGCTGCCTCCAAACGGAGACGGCGCAGTGGTGCATTTTCCCGAAATCCTGGCCAAAACCTCAAAAATGAATTCTCTTTTACTAACATTTTGCACATACTACGACACTGTACGTGGGGGCATCTGTTCCAGCCCACTTCGTACCATTGGGTCAATTCCTGTGGCGGCAGTGGCCACCCGAACTTACCCTTCCCGGGACTCAATAGAATTTCAGTCTCGGAATGTCACTGAGAGACAGTCTTTGTTAGTGAGTGGTGTCCATAAAAAGTGGTACAGAGAACGCTGACAGTATGGATTCTCTTCAAGGAGGTTTGTAGAGTATTTTCATATGTTTTGTAAGGGAATAATGCACGATACCAAAGGGGGACGAAATATTAAAACGTATAAAATGAATGCGATAATTTCAGTTACTCGCAAGTTCACGTCGGCTGAAAGTTACCACGTTCGCGGAATACCGCGATGTTTCTGATTTCATTTAATCGCTGAAACTGTCCTCTTTCGTATCCAGTTGTGAAATCAAGTCCCAACTATATAAATGCTGTCAAGACAAGAATGAACGCCCTCCCCACTGTGAGGTGCAGGGTCGGCTGCCTCCAAACGGAGCCGGTGGTCCACGTGCTGCAGGTGTGCCCCGCCAGGTTTCTTGCCGAGCACCTCCGGGCAAGGGGCTTCCGGGTCACCGAGGGGCACAAGGTGCGAGACTCCTCGGGCAACTGGAAGCCCGATACTATTGCTGTCCGGGGTGGCAAGGCCTCCGTCATCGACATGCAGGTAGTGGGTGGAAGCGAGCGTTGCCCCCGGGGTCGAGTGCTGGGCCCTGGCGCGGTCATTCTACATTTGGTTTCAGTGGAAGCGAACCACTGCGCGCGCCGTCCGAACGCCGCCCACCCCTGCGCCCTGAAGTAGCATTGGGAGCCGCGCTTCTTGGCCAGCGACTTCTACAGGTTAGGCCACTGGGCCAGCACGATCGGTGTCCTTGAGGCTGCTGGCATTCGAAGCCTGAAGGCAACAAGTGAGGTGTTCGATGCCACTACCATCGTTCTGCTCAGCTCTGCACCTGCAGGCACCCACAGGACAGCCGTCGCGAAGGAAGGGGCAGCAGGCTGCTCAGAAGCATTGCCGCGAGGTTTTGGAAGAGATGGGCTCTCTTGTGGAAGCGATGAGAGCGGTCATGTCGGACCCGGCGAAGTACCATGTGGGCGCAATGTACCTCATGGGCACACACGAGACAAGCTTCTCAGACACCGATGCAGAGAACTTCCTCGGCAGGATCGGATCCTTTCCGCAGACGTTCGCCCCAAAGAGCGCCCTCTGCTCTTCGCCTCACCTCGACAAACAAAGGGCGTCAGGCTACCCCCACTTCGACCCTGGCTTCGAGAATGCATGCAGGAACATGAAGTCCAGCCAGTTGCAGAAGCCCTGTCCAGGGACCAGCAGGGAGGGCTGTCTGAGGAAAGGCTGGCGGCCCTCAGAGGGGTTTTTGCAACCGGGGGCAGGCAGTAGATATGAATAGGGCCCATGACCCTGCCCCCAGAGCTGGAACATCTAGGCCTCGCACGCACCGGATGGTGACAAGGAGCAGAGTTCGGGGAGAGCCTCAGACAGGGGGGTACGGAGAAGGGTAGGAAGCTGTCAAATACTGAAACGTATGAATCGGAAAACAAAACAAAAAGGAAACGTAAAATGCAATATGATGAAGCTACCGAGAACGTAGCAGAACTGACCGCACGAGACAAGTTTAAAATTGACACTTATTTGGTTATTGTTGATAAATAACATGCAGAATTCAATAAGAGACTTGAAGCGTATAAAGATGTGCATGACAAAGTTAAGGCTGTCATTGATACAGAAAAATTATCTTTCATAGATTTGGAAAAAGCAACGATAATTTTATGTTCACAATTTCCCCAAGATCTTGAAGAATCGCTTGTTTCTGAGCTGATACATTTAGGTTCGTATTTAAAAATCCTTGAAGATGTTAAGCCAACGAATCCTGCAGCTTTATTAAAGTAGTTACGGAAAGAAGAATTAGAATGTATTTATCCTAACGTTGACATTACACTTCGAATCTTTTTATGTATTCCGGTGGCCAATTACACAGCTGAAAGTTCATTCACTTGTTTAAAAAGGATTAAAAATTATTTGCGTTGTACAATTACAGAGTATCGACTGAACTCCATAGCGTTATCGTGTATCGAAGAAAATTGTCTCAGTGTTTTAGATTATACTATAATTATTGATGAAGTTGCTCACCAAAAGGCACGTCGCAAAATTTTACATCAATAGCCAAATTACCTATAATTAATAAAACGTTATTTCAACTGTATAAAAAACCCATCCAAAAAGTTAAATGTTATATTCCTTCTTTATAATGGTAAATCGAAAATTATAAAAATTGTTACAACATCGTAATATTCTAATCGTTTGGTTGTTGTAAATAATAATCTATCATATTAATATTTAAAAACAGTTATTTGTCTACTTCATTAGAGTATACTTTATAAATTCAGAAGTATATGAATCTTGAAATAAGGTCCCTTGACGAAAAAAAAATGTTGCAATTCTAGTTGTCATGTTTTAGTTTCTTTTAATGTTAACATTTAAGTGTTGAAACGTTCATAATGTTGATCGTTACTTGCAATGCAGATACAGTTCATATACAAAATTAACTAATCCAAAAAAAATATTTAATTTATGAATACAGTGCAAAATGTAATGTTACTTTGAAAGTTAAAACGTTGAAATTAAAGAGGAATTGTTACTGAAACATTACAATTTTGAAATGTAACATTCATTTTAAACAAGGGGCGGCATATCTGATGTGCCTACAGGCGGCAAAATATTAATCGGCCCCTACGATTCGTTGGTGATCATTGATTCTCTTCAGAATCGATTCTTGAATCGACGACAACAGCGGCATAAGAAAGCATGGCGATGAAACACATGACCGCAATTTATTCTAGCAACCTCTCTTGCCTCCAACAAGGCATTGCAAATACTGCACAAATTTCCATATTCAAAACGGATTTATTGGGAAAAATTCGAATTTAATAGTTAATTCGATTATCTCAATAAAACTTTTTACGTCCTATTCTTTGTTCGTGTCCTAGAACACTCGGGGAGATTCACAAGAGATATGATTAGGACACCAGCGATCAAAGAGTGTAACCAAATAATAACAATAAAAATAATAATATGCACGAATGGGATCTAGGCAATTCGGAATTCTAGGGAACGACCACGCACCCACCTCTACTAGTCCAACTCCTTTCCGCACTCAGACCACGACTGCGCCTCGAGTGCCGCGCGGGACAGGACGAGAGTGGCGTGGGGCGAAGAACAACCAGCCAATGAGCGCTCGGGGACGCGTGACGAGCGACGGACTCCCAACGCACAGGTGGCGGACAGCCTGGGAGCTGCAGGACGTTCTCTGCGACGACCAAAGTCATTTCGGGTTATCGTTACAACGAGAGGGAGCTGGATTGATTGATTGATTAATTAAGGTTTAGAGGGCGCTTCAACTGCCAAGGTCATTGGCGCCCATGTCGAAGTATTTTAAAAAAGGGAATAGGTTCAGTATGTGTTACAGATGGAGCCTACCCTCTAATTAAAATCATATACATAAAGAGAGACTTGAATTCTACATCGAGTATTCAAGTAGTAGGACAGAAAGAATATATAACAAACACGTAAAATTCATAGTAGAACTAAAAGTTGGCTGTAAAGGGGCCAAAAAATAAAACAACAAAAAGTAAAACACTATTCTATTCTCTCAAATAAGATTATATATTCCGCTTTCCCTCAAGAAGCAAAAAACTTTTGAGAGCGCGGAATCGTCATCCCCGAGCACCTCCCTTAGCGAGTTGCCCAGGCCATGTCTTCGTCGGTTGCCTAAATATTTCCTGCAGTTCAGGAGGACGTGTTCCACAGACAGAGCCGTCCCGCATGAGTCACATACGGGAGGAGTTTCTCCTCGAAGGAGGAAACCGTGGGAAAAATGGCAGTGTCCAATTCGAAGACGAGTTAAAATTACTTCCTCACGCCTAGAGGAGCGAGATGAGGAACGCCAGGGAATTACAGAATTCTTTATCCCACTTAGTTTAAAATTGGTATTGTGCCACTCTGTTTGCCACGCTCTAAACAGAGATCGTTTCAAGTAAGCCTTAACATCGGACAATGGCACAGCAGGAACGTCGATACGAGTATTACGAGTAGCAGACTTCGCCGCCAGGTCGGCCAGCTCATTCCCTGTGATTCCCACATGGCCTGGAACCCAACTAAGAACCAGGTCATAGTTGCGGGACATGAGACTATGAATCAGGTTTTGAACTGATTTTGTCAGGTAGTCTGACGAAGGCCGGGAGACAGCCTGAAGAGAACTGAGAGAATCAGAACAGAGAACTACTCGCTGCAGCGTCGTTGACTCGATGTACATTAGGGCTTTGAGTATTGCATACATTTCAACAGTGAATGTACTGCACTGTGAATGAAGACGATATGATTTGGTGGCCCAGATGCAATGAAAACTACACGCCACTGCGTCATTGTGCGATGACCCGTCCGTGTACAAGAATAGATGATCCGGATAGGCTTCCCTCATATCCTGAAACTGCTTCTGGTAAACCAGAGGACTAGTATTTTGTTTGGGAAGATTGGAGAGTCTGAGGTCAATATTGGGGGGAAGGAGTTTCCAGGGGGGAATCAGGTCATTTGGGGGTTTCACAGGAGTGGGAAGATCGACATTAAGTCCCCGCAAAAGATTTCGCAATCGAATGCCTGGGGGCTGGGGTAGCGATGTTCGAAGAATATAAGAAGATTCATATTTTGGGCGAGTGATTATTCGGCGACAAGGATGATTAAAGAGGCCTGACACTTTAGCACCATAAGACGCTAATAGAATATCTCGCCTTATTTTTAAGGATGGCTCCCCAGCGTCAGCTAGAATGCATTCGATACGGCTGGTGCGATACGCACCTGTTGAGAGGCGAATTCCAGCGTGGTGTATGCTGTTGATGGGTCGAAGGGTGGAAGGAGCTGCAGAACCATACACTTCACTACCGTAATCCAATGCTGAGCGAATGAGTGCTCTGTATAACCGCAGTAGGGTAATGCGGTCGGCTCCCCATGAAGTGCCACTAAGCATTCGAAGAAGATTGAGGGGGGAGACGCATCTGGTTTGCAATGTGCGGATATGAGAGCGCCACGTGAGGGACTTGTCAAAAGTCTGCCCCAGAAACCTGGCAGAGTCAGTGAATGGAAGCTGATTTCCTCCCAAGTACAGGGAGAGGGAGCTGGAAACAGTAAAGTGAACCCTCAACATTCGCGAGAGTTACGTTCTCAAAAAGCATCGCGAATGTTGTGTCTATCTTTTAATGAAAAAAAAAGCATGTTAGGTCCCACGATATCGAAAAACTGTTTAGAAAAGAAAGAAAAATATCTGAAAAGCAATTGCAGAAGAACTGGGTACGCGCTACTACAAACAGAATTCACAATTAATATCCAAAAGAGAAGAAATAAAACAATATTTGAAAGTTTTCGAAGTTGAAAGTGTTTAGATACAATATTCGGTAATATTTTTAATTCCTCTCCCTCCTTGATGTACAGACAATGTGACCTATATTTTAATATTTATTTGCGAGTGTCTAAGCCAAGGCTTTACCACCTGCCGGCGAATGTATTTCCGCTTTTAAAGTGAAATAAATACATCACAGCAAAATGCTTAATCATCCAATTAGTGACGCGCATGAATGGATTAAATTAAATTATTGTATAACTTAATACACCATTGTAAAATAAGTATACAACAGCTTGTTGCTGCCACCATTAATAATAATAATAATAATAAATCCACGGCGAAAAGGGAGTAGTAGAAAAGAGAAGTATTCAGATTAACAGGGGAATTTTTCAAGGAGATTCACTATCCCCTCTGCTGTTTTGCATTAGCTTGATCACACTATCGAGACAGCTGTCGCACACTGACTTTGGTTACAAGCTCCATGGTGATGAAAGGCCTGTATCACATTTATTTTTCATGGATGATCTTAAGGCGTTTGCTAAGAATGAAGCGATTCTCTCCCAAATGCTGTCATCAATGATTTTAGCAATGACATCTGCTTGACGTTTAGTCTTGACAAGTGTGCAAAAGTCAACTTAAAGAGGGAAAATGACCACGACAGAGAACATTGAAGTTGATAGACACACTGCGATTGAAGATATTGAGGCAGGTAAAACTTACAAACAGCTGGGCACTGAAGAATGTGAAACCATCTCGAACGACACAATGAAAGAGAGAATTTGCAAGGAGTATTATGGAAGAGTGAGACTTGTCCTGCAGTCCGCTCTGAACTCAAAGAATAAAATATCAGCAATAGGCAGTTTAGCGGTGCCTGTAGCGCAATAGTTTCGGACCAGTAGACTGGACTGAACAGAAAATTCGCATCATGGATCGAAAAACCAGAAAACTGCATACAATGCACCATGTTGCCCACCCCCGAGCTGATGTACATAGACTATGTTCACCGTAAGAAAAAAGGAAGAGGCCTGAAACAAATAGAAGTCACCTGGCACAATGCAATAACCAGGATGGGAAAGTATGTAGTCAGCCATCAAGATGACCCTCTAATGAGGCAGGTCTTGAAATCTGACCGAAGAATGGGAAACAGAGGCATTGTAAGTGAAGCAAGAAGCATTGCGAACAAGACTATGCAAGACACCCAGAATAACAGACACTGAACATCTCATGCTACTTAACATGAAATATGAGACACAGAAAATGTTAATCATATCGTGGAGAGACAAACCACTCCACGGACTATATCTAAAAAGAATGGAAAAGGTGCAAATCAATAAAGATCAATCATTTATGTGGCAAAAAAGGGGAAGAATGAATCCAGAATCGGAAGCACTTGAATAGCTCCCCAAGATCGACCTTGAGAACACGACATTATAATAAAGCGGTACTTAAAATTTCCCAAGATGATAAATTCTGCATTTGTCAGGAACACGTAGAAGCCATTGATCATATTCTCTCTGCTTGTCCAATCCTAGCAAAGACCGAATACTTGAAAAGACACGACAGGGTGTGTAGCTACCTCCACTGGCAAATCTGTATCGCCCTCGAAGTTCCGAACACATGCCCCAAGTGGTACGAACACTCACCGAAACCGGTGACGTCTGTTGGATTGTGTCCGATATTGTACGACCAACACATTCAAACTGATCGCACGATAGCAGCAAACAAACCGGATATAGTCATCCGGCATTTGGAGAACAAATCGTGTTTACTTGTGGATGTTGCTGCACCTTGCGATCAAAACGTCGTTACCAAGGAGGCAGAGAAAACGTCTTAAAAACAAGAGTTTGGAAGTCGAGGTCATGCGAATGTGGGGCGTAAAAGCACAGGTCGTACCGATAGTTATCGGAGCTCTGGGATTTGTTCCGCAAAATTTGTGTAAGAACTTGTCTAAACTTCCAGGTAATTCAAGACAGGGAAGTGCAAGATATTGCTTTATTTGGAACAGCCCACATGTTACGCGAAGTATTAAATAGGCACCGACAGTCCCTAGATCTACCCCTTAGGTACCTGGTTGCAAGCTCGAGTAGATTTTATATTCAGCAGACACATAACATCTTTCGTCGTGATTTAGAGGAATAATAATAATAATAATAATAATAATAATAATAATAATAACAACAACTCCAACTAGGGAGTACACTACCTTTCTGTTGGTGGTGGAGCTTGAGTACCCCCATGAGCCTAAGAGCTAAGTCAGTGATAGCCTAGGTACGGGTAGGGCCTACCTTGCTGAATAGGTTGAGGGGTCCGACGAAGAAGTACTCCACTGACAATGGATCAACTTCAAACCTTGCATTAGCCAGCGAAGGAGGTTGCCTTCAGCAATCAGTGAAAATCCCGTAGGGTTTAGTAATGCCGACTGCCGATCGGAGGGACCCATTATTGGGCCCTGCGGGGGGATGCCCTGAGACCACTGTGGGTCGTAATAACGGATGGCAGGAAATAATCCAAGGGTTAAGGGTGATATGTGAACTCGAACTTGCGTCCTGCGAATCTTCATTTTAAACCAATGAGCAAAAAGGATAGAACAAGAAATGCAATGAATCTTAGTACTTAGTAATAATAATAATAATAATAATAATAACAACAACAACTCCACCTAGGGAGTACACGACCTTGCAGTTGGTGGTGGAGCTTGAGTACCCCCATGAGCCTGAGAGCTAAGTCAGTAGTAGCCTAGGTACAGGTAGGGCCTACCTTGCTGAATAGGTTGAATGTAAGTGGTCCCACGAAGAAGTACTCCATTGAAAATGGATCTACTTCAAACCTTGCATTAGCCAACGAAGGAGGCTGCCTTCAGCAGTCAGTGAAAATCCCGTAGGGTTTAGTAATGCCGACTGGCGATCGGAGGGACCCCTTATGGGGCCCTGCGGGGGGATGCCCCGAGGACACTGTGAGTCGCAATAACGGATGACAGGAAATAATCCAAGGGTTAAGGGTGGTCTGTGAACTCGAACTTGCGTCCTGCGAATCTTCATTTTATACCAATGAGCAAAATGGATAGAACCAGAAATGCAATGAATCTTAATACTTAGTAATTATAACAACTCCACCTAGGGAGTACACGACCTTGCTGTTGGTGGTGGAGCTTGAGTACCCCCATGAGCCTGAGAGCTAAGTCAGTAGTAGCTTAGGTACAGGTAGGGCCTACCTTGCAGAATAGGTTCAAGGTGAGGGGTCCGACGAAGAAGTACTCCATTGACAATGGATCAACTTCAAACCTTGCATTAGCCAGCGAAGAAGGCTGCCTTCAGCAGTCAGTAAAATCCCGTAGGGTTTAGTAATGCCGACTGGCGAGCGGAGGGACGCCTTATGGGGCCCTGCGGGGGATGCCCCGATGACACTGTGGGTCGCAATAACGGATGGCAGGAAATAATCCAAGGGTTAAGGGTGATATGTGAACTCGAACTTGCATCCTGCGAATCTTCATTTTAAACCAATGAGCAAAATGGATAGAACAAGAAATGCAATGAATCTTAATACTTAGTAATAATAACAACAACTCCACCTAGGGAGTACACGACCTTGCTGTTGGTGGTGGAGCTTGAGTACCCCCATGAGCCTGAGAGCTAAGTCAGTGGTAGCCTAGGTACCGGTAGGGCCTCCCTTGCTGAGTAGGTTCAAGGTGAGGGGTCCGACGAATAAGTACTCCATTGACAATGGATCTACTTCAAACCTTGTATTAGCCAGCGAAGGAGGCTGCCTTCAGCAGCCAGTGAAAATCCCGTAGGGTTTAGTAATGCCGACTGGCGATCGGAGGGACCCCTTACTGGGACCTGCGGCGCGATGCCCTGAGGCCACTGTGGTTCGAAGTAACGGATGGCAGGAAATAATCCAAGGGTTAAGGGTGATCTGTGAACTCGGAACTTGCGTCCTGGGAATCTTCATTTTAAACCAATGAGCAAAATGGATAGAACAAGAAATTCAATGAATCTTAACGCGCCTTTTTCTCCAATGTCTCATACCTGCTCAGAAACCGAGCTAATGTCACCTTGTCGACTTCTAGACATCCCACGGATGTTAGTCCCAGGGACCCACAGCCGGCAGTAGCTCGAAGCCATCGTCAGAGATAGACAAGATGAATAGAAGGAAGTGATGTGGAATAATAATAATAATTCCACCTAGGGAGCCTAGGTACCGGTAGGGCCACCCTTCCTGAAAAGGTTAAAGGTGAGGGGTCCGACGAAGAAGTGCTCCATTGACAATGGATCAACTACACAACTTGCATTAGCCAGCGAAGGGGGCTGCCTTCAGCAGTCAGTGAAAATCCAGTAGGGTTTAGTAATGCCGATTGGCGATCGGAGGGACTGGGCCCTTACTGGGCCCTGCGGGGGGGATGCCCTGAGGCCACTGTGGGTCGCAGTAACGGATGGCAGTTTCCTGTAATCCAAGGGTTAAGGGTGATCTGTGAACTCGAACTTGCGTCCTGGGAATCTTCATCTTAAACCAATGAGCAAAATGGATAGAACAAGAAATTCAATGAATCTTAACGCGCCTTTTTCTCCAATGTCTCATACCTGCTCAGAAACCGAGCTAATGTCACCTTGTCGACTTCTAGACATCCCACGGATGTTAGTCCCAGGGACCCACAGCCGGCAGTAGCTCGAAGCCATCGTCAGAGATAGACAAGATGAATAGAAGGAAGTGATGTGGAATAATAATAATAATTCCACCTAGGGAGCCTAGGTACCGGTAGGGCCACCCTTCCTGAAAAGGTTAAAGGTGAGGGTCCGACGAAGAAGTGCTCCATTGACAATGGATCAACTACACAACTTGCATTAGCCAGCGAAGGGGGCTGCCTTCAGCAGTCAGTGAAAATCCAGTAGGGTTTAGTAATGCCGATTGGCGATCGGAGGGACTGGGCCCTTACTGGGCCCTGCGGGGGGGATGCCCTGAGGCCACTGTGGGTCGCAGTAACGGATGGCAGTTTCCTGTAATCCAAGGGTTAAGGGTGATCTGTGAACTCGAACTTCCGTCCTGCGAATCTTCACTTTAAACTAATGTGCAAATTGGATAGAACAAGAAATGCAATGAATCTTAACGCGCCTTTTTCTACCAATGCCTCATACCTGCTCAGAAACCGAGCTAATGCCACCTTGTCGACTTCTAGACACCCCACGGATGTTAGTCCCAGGGACCCAGAGCCGGCAGTAGCTCGAAGCCATCGTCAGAGATAGACAAGATGAATAGAAGGAAGTGATGTGGTGCTTTTACTATTCAAAAGCGAAAACTGGGGGATCAGAAATAGAAGTTTTCAAAGTATGGAGAGGGCGGAACCCAGATATGAGACACACCCTGGACTCGAAGTTTGCCACTCAACGTCGAAGCTGATTCTCAGCAGTGGAAAATTTACAGCAGAACAACATGCTGACATTCAGAGAAATGCAGAGTATTTTCTTCGATATAACTACACACATGATGAAAATGTAAAACTTGAAAGCGATGGTTCTGTTGAAGGTTCATCTCTTTCCAATGAAACACACGTCAGGGGTGAAAATTCATATGGCAATGAGAATCACGAGGACATGATGCGCAATCTCTTCCGACGCGAGATAGAGTTCGTCAACTTCCATTTGAATCTCGTGGACCGTTGAGACGAAAATGCCAAAGCTAAGAATGTGATAGAGACAGCAAATTCTGTGTTCAATGAGGTGGTACAGACACCAGGTAGAGATTCAGATATTACTGATATCAATCACATCGTGTATGCAACTGGATATCTGGTATCTCAGATAATTCTGGGGCCATGCAAGAACAACGACGGCCGATAGCAAAACAGAGTAAACAGCCCAGTACCCACATGGACGAAGAGAATTTTGAAACGGATAGCCGATACTCGGCGTGAAATATCACACTTAGCCGACATATCTTCTAAATCAACGCACACCACTAATGTTCAAAGAAAGATAGTAAATGTTGAACAAAAATACCGAATTGAAAATGACACAAGCAGGCTAATGGTAGTTGAGAAGCTAAAAGAGAAAATTCAAGTATGGCCTCAAAGAATTAGACGTTACACACGTAAAATTAGATTTCCGTGTACAGAACCGGTTGTTTGAACAGACGCGAAGAGATTCTATCGCAATCTGACTCAAAAACCGAATGGCAAAGGTGTCACTCCTTCGAAAGATGACGTCGAAGCATTTTGGGCAGGAAACTGGGAGGAGAGCAGATCCCACAACAAAGACGCATCTTTGATTCAATCTGAAGTTGATGATGCCGTTGAACGTGTGGCAACAGTGGAAGATTTTCACCATTTCTCGGAAGAGGGCCACTTCCAAGTAATTAAGAACAAGGGAAACCGGTATTGATAAGATCTAGATTTATTGGATTAAGAAATTAACAGCAATACATTCTCATTTAGCAAAGACTGTTAATACAATTTTAGAAAACCCAAAGGAACTCCCGGACTGGCTCACACGCGGCATCACGTATTTGCTACTCAAAGCGGGAGACAGCTCTTTGGCGAAGAACCACAGGCCAATTACTTGTCTGCCAGTACTTTACAAACTTATAATTGCAGCCATAGCTGACAAAATCTACAGACTTTCAATGAAGAATCATCTGTTGCCAGCTGAACAAAATGGATGTCGTAAAAGCTCTTATGGCTGTAAGGAAATCTTGCTACTGAATAGTCATTTTGAATGATGTGAAGAAACGCAAACTTAATTTGAGCATGGCTTGGATTGACTACCAAAAGCTCTTCGATAGTGTACCACACGATTGGATTTTGAAGATCCTGGAGATCTATCGATTTCATCCTAGACTTATTCAATTTTGCAAGGCTAGTAAGAAGTCGGAGTACCAGGTTACTAAAACACAGAGGAAAGGAAACAGTAGAAACCAGAACTATTCAGATTAACAGGGGTGTTTTTCAAGGAGTTTAACTATCTCCTCTGCTGTTTTGCATTAGTGTGATCCCACTATCTAGGCAGGTGTCGCACACTGACTTTGGTTACAAGCTCCATAGCGATGAAAGGCTTCTATCACATTTGTTTTACATGGATGATCTGAAAGTGTTTGCTAAGAATGAAGCGATTCTCTCCCAAATGCTGTCTGTCGTGAATGACTTTAGCAATGACATCTGCATGATGATTGGTCTCGACAAGTGTGCAAAAATCAATTTGAAAAGATGGAAACTGTCAACGTCTGAGAATATTGAAAGTGATACCCACAATGTGATTCAAGATCTTGAGCCAGGTAAAACTTACAAATATCTGGGCATTGAAGAATGTGAAACCATCGCGAACGACACAATGAACGAGAGAATTCGCAGAGAGTATTACAGAAGAGTGAGACTGGTCCTGCAGTCCGCTCGCAATTCCAGGAATAAAATATCTGCAAGTGGTAGTCTGGCGGTGCCTGTAGTTGAGTACAGTTCCGGACCAGTGGACTCGACTGAGCAAGAAATCCGCATCATGGATCGACAAACCAGAAAACTGCTAACAATGCATCATGTTTCCCACCCTCGAGCTGATGTGAATCGACTTTATGTGTCACGTAAGGAAGGAGGAAGAGGCCTCAGACAAATTGAGGCCTCCTGGCACAACGCAATAGTCGGGTTGGGAAATATGTAGTCAGCCATCAAGATGACCCTCTAATGAGGCAGGTCATGAGATCTGACCGAATATGGGAAACCGAGGCATTGTTGGCGCAGCAAGAAGCATTGCGAAGAAAACTAGGTAAGAAACGTCGAATAACACAGACACTGAATTTCTGATGTTGCTAAACATGAAATGCGAGACAAAAAATGTTAAAGAAATCGTTGAGAGAGAAACCACTCCACAGACAATACCTAAAAAGGACAAAGTGCACATCAATAAAGATCAATAATTTATGTGTCTTAAAAGGGGAAGAATGAAGCCAGAATCCGAAGCACTTATAATAGCTGCCCAAGATCAGGCGTTCAGAGCACGACATTATGATAAAGCGGTTCTCAAAATTTCCCAAGATCATAAATGCCGCATTTGCCAGGAGCAAGTAGAAACCATTGATCATAGTGTCTCAGCTTGACCAATCCTAGCAAAGAACGAATACCTGAAAAGACATGAAAGGGTGTGTAGCTACCTCCACTGGCAGATCTGCACCGCCCTCGAAGTTCCAAACACGTGCACCAAGTGGTACGAACACTCACCAAAACCGGTGGCGTCTGTTGGATTGTGTACGATATTGTACGTCCAACAAATTCAAACTGATCGCACGATAGCGGCAAACTGGACATACGTATCCGGGATTTGGCGAAAAAATCGTGTTTACTTGTCGATGTTGCTATACCTTACGATCAAAACGTCATTACCAAGGAAGCAGAGAAACGTCTTAAATACAAGTTTGGAAATCGAGATCAGCCGAATGTGGGGCGTAAAAGCACAGGTCGTCTTGATAGTTATCGGAGCTCTGGGATTTGTTCCGCTAAATTTTAGTAAGAACTTGTCTACACTCCACGGATCTGCTCGTTAGGTAGTTGGTTGCAACCTCAGTAGATTTTATATTCAGCCGACAGATAACATCTTTAGTCGTGATTCTGAGAAATAACAATAAGAATAAAGTAAAATAACTTGCAAATTATATACTAATTATAGCAAAAATAATGGTTAAATAACAAAAATGGTAAAATAATTATCATAATATTAAAACTGATTCATAAAACATTAGATTACATTAAGAAAGAAAAGAAAAAACCCACACTGCACTAGGATTACACTGCACTTCACTTCACTAAGACCTGAAAACATTTCCTTCTTTATTTCTCTGCTATACCCTGCACAACACCTCACTTCACAATAGAACACTTACGCATCGCTATATAACCCATTATTCTCCCTCATATACTTAATATTACCCTAAATTAATTTCCTAAACTGTTGAACGCTTTGAGGAAAGGGTTCAAAGGTTATTGCAGGCAATCTATTCTATTCCGTAATCGTTCGATTCGTAAAAGAAAATTTCCCGACATCCATTCTCTGCTGTCTTAAATTTACTTTGTGCCTGTGATCCACTCTACTGATGTATGTAGGAATACATGGCCGCAGATTAATTTCTTTCCAAGCTGGATGACCATTATAGTTTAGTATTTGCAAATTTTAATGTAAGAAACCAAATTGCTGTGAGCAACATAAATGTTGCTAAAACTATTAATTCTATAAAAAGTTTAAGAGAATACAATAAGCTATAAAGTGAGCGAGTTAATTTTATATATTAATGATATAAAACATGGCGCATTCGAATAAAAGAACCAGTATCGAATTCAACAAGCCAGATATCTTATTACCTGGGAATGTGGCTGAAAATTTTAAAATATTTAAAGAAAATATTAAAAACTATTTTACAGCAACTGAAACGAAAAAAAAAGTCGCTTAGCGTTCAAGTTGCACGTTTAAAAAAGTTACTCGGAAATGAAGCATTACTGTTATACAACACTTCCCAAAAAGGACGATACATCAAACCAGACGGTGGATTCAGTACGTCAACTTCTAGAACAATATTGTGTGCCTCAAAAGAATGAAATTATGACTAAGTTTATCACGTGTAAACAAGACGAAGAACAACCTTTTGATATGTTTTCAACGAAATTAAGAAAATTAGTATCAAAATGCAACTTTGGTGATCAAGAAACAAAATTATCACGAACCCAAATTGCTTTAGGTATTTCTTCTGTTTCTACTCAAGGAAGATTATAAAGTGATGACCTGTCTTTGAATCAAATTATTCAGTACTGTAAAAGTGTAGAACTAACACAAGCGAACATGTCTCTTTTGGGTTAAGGAATGACATGTGTTGTTAACGCTAGTTCAAAATTAAAAGATAAGAAAGAAAATAGAAATGTGTTTTCAGTGCATGAGGTGTGGCGGGCAACAACATGTATTCAGTATTGTCCAGCATTAGGACAAAAGTGCAATTCGTGTGGAATGATTAATCATTTTGCCAAGATGTGCCTTAAGAAACGCCCAGATCCAGGGCGCCCAATTCAAGAAATACATAATGCAGTTGAAACAACGTCAAGTAAGGTTCAAGAATCTTTAGATTGTGTTCATTTAGTTAACAGTATTAAAACAACAGCTAGGTTTAAAGACATTTATGTAGATGGCAGAATCACACGTTTTCAATTAGATACTGGTGCTGAAATCAATATTCTTCCCTTATATATTGTAAAGCAAACTGGTTTAACTAACAAAATTAAAAACAGCAATGTTAAGCTAGAAGCTTACGGAGGATTAAATATTAAGCCAATAGGAGAATTGTTTGCCAAAGTTACAACGAATAAAACAAATGAAATTATGAAATTTATTATAGTTCAGGGAGGTTCTGTTTCCATCTTAGGGCTTGAGACCTGTATTAGATTGGGGCTTATCCAACGAATTAATAATGTAACTGACGTCCTTAAGAAAAATATTAATAAGTTTGGTAGTAAACAACTGATTGACAGTGTGTTTCAAGACGTATTTGAAAGCTTTGGTTGCTTTCCAAACCAATGCTCCATAAAATTATCTAAAGAAGCAATACCGCATGCAAATTCAGAAAGGCGAATTCCTTTAAAATTACTTCAGAAATTTAAAGATAAATTAAATGGTTTAGTAAATAAAAAAATAATTGATGAAGTAAATGAACCAGTAGAATGGGTATCTAATGTTATAGTTGAGAAACCTGACAAGTCATAAAGAATATGTATTGATCCACAGTAATTAAATAAATTCATTAGCAGAAAAAGGTAAACGATACATACTATTGATGAAATATCCCCACTTTTGAAGTATCAAGGACGTAATACCTATTTTACAGTTTTTGATATAATAGATGGCTTTTATCACATCAAATTAGATACTCAATCATCTAAGATTTGCAATTTTTCCACTATCTTTGGCACGTACCGATTTTTAAGATCCACATTTGGCTTAGCGAATCTGCCAGAATTGTTTCATAAGTGCGTTAGTAGTTATTTTGAAGATATACCTAATGTTACTGTGTATTTTGATGATGTGTGTAGCTACAGATACAGAAGAAGAAAATGGCAAAATTTTAAGACAAGTATTAGAGCGTGCTAGAAAATTAAAGACAAAATTTATTTTCAGTAAGTTTCAATACTGTCGTGAAATCATATATTTAGGTGTAGTTTCTTCTCAAGCAGGGATGAGCTCTGATGCAGAAAAAGTTCAAGTTATTAATGACTTAAAGAATCCAACAAATAAAACAGAATTACAAAGATTATCAGGTATGGTAAATTATCTACGAAGTTTTATTCTTCATTTATCTAAAGTCATATCTCCTCTTAGAGAATTACTTAAAAAAGATATTCAGTGTTGGTGGAACAGAAAATAATCATGACTTCTTTTAAGAACAATATGTTTTAGCTTTTAGAGAACCGTCTTATTTAATTGAACATAGTTAATAAAAAATAGTTTATTGCTGTCATCGAACAAAAACAATTCAGTATTAAAATTTTGTGTTGAGGACAACACTAAATTTGTGATTACATCGTAGCAAAGCGTATTATATTATAAGCCCTACAAGCAATTATAATACTTGGTGTCGAAATCTAATATGTATAATTCGTTGTAGTTTCATATCTCGCCCTGTCATACACCGAGAACAAACATTTGCAATATAATACAAAAGACAATATTACTTGAACTGTAAATGACCGTCATGTTCTTGCCGATTGCTTTTTAAATTTACGCGCTATCTTTCGAATTGCGCATTCTGATTGGTGGTCCCCACTCCTAGATTGGGTCTCATCCCCACCCTTTATCGATTTTCTCATTTGCCCCCGAGTTGCCCGCACGCAGCTCCTGAGGTCAGTGAAAGTGCAAAATGCTGTGCAGGTCTGCCCTAGCGTCTCGGACATCTGTGCGTGTCTAATGGGGGGTGGCCAGCGGGTGTTCGGACAGAATCCTGGCGCCGCCACCGGTTCCTTTGTCGTGCTTCGTGAAAATATTCTTGTATTTGCAGTTGTAATTAATTCGGTGCCACTACAGTATATTAATACACAAATATTATTTATAAATTCAATCATGAAGTTTCAACACCTCAAGAAGTACTGAAATTAACTGTGTCATCCAAACAAACCGACGACCAGTAACGCAAAAAACCTGTCTATTGCAGCAATCTAATACACGCTGGTTCGTAAAATAATATCTCTTAAAGTTACTGAGATCCCACTGATTTTTTCTGGACTTATTATCAGTACTCTAGTGCGTTCATAAATATTTTTTTTTACAAATTTTTAGCTAATCGAGTTCACAAAAATATTCAGCTTTACAAATTTCAGTTTTTTAAAAAAATTGAAAATTAAATATTTCCCAATATCTTAAAAACTAAACATGTTTTTAAGTTTCGAATGGAAGTTGAACGGAATTTCTATAATCGGTGTATTCCAATGTATATTTTTGTTAGTGATGTGCGTCATTTTTAGCAAATTTCATTATACAATATTTCCGAAAATAATAGAAAAAAAAATAAAAATACACGTGTTCACTTATTTGATCCATATAACAAATAGAAAACATTAGAAAATAAATAAAAATATGAAGGTCAAATTTTGGTCTTTTTTGTGCGATTTGACGTGGAATGGCCCATACAGTTATTAGTACCAATTGAGTAAAAAATGTTTTTATAGTTGGTGATTGCAGGCCCTGAAGCCATTCTGGAAGATTAATCTGTGACTTCAATGCATTTGCTTCACTCTAATAGTGATATCATCGTACTGGTGTGCAGGCACTCTGGTATGAAGAATATATGAAAAGCTCATAACCTAAATATTTTGCAGTTAAGTATCATGGAATCATTCATAAAAGTGAAAATAGTGGTCTATTACTTCTTAATGTTAAAAATATGCTCCAATAATGTCAATTGACTTGGAGAGACGCTTTTGTTCGTAATTTTAGGTTCTCTTTGGAGAGTCAGAACTCAGGGAGAATTTTAAAGAAATATTGCAATGTTCAGTGAATGCCTTCTTTATGCGCGATATTTCTGCACATACCTCTTTTAGGCAGTGTTTAATGATACGAATAATGAATGAAGATCAATGGGTATTCTGTCATTGGATGCTACATAAACCAAATTTTCCACATCTGATTTGGAAAGCTCTAATAAAATTTAATTTTATTTAAAGATGAAATTCACAATGGTGGGCCGACTTAGTAGCCACCCGGCTCCACGTGCCTAGGGACGGTAAACAGCGGGGCCCAGCCTCCCCGCCGGCTAAGAAGGTGGATTTATTAATTTTAAAATTCGACGGACACCGGAGGGTGCAAATCCCCGAGGTGGTCTAATTGCAGTATTAGCCCTAACACGGTTTCCGCTGCGAAAGGGAATATCAGACTAATATGTATATATGTAAATAGTAGTGAGAGAAGCAGACGAGGTGGAGGATGGCCATGGTTATGGAAAATAGCATGTAAGTGAAATATAAGTCAGACGCCTTATGGGTCACATAGTAAATAAGATCATTTGTAAGCTGAAGTAGAGAGGTTAGAGGCTGAAGCCCAAGATACCCTCACACACGTCAGACTTAATACGCGGAATGTATTCGAGGTCATTAAAGATTATCCCTATTAGATTGTCCCTAGATGCACAAATTCGTCCCACTGCCACCAGCGTCCTGAGTTATCTAGTTCTCGAGACAAAGCTCTTCTTGTGTCTGAGACGAGCGTAGGCGCTAGTTCTTACCCCAGTCGAGTGTGTAGCTTCTGGGGGACAAAAATGGCACATCAAAAAGGTGATTTCGAGTCCTTGGATTCGGAATCAGATCACGAGATTCTAGTGGACACGCGTAAGGCAAATTTGGCCAGAAAAACAGTTTATCATACGTGGGAAGTGGAGGAGGAAAAGGAGGTGCCCCACAGAAAAGCAAGGGCGCCAGGGCTCGAGGGCTGGGCCGGGCAACGCTTGGTCCAGACGACCAAGCGCCCGAGAGGGGAGTGAAGGTGATCAAATCACCTGTACAAGGGACAGCAGGAGAGGTAGGACACCCTGGAGGTGCAATCAGGGCGGGGCTCGGCCTGTGAGAGGCGATCGCTGATCTCCTCCGCAGAAAGGGCACCAAGCTGACAGTGGACCTGACAGACAATTTGCTTCAGGATATTAACAAATTAAAAATAGTACAATTTAAAGTAAATGACGCCTCTCACTTAAAAATTCAAAATAAAATGCAAATTATATAAACGTCTGTCCCGTCGAGGCACCCGTAAAATTCACCAACTGTGCGCGGGCAGGACTTAAAAATACCGGTTACAAGGATTTCTACGAAAAATGTGCCGAGCTTATAAAAGCCACGCAGCTGGAGATCTCACGGACGGATTATGGATTTTAGAGTAGTTCAGATTAATTGAGGAAGAGCCATTGCAGCTTTGGCAACGTTAGAAACTTTCGTGGGAACCTGAGATAGACTTGACATCTGCCTTATCCAGGAACCTTATACCGTTCGTGGGAAAGTTGCGGGCATTCATAAATCCATTAAAACCATACAAGCCAGATCCCGTGAAAGAAATAAAGTCGCAATTATAACAGACCCAACCATCCCTACATTACAATTAGCTCAGTTCACTACTGAAGGCTTGGTTGCATGTGAGGTGTGTCGGACGGGAGGCGAATCCGTGGTGTTTGCCTCTGTTTACATGCCGCACTTGCGATATCACTCGTGTGGGAGATCAACTAGAAAGGATGATCATGATGCTCAACCGCAGTACTCCAATTTTCATTGGGGCAGATTCTAACGCCAAGTCCCCGGAGTGGCACAGTGGTGAGACGGATGAAAGGGGAGAGTATATAGAGGGACTGCTATTTCGCCGTGCCTTATTTGTAGTTAATGAACCGTCCCAATTTCTAACATTTTCTGGAACTATGAAAACGGGGACTACAACCCGCGAAATCGGTTCAAATATTGATATCACTGCAACGAATCTGGCGGCTGTCAGCCACATTCAAAATTGGCACATTAGACGGAGTGATCGAGAGCGACAATGCGGTAGTTTTTAAATACGCAGTTGAACTGCGACAGCCGGAGATCGGGTCGGGGCCCAAGGGAAGATTTAGAGTAAGAAAAGCGAACAGGGCTTACTTCCAGAAGATCATAGCGAAGGAGTTCGAGAACTGGACCCCTGACGAGACAGAATCCCCAGAAGAACTTGCTAAAACCATATCAAATGTATTAGTCCAGGTGGCACGTCGGACAATACCGCATGGTCCCATACAAAGGGTGAAAGTGGCTTCTTGGTGGACGCAGGAACTCTCGCGAATGGTGAGGGAAGCCAAACGCCTCAAAAATCTGTATCTAAAATTAAAACGTAAAGATGATCCAAGTGCTGAACATGGCTAAAAGAGGTGACAAAATTTAAAAATAAAAGAACTATGGTCATCAGAGACACAAAATTAAAATCATGGCAAAATTACGTCATGGACAACAGTGAGAGACCCGTGCGGTACCCCTCATAAATCGCATTCGAAAAACGGAAAGTAAATGAGGCTATGGCATCCATTACCATCGGCACGACCACCTGGTATGAAACTAGCAAAGCTCTAATTGACCATCTATTGACTACTATTGCCATCTGACGTACATTTTCACGAAAAAGAAATTCAAAAAGGTATAAAAGAAAAACTGGGATCTATTTCTGACGGGAAACCAATCGGCCGGTTTTCGCTCGCCGATTTACAGAAAGCTGTGAGACAACTTGAAAACGTCAAGGCCCCTAGGTTGGATCATATCCACACAGAAATAGTAAAAACAGCTTTCACTTCTATTAGATAAGCGCTATTAACTCTTTACATCTGCCTAAAACGGATATTTCCCCAGCATATGGAAAGAGGCTCATATCCCGCTCTTAAGGAGAAAAATAAACCAGCCACTGACCCAAAGGCTTGCCGACCGATCTGCCTGTTACCTGTACAGGGAAAGCTCCTCGATAAATTTGCTACCAACAAATTAATGGCACATATTAAAAATATGGGGGACTTTTCCCCATTGCAATTCGGTTTTAGACCTGGACTCTCCACAGAACATGCAGGGAACGAGCTCCTTTGCATCCTCGGCCAAGAGACTGAGACAAAGTTTACCGCAGTGATTTTTATAGATATCAAGGGGGCATTTGGTAATGCATGGTGGCCCTTCTTTGGAAGGACCCCACCTATCACTGGCGGATACCCAGAGATCTTCATGCTCTGTTCCGCAGCTTTTTCAGTATCAGAATAGCGACTATTAACGAAGCAGGCTTTACAGCCAAAGTGCTGCGTAACGGCTGCACGCAGGGTCCGATAGTGGCCCAGTTTTCTGGAATGTCATTACGGACTCCCTGTTGCGCACCCTATCACACCGCCAAACAGAGGCGCTAGCTCATGCCGACGATCTTGCATTGATCGTTCGGGGAAGATCGCGGGCAGACTTGGAAACGAAAGCTACGGAGGTCCTGAACACCATTGCTAGTTGGTGCGAAGAGGCAAAATTGGAGATATCTGCCGAAAAGACAACTTTTATGTTAATGCGAAATAAACACAAGACAGCCCCAGGCAGGAGACTCCCATTAAAAGATAGTCCTCCAATTATAAAATTTCAAGGAGCAAAAATTAAATGCGTTGATAAACAGACTAACCTTTGAGTCAACCTTGGAACCACAACTAAAATTTAACAAGCATGTCAAAACAGTCTGCGGCAAGGCTAAGTCTCTCTTCTTGAAGCTGAGGCGTGTTCCGGGAGGAGAAGGTATTGTTAACAAGCAGGATCTGAGGGTGATCGATAACGGAGCATTTATATCGATATTATACTGCTCCTCAGCCTGGGCGGTGGAGGCTAATCAAGTCCTCATAAAGACAGAACTTGACAAAGCACAAAGAGTTGCCCTCATGAACGTCCAGCGTCCAGCACATCTGCAACTGCCGCATTGCAGGCCGCCGCGGGTGAGTTACCCTTAGACCTGAGAGCGCAGCTTCGAGCGGCGAAATTCCAAAAGAAGATGGGGCCATCTGTGCATGGCAGGACAGCAGTTTCAAAACATAACTGAACTGACGAGATTGATGATGGAGGTTCGGCAGAAGAGGTGGGAGACCTCTGACGCGGGGGGAGGCGCTTTTATTTTTATTCCCCGGCTTTCCTTCTCTAGAGAGATCCGACACTTCGAACCATCTACAACTATGACAGCAATCATAATAGGTCATGGACCTTTTGGGTCTAAACTATTTAAATAGGGACTGTCAGAGTCTCCAGCTTGTGACTGCGGGAAGGACCAAACGGCCCTACATCTAATTTGTGATTCTCCCAGATGGGAACAAAACAGATACGAACGTGAATTAAAACGTGGGGGGTGCACATCACACGTGGTACACTCCCCAATTTATTGTCAGTTAAAAGAACTTACTATGATTTAGAACTTGTAATAAAGAAAATTATCGAAGCACAGAATGGTTCCAAGCCAGTAAGTCACTGGCGATCTACTGGCGATGTCTGAAGCGATGTCAAAGTTAACCTGTGGCGGTCGTTGGGTGCAGACGTTCCTTTGGAGAGCTCCTGCGGATTACGATGGGTTCGTACCTGCAAGACTACCGGGCCAGGATCGGCGGTGGGCCGGGCGCGTTTCCTCGGGGACCGGCCACGTGGCGCAGTAACGGAACGCTGGGCGCGGCTCCTTGAGCGCGACGGTAATAGCTGCATTGCTAGTGATCGGAGGTATCGAACAAAATCCCGGTCCAGTAGTTAGCTCTGTTGTTAGTGCGTGTGATACGGTCATTCAAATCGTGTGCCGTGGGTGCGACAAGAATCTCTGTTCGGGCTGGCGCTGCGAATCCTGTGGCGAGTGGTTCCACAAAAGTTGTGGAAACGGTAAAAGAGGGCAAGGTGAAAGATGGATTTCTTCCAAATGCAAGGAACATCGTGTGCGACGGCTCAAAGAAGAGCTGAGATCCGCCAAAATTGAAATCGCGGACTTGAAGGTTGCTAATTAAGCCCTTAATGAGCAACTAGCGGAGGTGAGAGCCAAAAATGCGACTCCAGTTGTGGCTGAACCTGCAGATGAAAACGAGAGAGGCCCCTGCCTGTTATTAGGAGACTCAATAGTAGCTGAACCTGCAAACTATCATGATAGAGTTTCCTGCCTGATATTGTGAGACGCTATAGTGCGCCACGTGGCAAAACATGATAGTAAGTTTCGCGTGGAATGCTTACCGGGCATCCGCACGGACCAGTTAAAGCTTTTTGTAGAAAAACCTGAACTTGGAGCTCCCAATAAAATAGTTCTCCACGTAGGGACCTACGATTTGAAGGTAAAGTAGAATGAGTTTTATGGGGGAAATCTGCGATCTCGTCAGTGCAACCAAGAAGACGTTTTATGGCGCAGAGGCATGTCCTGGCGGCGCGTCGCTCATCTGAATGACTTAATGGGCTGCGTTGCCGAAGCACAAAAAGCAAATTTCGTGGATCCGAACTGCTGGGTGCAAGATTCCGAATTTGGTCGCGACGGGCTCCGTTTCAATCGAAGAGCAGACAGATAAGCCAGCTCTATTCACGTGTCTGCAACTTCACGTCGAATAGTGCTTGAGAAAGGAAAGCGGAGAGAAACACGGTGTGAGAGGACACGGTGACGTGGAACAAAATAGCGGCGCGGGACGAGACGGCGGGGCGGGACAAGACGGCGCACAGTGCTGCATTTTCCCGAAACCCTCGACAAAACCTCAAAAATAAATTCTATTTGACTAAACTTTTGCACATACTACGACACACTATACTTGGAGCATCTGTTCCTTTCCACTTCGTGCCTTTGGGTCAATTCCCCTCGCGGGAGTAGCCACCCGAACTTACCCTTCGCGGGGCTCAGTAGAATTGCAGTCTCTGAGTGTCACAGAGAGGCCGTTTTTGTTAGCGAGTGGAGTCCGTAAAAAGTGGTACAGAGAACGCTGGCAGTATGGATCTCTTCCAGGAGGTTTATAGAGTATTTTCATATGTTTTGTAATGGAATAATGCACGATACCAACGGGGGATGAAATATTAAAACCTATAAATGAATGCGAGAGTAGTAGCATTATGCGATTCAGGCACTGGCGATAAAACACATGACCGCAATTTATTCTAACAACGTCTGTTGCCTCTAACAAGGTATTGCAAATACTGCACAAAATTTCCATATTCACAACGGATTTATCTGCAACAATTCGAATTTAATAGTTACGTCGATTATCTCAATAAAACTGTTAACGTCCTATTCTTTGTTCGTGTCCTAGAACACGTGGGGAGCTTCACAAAAGATATGATTAGATCGCCAGGAACCAAAGAGTGCAACCAAAGAAAATAATAAAAATTACACGCACGAATGGGATCTGGACAATTCAAAATTCTAGGCAATGACCACGCACCCACCTCTCCAGCTCCTTTCCGCACTCAGACCACGACTGCGCCTCGAGTAGCGGGGGACAGGACGAGTGTGGCGTGGGGCGTACAATCAGCCAATGAGCGCTCGGGGACGCGTGACGAGCAACGGACTCCCAACGGACAGGCGGCGGACAGCCTGGGAGCTGCAGGACGTTCTCTGCGACGACCAAAGTCATTTCGGGTTATCGTTACAACGCAAGGGAGCTGGAAACATAGTCGTGATCCCTCAACATATGCGAGAGTTATGTTCTCAAAAAGCATCGCGAAAGTTGAGTCTGTCTTTTAATGAAAAAGAGCAGGAAGGTTCCTCGATATCGAAAAACTGTTTAGAAAAGAAAGAAAAATATCTGAAAAGCAATTGCAGAAGAACTGGGTAAGCGCTACTACAAACAGAATTCACAATTAAGATCCGAAAGAGAAGAAATAAAACAATATTTGAAAGTTTTCGAAGTTGAAAGTGATTAGATACAATATTCGGTAATTTTTTTGATTCATCACCCTCCTTGTCATAACCCATTAATGCCCACTGGCAGGATTTTCTGCCATGAATGTTATCTCTTCAGCATCCGTTGCATTTTTTAACCCATTAGTGCCCAGCATACCATATATGATACTCTAATTCCTGGTCAACTCAATTTTGCTTCTTTTGCAATACTAAACGAAATCTAAAAGCAAGGTTTTTCAATATTGAATGCCAGATGATGGATTAGTCGTGATCGCTAAGTCATTGTACCGTCGTGTTCACAAAATTTCGCGTCGAATATGCCTTGGCCCGCGGGCATTATGGCGATGGGCATCCCTGACCGCCGACGAGATCTATCGGGGGGTTTGAAAACTACGTTCTTTAGACCGAACTATGAATATTACATTTATTTGATAAGCGAGCATATAAAATAGTTTAACGTTCATTGAAAGTTAACTGTAGTAGTACAGAGGCTTTCATGATTAATAACCATGAAGGTAAATTGAGAATAATTTTTGTTAATGTAATGTTGCATTCAAGTCTTGTTAATTAAAATATGTTTTTAAAAGAAGAGTTACGAAGCAGCGAATAGATAGCTCAGAGCCAAAGTGCTGTTCCAGAGGTGGAGAAGAAGTGGGTTCGATTCCCGGTCTAGGTAGGAATTTTTATTCATTCTACTACATTTCCTCGAGATCGTCTAAATTACAGTAAATTACGTAAAAGCACAGGTCGCACCGATAGTTGTCAGAGCTACGGGATTTGTTCCGCAAAATTTGTGTAAGATCTTGTCTAAACTCCCCGGTAATTCAAAAGACTGGGAAGTGCAAGAAATACCTTTATTTGGAACAGCCCACATGTTACGCGAAGTATTGTAGAGGCACCGACAGTCCTTAGATCTACCCCTTAGGTACCTGGTTGCAACCTCGAGTAGATTTTATATTCAGCCGACACATAACATCTTTAGTCGTGATTTAGAGGAATAATAATAATAATAATAATAATAATAATAATAATAATAATAACAACCCGGGGGGTTGCTGGTCCCCTACCGGGCGCCTCCTCAAGATGGCGGATAGAGGAACGCTCGCCAGATATGGAGAGTACCGGGGAAAAAAATACCCGGGGCGGACCAAAACCAGCACCTGGGCTTTGGGTTTGCAGCCCATCTCCCAGAGATTTTGGATGTTGCAGTGAAGACTAGAAGTCAAGCCTCGGTCTCGTCTGGCAACGGGGCTGCTCCAGACGAGGTAATGTGTCAGCCCCTTACCGCAATGACCACGCAAAACCAACAGAGGAGCGTAGAGAACCTTGATAGGCCAACACAACTAAGTGGCCCATCCCCGGCGGGCTTGTCCTCTATCTTTTCGAGAACTGCCCGTAGAAGGGAACACACTGAGAGAATAAAATGGACTCGAGAAATGAATATAGATATAATGCGTACATTTTATTTTGTAAATCAGTGCCAGGATGAACCGCTCCCAGGATATAGGCACCAGTTCCATGCCGAATATAGTAGAAAACATCCAGAGCTACACATGACTGAGCAGAATGTAATTGACAGATGGAAGGCAATTATCAAACACGGGTATTTAACTGAGATCGAATTAGGAAACATTAAAAGGGAAGTTGGGTGCCTGCTTCACCAGCTAGAGGAAATTGGCCCAGACACAGAGCCACGCGAACAAGACCTCCAAAACACCTACAATGATCCACCCGAGACCGATACACAGGATATGAAGATATCAGACATGTTCAACAGCTTCATTGAACACTTCCGTGGTACAGAACCATCCGGCCGACCATTCATCCCTGTGCTAAAGAACATTGAAAAAGCAAAGGAAACAATAAAGAAGGTGAATAATGTATTAGAGGAACATGTTAAAAACTTGGACGACCTCACGGAAATACACCTTGCAATCTATTGTGCAGCAGCTACTGTCATCGAGCTGAATGGCCAAAAGACGTATTACCCAATTCATAAGGGGAACAAACAAATAAGAGATTACACGCCACCATGGAAAAAACGACTCGAGGGAGAAATAAATGAACTCAGATCCAAAGCTGACACCATAAAGGAGTACCTTAACAATAACCAGCCCAAGAGAGTAGTTAGGAAAATAACGACCCTAGCAACAAAAGCAGGAATAAAATTAAATAGAACACAAAGTACCCGGGAACTTCAATCTTTATTAGACACTTTCAGGCAAAAGGTGAAAGCAAAAGGAAGTAGACTCCGCCGATACAATGAATTGACGAAAAGGAAGAAGGAAAAATGCTGAATTTCACAGAAACCGAAGGAGCTTCTCCAGGCGCCTGGAGGGAAATCAGTACAACCAAAGTTCAACCCTAACCACAGAAGAAACTTCTAAATATAGGGAATACTGGACAACGTTATGGTCCGACCCGAAGGATTTCAATACAAATGCATCATGGTTGCCACACACAGAAATGACAGCATCGAAAATTCCACCAATGAATGCTGCAGAGTTTACTACTGACGATATCAGAAGAGCCATCAGTAAAACCAGCAACTGGAAAACTCCTGGGCCTGACAAAATTCATAATTTCTGGCTGAAATACTTTCCCGCTGTTCACAAGTCACTAGCTGACTGTTACACGAAAGCCCTAGAAAATCCAACATCAATTCCTGATTTTCTTATGGAAGGAAACACCTATCTGCAAAGGAAAAATGGTGACATGATGCAACCACAAAACCATCGACCTGCCTATCGACAGTTTACAAGCTCTTCACATCGCTAATTAGCAGCAAGATATACGAACACTGCGAGAACTATCACGTCTTAGAAGAGGAGCAAAAGGGTTGCATCAAAAGATCGATGGGTTGTAAGCATCAGCTGACAATTGACGCAGTTAACCTTGGAACAAGTTCACAAAAGACGACACAATCTGCATATGTGCTACATAGATTACCAGAAGGCATTTGATTCTGTCCCGCACAGTTGGTTGCAAAAGGTTCTTGATATATACGGTGTATGTCCAAAAATTAAACGTACTCCTAGTGCAATGATGGCAAAATGGAGAACAAACATATATATAAGTTCGGAAAACATAGGTGTGGCCCATATTAAAACCGGTATGTTCCAAGGAGATTCACTGTCACCATTATGGTTTTGTCTAGCAATGAACCCTATGTCTCAATTGCTTAATAACAGCAAAATTGGGTACAAATTAATCAAAAGAAACAACTTACGCCTGTCTCATTTGTTGTATGTCGATGACCTCAAACTCTATGCAGAGACCAGAGACAAACTACACAGTCTAATTGAGATAGTGAAAGGGTTCAGTGAAGATATAAAGATGTCTTTTGGACTAAACAAATGTACCATAATAGACATTAAAAAGGGCAAGATCGAAAGCTACAATGAACCAATTAGAGACATTAAGGAACTTCCCCCTGACGAGGTTTACAAATATTTAGGCATGGCCCAAAGCTACCGAATAGACCACACTAGCATGAAGACAGCTCTTACCAATAAGTATAGATCAAGAGTTACAAAAATCTTGAACACTAAATTAAACGGGAAAAACCAAATCATAGCAATTAACTCATGGGCAATTCCTACACTTTCCTATTCTTTCGGAATTCTTAAGTGGTCAAGTGCAGACCTTGCTGAATTAAATAGATTGACAAGAAGGCTACTTACTAAATTCCGGTGTCTTCATACCAACTCATCTATTAAAAGACTATATCTACCCCGAAGAGAAGAAGGAAGGGGACTACTTAATATTGAAAATCTTTGCAGAACACAAGAAAGAAAAATGAAGCAAAAGTTACTCTCGTGTGAAGATGAATTAATGAAAATGGCTGTACAAGCAGATGATGGGTATACCCCGCTAAACTTTAGTGCCTCCCGCCCAGGGTCAACGGAAACTGCAGCAGAATCAACACCAAAAGAGGCGATTCAAAGAGATCTAGAAGAATGGCAACAAAAGGCAATGCACGGCAAATTTCCCAAAGCTATTCATGAATCGCATGTTGAAACACCATCGTCGCTGCAATGGCTATCAGACGGCTATTTATACCCAGAAACAGAGGGATTTATAATGGCAATCCAAGATAGAGTATGCCGAACTAGAAACTATGAAAAACATTGCATGAACATGCCCGTTGTTGACAAATGCAGGAAATGTGGCACCAGTGGTGAAACAATAGAGCATATAATGGCCGGCTGCACTGCACTTGCCGACAGCGCTTACTTGGGCAGACACAACCAACTAGCTAAGATTGTCCATCGACAATTGGCTCTCAAGCATGGAATGTTAAATAGTGGAGCCCCACCGTATTATAAATACAACCCAGCACCAGTAATGGAAGCAAATAATGCCATCATTTATTGGGACAGACCCATATTTACAGATAAAACTGTGGCTTTCAATAGACCTGATATAGTTTTGATTGACAGGAATAAGAAAGAAGCTATACTGGTTGATATTGCCGTACCATTGACACACAATCTAAAGAAAACAGAGACCGAGAAAATTACTAAGTATGAAGATCTTGCTCTGGAAATAAAACAAATGTGGAAACTGCAGAGTGTAAAAACATATCCACTTGTTATTTCGGCTGAAGGTGTAGTCTCAAAAAATTTCAGGAAAAATCTAAAACTAATGGGATTACCTCAACGAATCCTAAACTACGGACAGAAAGCAGTGATTCTGCAGACATGTCATATAGTTCGCAAGTTCTTCAACTAACACAAATGAGGCTCCCAAATTGGTCGTGAGGGTCAGAGTGAAATCTCTCTCCTCAGTGACTGAGCTCTTTCCTATTCGTGGCAGGATTGGGCAAATTGAACCCAGCACAAGCAGCTGAGAATCACAAGATGATGATGATAATAAGAATAATAATAATTCCACCTAGGGAGTACACGACCTTGCAGTTCGTGGTGGAGCTTGAGCCTGAGAGCTATGCCAGTGGTAGCCTAGGTACCGGTAGGGCCACCCTTCCTGAAAAGGTTAAAGGTGAGGGTCCGACGAAGAAGTGCTCCATTGACAATGGATCAACTACACAACTTACATTAGCCAGCGAAGGGGGCTGCCTTCAGCAGTCAGTGAAAATCCAGTAGGGTTTAGTAATGCCGATTGGCGATCGGAGGGACTGGGCCCTTACTGGGCCCTGCGGGGGGGATGCCCTGAGGCCACTGTGGGTCGCAGTAACGGATGGCAATTTCCTGTAATCCAAGGGTTAAGGGTGATCTGTGAACTCGAACTTCCGTCCTGCGAATCTTCACTTTAAACTAATGAGCAAAATGGATAGAACAAGAAATGCAATGAATCTTAACGCGCCTATTTCTACCAATGTCTCATACCTGCTCAGAAACCGAGCTAATGCCACCTTGTCGACTTCTAGACATCTCACGGATGTTAGTCTCAGGGACCCAGAGCCGGCAGTGGCTCGAAGCCATTGTCAGAGATGGACAAAACATGAATTGAAGGAAGTGATGTGGTGATTTTACTATTCAAAAGCGAAAACTGGGGGCTCAGAAATAGAAGTTTTCAAAGTATGGAGAGAGCGGAACCCAGATATCAGACACACCCTGGATTCAAAGTTTGCCAGTCAACGTCGACACATAGTCGGCAGTGGAAAATGTACAGCAAAACAACTTGCTGACATTCAGAGAAATGCGGAGTACGTTCTTCGATCTAACTACCTACATGATGAAAATGTAGAACTTGAAGGCGATGGTTCTGTTGAAGGTTCATCTCTTTCCAATGAAACACACGACAGGGGTGAAAATTCATCTGGCAATGAATTACACGAGAAGGACATGATGCGCAATCTCCTCCGACGCGAGATAGAGTTCGTAGACTTCCATTTGAATCTTGTGCACCGTTGAGACGAAAATGCCAAAGCTAAGAGAGTGATAGAGACAGCAAATTCTGTCTTCAATGAGGTGATACAGACGCCAGGTAGAGATTTAGATATTACTCATATCAACATATCAATCACATCGTGTATGCAACTGGACATCTGGTATCTCAGATGATTCTGAGGCCAGCCAAGAAAACCGACGGCCGACAGCAAAACTGAGTAAACAGCCCAGTACCCCCATGGACGAAAAGAATTATGAAACGGATAGAAATACTCGGCGTGAAATATCACTCTTAGCCGAGGTATCTTCTAAATCAACGCACACCACTAAAGTTCAAAGAAAGATATTTAATGTTGAACAAAAATACCGTATTAAAAATGACACAAGCAGGATCATGGTAGTTGAGAAGCTAAAAGAGAAAATTCAAGTATGGGCTCAAAGAATTAGACGTTACACACGTAGAATAGATTTCCGTGTAGAGGACCGGTTGTTTGAAACAGACGCGAAGAGATTCTATCGCAATCTGACTCAAAAACCGAATGGCAAAGGTGTCACTCCTTCGAAAGATGACGTCGAAGCATTTTGGGCAGGAATCTGGGAGGAGAGCAGATCCTACAACTAAGACGCATTTTTGATTCAATCTGAAGTTGATGATGCCGTTGAACGTGTAGCAACAGTGGAAGATGTTCACCAATTCTCGCAAGAGGACCTCTTCCAAGCAATTAAGAACATGGGAAACTGGAAGTTACCCGGTATATGGGTTATTTCAAGTAAGATATGACCCAAAACGCAAAAAAATAGCAACCTCCCGGAAATCACCCGCCATACTTGCTGCATTGGCTTAGGGACTTTCGATTACAATTTAAGTTGGTGAAAGTAGGTGCCAACCCCAACTGAAATACCCAACGTAATGGAAGTATTGTAGTCAGGGACTTTTCCTTGGCTAGCGACTGGCACACGTGCGTACAAATTAACTTTCTGCCAACTTCAACCGTTTGAACCCTGCAACACGTGTGGAGATACTGAGCTTATGCAAGCGAGTAGCATCCCGCACTTGCTCATTTCAAAATCGTTTTCCTTGCGTTTCCAGTGCGTGATTGGTTTCGGAAGGGAACTTGAATTGTGTTTTCGATTGACATCTGTAAAATATGTCTTCAAAGTCGAGAAGCAATTCTCCAATTAAGCAGAAAAGGAGGTGGTGAAAGACAGGTCCTTTTCAACGTTTATAAATAAAAGAGCGAGAAAAATTCTCGTAAAGAAGTGCAACTTCCTGAGAGCAGTGTCGTTGCCAAAGTGGCTTTAATTGTGGGGGTAAGCTATTAATTTCACAATAATTATTTACATTTTATTGCATGTCAGAATGTTTTCATGATGAACATGTGTATGTGAATCATAATTTTTTTAAATTTGATTTGTCTTCTCATATAGTTTTTTATTATATAAAGCTTCACTCTTTTTTATATAAACAATTATTATCCTTTATTACTGTTGTTATTGTACATTTCCTTAACCCTTCAGTGGGCGCGTGACTTTTCATCCCGCCAGTGGGCGCGTGGCGTACACCCGTACTCCAGTTGAATGAGCGGTTTTTGTAACGAACTTACGGAATTTTGACACTTAAATTATTATTTTTATAACAAATTGCTATTATTTGTTTCATTCTAACACAAATAAACTGATATGAAAGAGGCAATTCAGTTGTAAAAATAATTTTTTAAGAATCCAGAAAATAATACGCATATTGTCACAAATCACTTGGGAAATTTTTCAAATGGCTCAAATGTTAAAGTTTCATAACAAGAAATACAAATATCTTTCAAATGATCTTTGCACAATCACACATTGCACAAACAATCTTTGCACAATGATTATTGCATTTCTCACAACTATGATTAGAGCTATCGCGACTTTGCCGCAGTCATCATAGCGGCCATGGTCGCTTGGCAGCTTTCTTTCATGACTCTGGTCTTCATCTCCTCCTAACCATAGTTTCGCTCAACTTCTTATGTCTTTCGATACACTAGATATATTACTCCTAAAAATGTGTGGTTTGATCAAGCCCCAAGCAATTTCTTCAATGAAATCAAGTCTACTGGTGTTGTTAGATTAGATTTGTATACAAAAAAGGCATTTATAGCTGATATATTTACCAAATTGTAAAATAGAAGCATATGACTGCGTCTTGTATTTTTTGATACGTTGTACTTTTGAATAAACCAATCAACCAAACCCACACCAATCTTAGTTCTGTTGTAAAATGTTACAATTTCTGGCGTATTTTCTCTGGAGTCGGCGTCTATTGCATCATCATGGTGAATGGTAGAAATAAGACCTATTGACTTATTCCTTTTAGTACAGTACGAACCTAATGTACAATCCTTCTGAAACCCAAAATTTGATAAGTGCTGTTTCTTTGTTTGGTGCAAAAACTCAGGCGGGATTTCTATTTTGTTTTTGCTCAACGTGCCTACAAATGTGAGTTTCTTTCACATAGCTTGTCACAGAAGTATAACACAGATTATATACTTAGATAAACACCAAAGGAGCGAAAGACACGACGGACGGACGAACTGCACTGTTGCTGACAAGTGGCAACTGAAGGACGTCAGTGGGCGCGTGGAGTACGATGGTGCTCCATTCGAAACAAATCTGTTATCGCGAGAGAGATAAGCGGTATTGATGACATCAATTTCCGACATGCGCTTCGTTACTGTTGCAAAGTCAGCTACCGGAAATTACAGCTCCAAGAATTAACTCATACAAAAGAAATGAAGGTTTAAAATTATGTGGAGTACACCGGTACTCCACGCGCCCACTGAAGGGTTAAAAACAAAAACTTATTTAAAGTTCTTTAGTATGCTAATGTACAATAACAATTATAAAGGAAAATTATTGTGTTATTTATGTATAAAAGAGTGAATCATAATTATTTTATTGAAATATACACTATATTACAGAGACCTTATACAACTTTGGCAAGTCTTATTAAGGATTATAAGGTAGGAAAACCTATTAGAACTCCGAACAAGAAGAGGAAACGGTCACGACCTGTGAGAGATTCAGTTGATGGCTTTTCTAGAGAAGCTATTGCCAGGTATATTTATCAGGAAGCTGATAATGGTAAGAGATTTTGTATTTAGAGGAATGATGAAGTATGTGACTCACTTCTGAAAGACTTTCAAAGACCAATTCATTTTGCATGCCTCAGTCAGGAGATTCTCACTTCAAGAGGTATGGCAGTATGTAAAAGAAAATTATGATACTTTCTTATTCAAAGGGTTGTGCACAACCTTGTACAGAATTATTAAGGAATTGGGTTTAGCATGGAGGAAAGGAGACCCACATATTCATATTTGTGAGACAAATGAAATTATTGTAAAGAGGTTGTATTTTGTAGCAGACTAAATGAAAAATAAGAGAAGTGAAAACCCAAAGACTGTGGTATACCTCGATTAGACATGGATCTATATGAATGGTAAAAGGGACCTTTCAAAATGGTTATATTATTTATGTGTAAAAATTATTAGACGAAACTATCTTTTCCAATAGGTTCAACTACATATTCATGGCTTCAACCAGGCACCAGTAAAGGAATAATTAAGAGACCAGCAGAAGGAAGGAGGCTAGTTGTGGTTCATGCAGGAACAAGAGAAGGTTTTGTACCAGGTGCACGTGTTTTGAGTTTTCATGACATTATGTACAAACTAAGGCATGTATACAAGTTGTGACACTTTGTAGGTGCTGGTCTGATTTTTGCTACTGACCTTAAAAGGGGGCAAGATTATCACGGAGCAATGAACAGTTGTACTTTTGAATCCTGGGTTAAGAAACAACTGATTCCTGGCATTCGCAATTTAAGACCATGCATTATTGCCATGGACAATGCTTCTTACCATTCAAGACAAGGTAGAGAGGAATCCAACAACAAAGTGGAGAAAGGATCAATTGATTGTAAGCTTCAGAAATGAGACGGAACTATTTTTTACTTAATGAAATAAGTAATGTAATCAAAGAAAATTATTTTTTTGGAATGGCTGAGCCAACGAGGAGTGCGAGTGCCAGATGCTGCGAATAAAATCTCACTTGCTGCCCTGGCAAGCCAACTTTGTGGAAGGATGAAAAGGTATGAGTTTCACATCTCTGCATTAAATACATTTCATTATTATTTTGAATTACCTATCTGTTGCATCATTGTAATAAAATTTTAAAGTATCCACCTTAAATATGTTCAAATATATACATTAACTCTTGTGATAAATATATAACTGACCATCGATATGTTGATAAAGGTATGTAGTTGATTACATGTTGGCTGCAGAAGGGCACACAGTTTTGAGACTGCCACCATATCATTGCAAATTCAATCCTATTGAACATGTGTGGGGCATTTCAAAAGCGTACTACAACAAAACTGTATGTGAAAGGCCAGGGCAAGGAATGGAGAGAACAAAAGCTGTGTGGAATGAGGCAATAAATCAGGTAATGTTTTCAATAAACCACTATAAGAAAAACAGTAAATATATTGTAACATAATTGTAATTTTTAAAAAAATAGTTAAAACAGGAATCTAAAAAATTATGTAATGCCTTTAATAGGTCACACCAGAAATGTGGAAAAATTCAGTGGCACATGCAGAGAAAATTATTGAAGACTACTTATGGAGAAGAGACTACTGAATTATTGAAGACTACTTATGAAGAAGAGACTACTGAATTATTGAAGACTACTTATGAAGAAGAGACTACTGAATTATTGAAGACTACTTATGAAGAAGAGACAGTGGAAGAAGATTATGAAGAACTTGTAATAAATCTAAGTAGTGCGAGTGGAACTGACACAGCAGAAGAAGGCACAGGAGAGAAACATGATCCAATTCCTTTAGAGCCAATCCCAGGAACATCTGCAATGTGACAGTCCTGAAAGGGTTTTCAAAGATTTATCTCACAGAAACACCTTACATTTTAAGCAACCATCCATTATCGTTGAAGTACATATAGGGCTCCACTGTGCTATGGAAAAGGTATTGCTTGAATTTACTCAATGGTTAGTTTCTGGTAATTGTAGGCAATTAAATTAATATTTTTACATTACAGTCAAATGTTCCAGCCAGTGTTTCAGTTAGTGTGTTTGGTTTGAGCCTGGTTGCAAAGTGAAGCAAGTAATTACACATTAATGAGTTTGGAATAGAAGTGATAATTGTGTTACATATTTACATATTACATGTTACATATTACAGATGTGCCCAAGAATTAAAAACTTATGCCCCCTTAAAGCAACCACCACTGATAAAGTTAATGTGAGAAACTGGGCCACACTGTCTGCAGAAAAGGTATGCTTGAATTTACATGATTGTAAGTTGGTGGTAATTGTAGGTTATTAAATTAATACTATTTCTTTACAGTCAATTGTTCCGGCCAGTGTTTAAGTTTCTCTGTTTGGATCGAGCCTGGTTGCAAAGTAAATCAAGTGAGTATGAATTAATAGATTGATTATGAGTGTCATATCCTGAATGAACTTTTACCTTCTACTTCAGATCACCAAAGAAACTATTTAAGTATTTAACTATTTAATATACCATTACCACTATTGTTTAACCTTTAGTCATTTTCTTTTACATCATTTTCATAATACAGTTAGTCATTACTGTTCAGACTTAAGATTTTTTCTTTAGTTGAAGTACAGATGATAAGTGATTTAAATGACTTTTGTTTAGTTGAAGTACAGATGATAAGTGATATAAATGAATAAACTTTAAAATTTTGAAATGTGAAAGAAGTGTAAATTACTTTACTAAATGTTTCAGATATACAATAATGGAGTTCTGAAGATGCATAATTTTATTCGATGGTTTATTGAAATGGAAATCAGTTATGTGGTATTAGTGAGTACATATTTCATTATATTATTTGGCTTGATAGAGAGTATTGCTTAATGTTTACGATTGATGCACTATTCCGTTTTGGCTATTAATATTTCATTTTAAGTGAATGTTCAATGGTTTACTATTAATTTTTGTAAATTTTATTGGTTTTTAGATACATATTATTGTCATGTAATGTTTTGAATACTTTCATGTGAAGCAAATGTTCTTAGCATTCTGGACAATTTGGTTTTCCATTTGTGTCAGGAGTTTCAAGTAATATAAAAGTTAAGTATCAAGTTTTTCCTATTACTTGTGGTGACGTTCTTTTTAATTTTATTTAAAAATTATTTTCAAGAACATTATTTTTCGTTACTATTTGCTCAAGGAATTTATTAATATAAATATTTGTTTTTATAACAATAAAATGCCTATTTATTGAATTTATCCGGATTGGACATTAGATACTGCATTAATTTTTCTATGTTGCAGGGTTGCTGTGTTTCACAGAAGATATTTCATTTTCTAAATAGGATTCAATTGCATTTTTATGTATATTATTTATATTATTTCATTGATTTATTTTATGTATTTTTGTTAAATTGTAAATCTCTATTATTTTGACTAATGTTCCTTATGCATGCTAGAAATCGACCTCAGTCATCATCCTGATCGGGAGGATGGTTATGCTATCAATTTATATATACAATTTTCAAGTAGTTTATTAATTTTTACAGTCAGCCAAATTTCTTAATGCTGATTTTTAATGTTAATTTTTTTAAATTCAATTGAGGATTAACTATATATTTATTCAATTTTTTATTATATGGTAGCATACTTATTCCTTTCTTTTCCCTGGTTTTCCCCGATCGCTTAAGGTAAATGCCGGGATGTTTTGTAATGTTTGTAAGCCCAGAGGTATTAGGCTCTAAAATTGTTGTAAAAATTCAATAATTGATGTGAATATAATTTGCTGTGGACCATTGGTGTTCAAGAAATTTTAATGACTGCTCCTTGCAATTTGTCATCAAATCTGATCACCCAAGGTGCATAAGTTTATTCTTTACTGAACCTTCAAATTATATCAAATCATATATCTGATTTATTCTATTTTCACAAAATTTCAAACATTTGTCACTTCTGTACAATGGATTTCTTAATTCCTTTGATATGCTTCGATTGTGATCATATGATGATGTTATATACAAAAAACCATTATCTAAGTTCAGTGAATAGTTTTATTTCACTACTTTGTGTATTGTTTGAAAATTAAAGTTATTTTTGAGTATTACATTTCATCTTTATTCTATATATCCCCTGATTTTTGCATAGTTTCATTTTTGCCAGTTTTGTAATAAAATAACAATCTATTATTTCATTTATTCTTCAGTTTCAAAAATATTTTATTAATTCTGGAAATTAAAATAATTTTAAAATTATAAGTAATTTATTTAATGAAATGTATTATATTTAATTTTAAAATAATAATAATTATAATTTCATGAGTGAATTGTGAATTAAATTATTTTACTATTCGCCTATTGCTAGCGGGTCTAATTAGTCGCCAATGTCATAAAAAGGTTAATCTTACCGAAAATAACGATTACTGAGCGAGACCTGGAAAACACTCAAAATGATGCCAAATCGCTTATATAAAATTGAAGCTAGGCTCGAAGCTGACCCCCAGTTATGAGAGCAATACTTCACTATAAAATTTCAATAAAATTTTCAAAATATAAATATATAATTAATTATTAAATAATTATGATAATTGAAAATTAATATAAAATATGTCAATACAAGAGCAAAATTTCAGCGGCACAGCGAATTGCGCAGGCCCCGCCGAAGGGTCCGCGCGGCAACCTGTACAGCAACCCTTAGGTAATCAGGGGAAGAAGGCCTCCCGGGCCACTGAAACGCCCTTACCAGACCGAAGAGGTCGCGGGGCACCGGCAACCCAGCCTCCGATACAGTAAGACCGGAGTTCTAAACAACGCAAGACGGGCACTGAAAAGTCTCGAAAAGACGATTCGGTGCAATTGGCGGCACAACCTGAACGCGCACACGTCCCAAAGCAATGAGGCCTTCGGGGGGGGGGGGGGGCACGAAACGCCTCTACGGCAACGTGGAACTCTCCCGCGGGCGGACTTGGGAAGGGCCGACCCACGCCAGTAAGACCCCTTCAGGCGAAGGTAGGAGCAACAGGGACGGCAGTCGGCAAAAAAGGCGCCAGCAAGGCCGCTGTCACTAAGTAATGATCTAAATCTTCGTAAGGACTTCGCTGCTCTTCTTCCTGCTTTTCAAACATGTATTCCTGATTCGTCTGTCATCCCTTCGTGCCGTTTTTCGCTTTCTTCCACGCACCCCCTTACGAGCAGAAATTGGGGGCTCTCCAAGTTCGATTTTCTCTAATCATAATTTACTGAGGCATGAGGCATAATTTGGGCTATTTGTCTCTCAGAATAGCAAGAGAGTTCAATTAAAGCTTTGATTTTATATTGTTCCTTTGGAGAAATGTCTGCAGTCTCTCCTAACCTCCGAATTGGAAATAGGAAAAAGTGCCTTTCAATATTTAAGTGATGTTGAAATGAAATTAAAATGTGTAACGAATGCATTAAAATAACACATCATCCAAAACTCACTCACTCCACTTCAATTTTCTCACAATTTATACGCGAAATTTTCTATAAAAGGCGAACGTAAAACAGCTGCTAAATAATTTGTTCTGTAGGTAATGATAAAATAGGTGGGCCAATTGTTTTACAGGTGTACCAATATTACAAACTAGGCGCGAGATGACATAACAGTTATAGGAATTCGACATAACGATTCTGCTGTTGTATAATAAAGGGCATATATATAGACCGTATGGTCAAAGGACCATCACTACGCAAATAACAACATTCGAAATTGGCGCGCGGACAACGAATCGATCGCGGGGTAAATCAAACCGGATCCGTGAACGAACGCACTGAACGAGGGATTCGTCGCGCATGGCATCGAGCGGAATTTCAGTTGGAAGCGAACGGTTGAGAGGCGAAGACGGGAGATGGCGACAGAGAAGTTATGCGGAGACGTTATGAAAGAAATCGGCTGTAATCGAAGCAAGGGATGACAAGTGTTACGAGTTCGGTGAGGAAAGTGTGTTCGGAGAGACATAATAACGAAATTTGGCGAAGGAAGTGCAAAACTGCGCGGACACGTGGGTGATCCTGCAATCGTGGCATGAAGTGAGAATTAGAATATGAATGGTGATGGTAACGATTTCGGAGGGCCCAGTGGGACGGAAGAAACACAAGGAAAGAATAATTTGTCACGGAAAGGGATTAATGCAATCGAGAAGAGAAAGCACTCATTTATTAACCATCGACCAGTCGGTGTAGTTGCGCGGGTGCGGTACCGCATTGTAAACTTCTACGAGCAGAAACTGCAATTCCAACATTTGGAAAAAGGAGTTGGCGGAGAGACAGCGCCGGCGTGGGATTGCGGACCGTTGGCGGACACGTGCGCGGGCGCAAAACAGCGGCGAGTGCCAAGGTCATCTCACGGCAGCGGCATCGGACAGCGACACGTCGCGTCGCGTCGCGTCGCGTCGCGTCGCATCGAGCGGAAGTCAGCAACAGCGGAGGACACCGGATACGTTAACGAGAGTTATAAATAAAATTGGATGGGGTCGGATGTGATGTTTGCAGGTTCAGGATGCTCATCAGAGTAAGATAAGGAAAATTAACATTGTCTGTGATGAGAATGCACGATATTTGGTTACAGAGAGGGAATTAGCATAAAAGGGAGCAAGGAATGTAAAACAATGGGAAACAAATCAGATAAATGTAATGTAAATCGGTTAATTAGCAATTCATTAATGATCAGCGATCTTTCCACTGTAATGTAAATTGTGTTATTCTTAATAAATCCTGTTTGTGTACTAATAGATTCATCAAATTCAGACATGCTGGTTAAAGTATCCCCCTTAAAGAATTCCTTGACCCTAACAAACAACAGAAATTTTATGTGTATCCCTAACAACCGATAAAGGTTAGTACGATCACAATATATATAAAGAATGTCAAGAGGCAAAAAATCATAATTTTGCCCCACTGTAGTTGTGGGCTACTACATTACGATTTGTGCAGTGTGAAAAGCGGATATTCGCACGTCAGCGCTGCCGGCTTCGACCACATGCTTCCATCCTGAAGCAGTGCCTAGGCCCGCGACGGTGGCATCACCGGATTTCACAATGACGCCGACCTTAGTAGTAACTAATCTAGATGGTAGCCACCTGGGGCGGCAACGACGGCTGACAAGGAGCCAACGCCCGGGGAGCGACTCCTTGGGCGGTCGGATAGGTAGCCTCAGCCCTAACACGCTTTAGGCGGCGTGGAAGTGGTTTAAAAATGGCTTCATTCCCAAGGAGCTTGAGGCCCTGTAGTAAATACTATAGAGGCTCTGGTCAAGGTAAAACTACTAATTATAAAATATGGGATATCTAAGTATGACGCCCCACACGTCGATTGCAAAGTAGAAATAAGAGTTTTCTAAGCGGAAACAGAGAGGTTAGAGGCTAAAGCCCAAGATTCCTTCAGCGCATGCGAATTGGCCACATTGCAAGTAACATATATTATATTGATATGGGGATGGTTGCATTGCACTGCGGGCACGCACCGCGTGACCGATGGAAACTTCCCACACTGCTCGTCAAGCCAAGTCAGCTGACAGCCCCGCGCCCCGCACCCACAGCCCATCCTCACACCGCCCTCGGGCGTGGAGAATACCACACACGCCATCAGCTTTTAAACCTCGCACCTCGGTCGGGCGCTGGCCTGCGCGAAGAGCGGGTGGTGGGGGAGAGCGGACGCGCGGGGGCCATCAACGCAAGCAGACGTGCGGGCGAGCCTAGCAAGGAGCCATGGATGGAGGTATGGTGAGCAGGACTGAGTTCCTCACGTACAAGTCTTAGGGAAAAGCGGAATTACTGTCAATAGGTTCATGTAACATTCAGAGAGAAATTGTGATGAAACAAACTAGCATAGAGGAAAGTTGTCTGGTCTCTCTCAACCACACGCCCCTCTGGCCGTTCCTTTGGGTAAGGCAAGACGACGCTCTTCACAGCCAAGCGAGTCAGCCGCCAGGAGAGAAACAAAGGTAAGTAGAGAAGAGAGTACGAGTAGCCCGAATGCGACGGCGCAAAAGAGTTCCCGAGGAGATAAGGCGAGCGTGACATGAGAATAAAGAACCTTTCTTCCTATTCGTACGAAAGGACGGGATGCAAAATTTCCGCTGAATCTGGCAAGCGCTGTAGTGACGAGGGCCACAAAGAGCGAGAGACTTGGCGCATGTAGACAGGATCGAAAGTGAGGACGCGAAAGTGCTTCGCCAGCGGGGGAGAGAAGAAAAAAATATTAGAACGCGAAGTGAAGCACTGTGTGTATAAGCACAGCATTATGTTTGGCCTCCCTATATCCGCACGCAGTGGGAGTTCCAGATTTGAGTTCTCCCTCTCTCACTGACGCTTTCTAGAAATTTTCAGTGGAATGGGCTTCTCTACGCAAATCCAAAGCAAAAGACGTCTTTCGCAAGCACCCTGACCAGTTTTTTGGTCGGTTTTACATCAAGATAACTCTTAGTTCCGTTTCAACCACAGAGTAATCCGCTAGAACGAATGCATCGTCTCTTAAAAATGATTCTGAAAATGATTGGTTCCGTGGCAGGATCAGATTGTGAGAGGCAATTGTCTGCGACACTGCGCTGCGAACAAAGGCGCACGAGTTTTGCATTCTCTCCTGAGGTCCGTTCGCTCGAACTTTACTCAGCACGTAAACTTATGCACGTGGTCGTCACATGTTCTCAGTTGCTGACGGACACCACACTCCCCTTCAGGACGTCGCACGGTGGAGTATTTGGCCGATTTAGGCGGCCAAAAGTCGATTTTTCAAATTTCACTCCAGACCAATAAAATACACCATCACGTAAAGCTAAAGGTCAGGGAATAACCAGCTGCACAAATGTTAACGGCAGGCGCTTCGTGTCTGAACTTGTTCACTCGTGAAGTGCGCCTCTTCTTTCTTGACTCCCGTGCGGGCTTCAGTCTCTCTGCGAATTGCGACTAGTGAGGTTCGATTTTCAAATGAAGAGCCATGGAGAGTGATCAAGCAGGTATGTGTGCACACGTTATGTTTATTTTCGTACAGATTTTAATTATTTTAGCTGAGATAGGGCTTTTCAATTTTTAATGAAGCAAATTTTCATTAATATAAGTAAATTAGTGTACTTCCAGGGGTTTCCGGGTAACGATTTTTGGTGTAATGGAAGGGTTACGCTTTCTATTTTACAATTTCGTAAAAACTGATCGCGGATTCGCGCGGTTTTGCATGATACACAGTAATTTATGAACGAATGCGATTTACGTATTTTTTATGAGAGTATATTTACTTTTTAATTTCCTTCAAATTTCATTTTAGGGCATTCGGGTATCACCTTAATTACTAGAAGAAAGTTTTTTAACATGATGCAGCAACAAAATTTACAAAACATTGACGAAAAATTGGAATTTGTAGAAAATTATTTGATACATAAAGAAAAATATTCAGACGACCAAATAAAGGAAATAAAACATAAATTTTCATATTTTAAATCAGATATCAAACGAAGGTGGTCCGTAGCACATAAGAAAGAAGATGTCTTTGTTAAAAAAAATAGTGATTGGCTCAGTGGCACATTTGAAGTACCTAAATTAGTGAACTGACCAGGCAGGCCAAAGAAAAAATTTCAAGATTTGAGTGAAAGAAGCAAGAGAAGAAGAACAGAAGATTTAAGACAAACAACTGATTCAGAGGTATTGACATATGCTACCCGGGTGACATTAGGCGTTACAGGAAAAAGAGACGCTTCTAAAATAGTTAAGGAAATTATTAGTTCTCCAAAACGAGCTGGAAAATATAAAAGAGCATATTCTGTTAGTTTGGAGGATAGGAAATCACAACTAACGACACTCAGTGCACTAGCATTGTTTGTTGAATCTGATCTTTCGAGGAAGCAGTATGAAATAATTAGAAGCAGTAGTAGTAAACTATATCCTTGTTACAGTACACTTCAGAAGGCAAAAATTGATTGTTATCCAGATAAGGAATCGTATCGTGTGACTGAAAATTGTGCTGCAATCAATTTACAAAATTTGCTTGATCATACTATTACTCGATTGTTGATGCATTTGGAAGAGGTTGTTCAGAAAGTAACTCACTGGAGTGAATTCGCAAGTGGGGCTGTGATGGCTCACAACAGGCTCAGCATAAGCAGAAATTCCAGAATGATGCTGATTCTGATGCAGATATATTTCAGAGTTCTTTTGTTCCACTTCGACTAATTTGTAGTACAAATAAAAAGTTAATCTGGCAAAATCCAAAACCGTCTTCGCCACGTTATTGTCGACCTATCAGAATAAGATTTGTGAAAGAATCCACGGACATAACAAATGAAGAAATCCATCATGTGCAAAACTCAATAAATTTGCTGCAAGACACGAAAGTGACATTGGCAGACAAATTATTCTCAGTCAAACACACTCTGATGCTCACCATGATCGACGCTAATGTAACGCTGCAACACAAATAACTTACACAATGAGATGTTATATTTGTGGTTCAACAAGTAAAGATTTTAACAGTTTATCAGTCAAAATGCAGGTTAAACCAGAAACACTGAAATTTGGATGATCGATCTTACATGCTAGAATTCGTCTATTTGAAAGTTTATTGCATCTTTCATATAAACTGCCTGTAAAAAAATGGCAGTTGAGATCAGACAATGACAAAGCACTAGTGAAGCAGAGAAAGTTACAAATCCAAGAGAACTTGAAAAATAAAATGGGTTTAATTGTAGATGTACCTAAGCCTGGTTTGGGCAATACCAATGATGGAAACACTAGTAGAAGGTTTTTCATGGACCCAGCACTAGCATCAGAAATTACCGGCATTGATTTCACATTAATACATCGCTTCAAAGTGATATTGGAAACCATATCTTCTGGACACATTAACATAGGAAAATTTTCAGAATATACCATGGAGACTGCTAAGTTATATATTCAGTTATATCCATGGTATCCTATATCACCAACAGTTCACAAGCTACTAATTCATGGTGCTATTGTGGTAGAGAATGCCCTTTTGCCAATAGGTCTACTTTCTGAAGAGGCTGCTGAAGCTCGTAATAAACATTTTCGCCTTTACCGTCAAAATTACGCAAGGAAGTTTTCCAGGGTATCTTGCAACCTAGATGTGCTTAACAGACTACTGTTAAGTTCTGATCCTCTGATAACTGGTATGAGGCCAATACCTCGAAAAATCAAGAGGCCCTTTCTAAAGGAAACCTTGGCAATGTTACTTCCAGCTGAAAGTACATATCTGTATCCAGATGCTACTCAAGCTGAAGATAATGAATCTTCAGAAGAAATAGAATTATCTTCGGATGAAGAACCCTATCTCTTGTAATCATCTTATAATCATCTGCAATATTTTGAATTCTAGATGAAATTCAAATTTTAATTTTATTTATCAACAAAGTAATTACTTAATCCTTCGTTTGCGCGCCACTTTTTTGGAACGCGGTTCGGCGCGCTGGATTCCGTAGACCCATTCTAACGTGAGAGGAATACAACGCCACGGAACCGAGAAATTCCCCGAACTGCACGTGCCGCATTTGGGCGCGTGGGGGCTGGCGATCCCGCGTGTCCCGCGCGGCCGGAAAGGTGACCTCTCGCCTCCGCTTTATCCTGCGGTACCCTCGCAACCGGATGCACATCTCATAATCATACACCTACGGCTCAGTGAGATATTTGGGTCTTAAAACGCAAAGAGTCTACAAGAACCATGCACGCCTGACGAAGGGTTAAACTAGTATATTACTCGAGATCATTGCATATTACCAAAGAACCAATAAAAAATGTAGCAGGTTATTCACTTCAAAATTTCTTTAGATTGGTACGCTTTTTCTTTATCATTTATTGTTTCTGATACTTTATTGCATTCTTTATATTTTATTGCTTTTTTGATGTAATTGTATTATTTTATATTTTGTATTTATATTATATTTTGTATTATATTATATTTTATATTATATTTTGTATTTAGTTAATCACTCAAACCTATTGGATTCCTACAGTTTTTAATACGAAAAATGAGCTCTGTTCTTTTGGTTGTATTTATATACAAATAAAAAGTTCAAAACATCATTTTTCGTATTAAAAACTGTTTCATATCACCTAAACAACCACGAATAAGAAAGGTGGCCCATTTAGATGCAATTAAGCAGCAGAAATAATTTTGGCCGCCTAAATCGGCCAAATACCCCACCGTGCGTCGTGCGTTGTAGGAGTTCGATCCCTTTCAAAATTGATTTATTTCCTGACTACACAGTCGAAATAAATTCCTCCTTTGCCTTGAAGTAAGATCAGACACCGAGCGTGACCTCAACTGCCAACCTTCAGCTGCCAACGGACCTCTTTCGGGTAACGTCCGTTCGCCCGTCCGTCGGCGCCGCTCCTACCAAATTTTAGTTTTTCCTACCAAAGTTTAGCAGTTCCGTTCTCCAATGAGAAAGTTCGAAAAGAAAGCTGTATTTTTGTTTGGTTAGTGACAGGTGTGTTTGCTCATTGCGTTGATTTTTGTTTTCATATCGAACACAATAAGTGAAGTAGTTCCCGCGATAATCCGGTTTGAAACATTCGCAGGGAAAATCCCTCAGAAGTGGTGAGAAGGTTATAGTGGTGTGTTTGAATAATTAGCGGCTAAAAATCCGTCAATGACTGTGTCACGTGGAAGAAATGACTGCTGAATTGCAGGTGTCGGTGTCAGAAAAGTTTGAAAGCTGTGTAATGAATTAAGTCATTGGAAAGGCGACTTCCCCACGTAAGAAGAGATGTGGAGCAAAACAGGTGGAGGGCGAGTGCAATGAATTTATCTGCCATTCGTATTCAAGTGCACATTTTTTTCGTAGAAACCAATTTAAAACATACATAACGAACATAAAATAAAACTAACATAAAATAAAATTCTTGATGCGGTTAATGAAGATTCCGGACTGCCAAATTTTTAAAGAACGTCACTGTATGTTCTATTGAAATTCGAGGTTCGGGCGGAATTTTACTGCTACCTTGTAAGAACACACGTAAATGTAATTCTGTGATATTTAAGCAAAATATCTGCATATTTTGGGCGTATTAAAGAAGTACTAGTGAAAATGAAATTAACATGAGTTGGACAGCGCAGAGGACGGACGTGCGACGGATGCTCTCTCGCATTTGATCATAGTACTGCAGTTGACCACTAGTGAAGTTGCATTTTCGTGTCTGAGGTGTTATACGGAGTTAGTGCTGAAGTTGAACATTTGTAAAATATTTTCGTGTTTGAGGTGTTTGAATAAGTACAAGTGTTCTATTGAAGGTTGTTTCAAGATGTCCGCTTGTAGTGTTTGTCTTTCTGTCGTGCAAACCTGCAACCAGATCACGTGTAGTGACTGCAAAAAACCGTGCCATGGTAACTGTGTGAACATGAACAAAGCAGATATAGGTTGCATTGTTAATGAAAATCAAGTTTGGCGATGCCCTCCATGTGTAATTAATAGGAGGATAAGCATGAATGAGGTTTCAATGAAATTTCCCATCTCGATCAGGTTTTTCGTCCAGTTTCCCTGATCCTTGAGCAAATGCTGAGATGGTCCCTTGTTTTGCTTCTGGACATAAATGTAACTTCATTATTTGTGCACGTCTTCTGAATTTCAGTGGGAAATATAGTTATTCAAATTATCGTTTTTCATATTATCGCGGCAAAAAGTATTATTCTTTCATGAAGAACATGAGGGTTCAGGGCAGAAATTTATAGCTAATTTACCTTTGAAAATATATTTTATTATATAGGAGCGAATATTTTGTCAACAAAACTCGAAAAAAACTCTCTTTTCTGTATTCAAAATTCGACTAGAATATGGTTTAGGATAGAGACCACAGAATTATGAAAACGTGCACAAAATTCACTTCTCCCCATAGCTCGTCATACGCAGTTTTTAACTGTTTTTGACGTAAATAAATAAAAATATTTAAAAAAATAAATACAAACGGCAGATGAAGGTAAAGTAGATATTTAACAAATAATTATCATGCTAAAACAGGCGAGAAGATCGTAAGAGAATGGAAGAAGCACAGTTCAATAAAGCATTTGAATTTGCACACAGTAAAATTGAAGACCAAATGAAGATTCTTAAAGAACAGTCAAATAAATTGGATGAATTTTTAAAAACCGTTGATAAGCTAAAGCAAGAAAATGTAAATTTGAAGGAGAAAATTATCAAATTAGAATCACGTTTGGAGGACGTTGAGCAGTACAGCAGATCAAATTCCATAGAAATATTCGGAGTCCGAGGAAAAAAACGAGGATACTTACGGGGTTGTGAAAAACATTTGTGTTGCCCTTGATGTACATGTAAACCGTGAAAGTATTGACGTTTGTCACCGTTTGGGAAGACCTGGAAGTAGACAAGATGGACGGCCTCGAGGGATAATTGTAAAATTTGTGAGACGGGAGGAAAAATTTAATGTTTTAGCTAAACGTAAGGTGAAAAGAAATTTTTCAACCGCACATTTAGGATTCCCACAGCCTGCAACGCCTGTGTATATAAACGAGAACTTCAGCCCTGGAAGGAGGAGGGTGTATGCTGAGGCGAGAGAAGTAATGAAGATTAAACAATTCACTTATCTTTGGGTACAAAACGGGAATATTCTCATGAGGAAGCACCAAGGAGCACTAGTAGTGAGAATCACTTCAATGGAGGACGAATAAACTGAGTTTGCTCTAATAACATCATATGGTAGTGATGAATAATGAATCTTTTGAAGAATTTAACAATTTTAATAAAAATAATTCTTTCTGTATCTTTCACCAAAATATTCGTAGTGTAAAAGAGAATTTCGACAATTTTTGTATTTACTTAGACTCTTTAAATAAACGTCCAGAAATAATTGTACAAACAGAAATATGGATATCTGAATCAGAATTGACATCTTTTAGGTTGAGAGGATATTATCAGTTTGCTAACTGTAATGAAACATACCAAGCAGGAGGGATTATTGTTTACGTTTGTGAGTTATTTGAGTCTCGCCGTAGCTCCATTGATAGCATCAGCAGATGCTATCAAAATAATCGTGGACATCTGAAAAATCTATCAATCATTGCTATTTACAGGCTTCACTTATATCACGTACCAACTATTAGAATTACTAGGATTATTTGAACCAATTAAGAGAAATACTAAATGCTTCGTCTGAAAAAAAAATCTTGTCGGAGATTAATTTGTGTATTCTAGAACAATCTCAGGTTGTTGATGAATATCAGATCATAATGAACAGTAATGGGCTGAATCAACTGATTGATTCCCCTACTAGACGAAATAGTTGTATTGATCATATTTATTTTAGATCTAGAGAAAATATTAGTTCTGAGACTTGTGTTCTCAAATCTGGCAGAAGTGATCATGATGCAGTTCTATGTAACTTGTTCTTTCCAAATATTCAAAAGAAAATAAACTGCAATATTAGACATAATATAAAAATAGACTATAAGAAACTAGATGCTTTACTTTGTGTTGAAAATTGGTCAGATGTTTATTCAAAGGATTACGCATTAGAGGCATTTAATTTGTTTTTTAAGAATATTATTATATGTTCTATATTATATGTTACATATTATATGTTACTTTTAAGAATATTATTGAGAAATCAAAATATACAAATATAAGAAAATGTTCTGTAAAAATACTAAAAACTTGGATGACATATGAATTGTGTTTTAGACAACAGAATAGAAACTCATTATATAAGTAAAACAAAAGCCAAATGATCAGAACTTAAGACAACGTTTTGATTCTTATTCTTTGAAATTGAAAAATGATATGATTTATCAAAAAATTAATTACTATCAGAACTTATTTCAAAAAAATAAAAATAATACCAAGAAACAATGGGAATTTATTAATGGTGTATTGGGTTTGAAGAATGTGAGAAATAATATGGTTTCCATTGAAAAAATAGATGGATCTGGTGAGACAATTCAAGACCCCTTACTTATAGCAAATGAATTATTTTCTTTCTTTTAATGTTGTAAATAAACTGATGAATACCATCGATACCAATGTTAGGTTTGATCTGCGTGATCTTAGGACTACCTTTCCTCCTGTAAATATATTAAATTCTTTCTTTATGTTGCTTACATGTGAGAATGAAGTACTTTCTGTCATTAGCATGTTGAACTCAAATCTTCGGGAATAGATGGAATGTCAGCTCACATAGTCATGTTCTCAGGCAATTATATTTGTTCCGTATCGTCACATATCATCAATCTAAGTTTTTCAACTGGCGAATTACCACATTGCTTAAAAACAGCTGTTGTAATTCCCTTATTTAAAAAGGATCAGGAAGTAGATTTAAATAATTTTAGACCTATATCACTTCTATCAAATTTCTCAAAAATTATAGAAAAAAATAGTTAAATCAAGAATAATGAAGTTTCTTACTTTGAATAATGTTTCAAGTTCAAAGCAATTTGATTTTATTGAAAAAAGATCTACAGAAGAAGCCCTGTTGGCTTTTTCTCTAGTGTTTTTGATGCTTTAAATTCAAAATCCCACATTATTTATTGATATTACTAAGGTGTTTGATTCAGTGGATCATAATATTCTTATAACGTGATTAAGTGAGGTTGGAATAAGAGGGATTGCTCTAGATTGATTCAAAAGCTATTTAACAGGGAGGAGACAATGCGTACGAGTTAAACAAAGTGTAAGTGAACTTTTACCCGTAAGATGTGGTGTTCCTCAAGGTTCCGTCCTTGGACCAATTTTGTTCCTAATTTACATTAATAATTTGTGTTCAGGTAATTTTAATGGCACTTTCACTTGTTTCACAGATGATACTGCCCTCTGTTACATAGGACATAATGATCAGATTCTTTTTAATGACATGGTGCATGACTCGAGGAAATTAAAAATTTGGTTTCCTCTAAATAAACTTGTCCTAAGTTCTAAAACAAAATTTATTCGTTTCTCTTTCAAAAATAAATATTAACAGGTTGTCATTCTATAAATGTATAAAATGCTTAAACGGTGTACCTAATGTAACTTGTAACAAATGTGTTATGATTGAGGAAGTTGAAACTATGAAATATCTAGGTTTGATCCTGGATAAGAACTGTACATGGAAGGCACATGTGCAATCTGTAATGAAATATTTATATATGGCTTTGCGTAAATTTTACATGCTCAAGTATGTATGTCCAATATCTGTTCTTTGAGCAGTTTATTTTGCAGTGGTAAATAGCAAAGTACAGTACAGATTAAGTTGTAGGGGGAACACATATGCAACCACTATTAATCCTATTATAATTGCTCAAAAGGCTATAGTGAGACAGTTTTTTGGATGTAGAAAGACTGAACATTCCTTACCTCTTTTAAACAACTTCAAATATTGCCTCTAAGACATCATTATGTTTTCAAAGTTTTACGTCTGCTTTTTGCGAGAGGTGGCCAAACTACTGGAAACTCCCTTGTCTTTTCCAGGAGATTAAAGTTATCAAATCGAGTTATGGTCCAAAGGCCTTTTTTGAAGCATTAAAAGATTTTATTCTTATATGTCATACAAATTATTTAATAAAATGCCAGTTCACAAGTAATGCCACAAAGCTTTCAAAATTCTATAAAGAATTTAGGAAATTTCTCTTTACATTTAACATAGAAGAAGTTGAAGATTATTTTTTAAAACGATTAATAACAGTCCAGACATAGAAGATATTAACTACAATCTTGTATATACACTTTTTCGATTGATAAAAATAGGAATTGAGTATCTGTCCTCTGCAATTGCTGTTTTTGTTTTTATAATTATTAGTGTAGGTACCTCAATACAGCACCAGCTAAGAGGTACTTAGCCATATAAAATAGATTTCTTTGACTTTTGTACTTTATGTTTAAATTATTATATATTTTTTCATTTAAGTTTAGGTTAATTTGTCAATGCCCTGGTTTATTGCTGTTTAAATCTGCATTTTTGGTGAAAGTGAATCGTAATTAGGTTAGAACACACATTTAATCTATGTTGAGAATGATATAAGCATGTATATTAATTATATTTGAATTATGTGACGTTGTAAACTTGAAAAAAGCTCCAAGGACAACTCGAAAAATAATATGCTATGACAGTTATGGCTGTGACACGTACCGACATTCGAGTATGGCTACGTCATTCGCGCCACGACCCATCACAATCTACAGAGCGGAGGCACACACAAAGTTTGTTTACATGCGGAGTGAAGTTACAGCGAAGTTAGGAGCTCCGAGCAGAAAAGAGTTTTTAGTTTAGTTTTAGTTAATGCCTTATTTTACGTGGCGAGACTCGGGCCATCAGGCCCGCTCTTCCGTCTGACCACGCAAATTTCTACTACGCTCCTTTCACCTAGCGGAGAAAGAAGGTATTATCTCGGGCGACGAAACAGGCGATTTGAATTTAGCTCAGAGGCGTCATTTAGGCCCGCAACAGACTACACCGAGGAATGTGTTTCCAGAAATGTGCGACGAGAAATGTGGAAAATCGAAACAAGGTACTCTTATGGACCTCCACACACTAGAAAGAGTTTTCTCGTTCGCCTCTGCGGAGGCGAAAGAGGTCCTCGCTCGAGTCGGTCGGCGAGCGAGTTTTCTCGGACACATTTCTGTTCCCTCATTTGTTTTTTAGGTTTTCTACGCTCTGTGGGATTACCAGACGTTTAAACATTTGGATTGGCGCGATCGTGGTGCGAAGCTGGAAGCAGGTGAGAAGTGATATTGGAGTGTTTTGTAGTGTGAAATTTCGAGCAGCAGAAATGAATTTAGAAAAATTAATTGAGTGTGTGAAAAATTACCCGTATTTGTACGAAACTAGTAATGAACAATACAAAAATATAAAGTTGAAGGATGAAACGTGGAGGACTCTATCCGAAGAATTAAATGGAAGTAAGCTAACTCATTTGGAATTATAATTAGCATTTATGTATTTACAAACAGTTTATTGTTAATTTAAATAGCAACGCCATCTTTAGTTTACACAGCAGCTTAACTATAATTTTAACAGCAATAATATAAGATGATTCTTTAACAATTTAAAATATGTTTTCTATAACTAATTTTCATATTCATTAACAATTCAATAAAATATGTATTGATCTTTGTACTTTTCATCAGATTATTTTCTTTTATATTTGGAACAAATGACCTTGCATTTCAAATCACATATCTTGTGATGTTGCAATGGGTGTTTTCAGATGCCAAAGAAGAATGGAAAAAGTTAAGAGACTGTCACCGAGATGCCCTTAAAAGGAAAGTTGTACGTTCAGGGCAAGAGGGACAAGTAAAAAAAAAATGGAGATATGAAGAGCAAATGGCCTTCCTTTTGCCTTCAATGGCAAATAGAGAAAGGCATAGCAACATGCAAGAGGAGGCAAAATTGTACCAGTTACAAGTACAAGATATTGAAGAAGAAATGCCTTGTTCTTCTAGTGCTGGAACTGAAATCAAGGAAACTTCAAGCACTCCAAAATTGGGGAAAAAAGTTGACCCAATTTTGGAGTACTTGGAAAAAGGAAGGAGGGAAAGAGAAGCCAGACGGCAAAGTAGGATGAAGGCAGATGAAGAAAAGGACGAGTTAGATTATTTTTTTTTGTCTATGTTACACTCCACCAAAAAATTACCCAAGGCATACCAAAGGCACATTAAAAATATTTTGTTTGCAGCAGTCCAAGAGGCAGAGGCACAGGTGGAGTTGGAAGAGAATTCATCAAGTGATTGCGTGTATTTTGCTAATGAATAAATAAATACTTATTAGGAAATGCTGGATTACTTTGTCATTAATGTCTCATCAAAATGTTTATTCCATGATCCTATAATTTTGTGAGCCCATCAATAAATTTAGTGTGTGATAAAATAATGCATGGTAAGTATATTATTAATTTTTAAATTAGTGTAAATGTTGCAAAGATTTACACTCATTTAAATATTAAGGAATTTACAAGGAAATCTTTTATAATTTTTGTTTTGTTTTGGTGGACTTGGAAGTTACAGATAAAATAGGTATTGTTCCACAGAATAGAATTACAAACTTAAAGATAACGCCTTTTTAATGTAAGTTAAAGTTGTATGAAATTTATCAGTAATAACTATGAATTAATACTTTTAAATATGGTTTATTGTATCAAGAATCTCATTTGTTTAAAATAGCTCAGAGGGGTACAGATGAACACCAAAGTCATGCATTCTAGAGCTACGTTTCAGCTCTTGAATTATAAAATTGTGAAGTAAATAAGAAGAGGTTATCAGTGTATTTTTTGAGAAAAATCTAAAATCTACAATTCAATTTTAAGAATTATTTTGTTAAAAATAATAATACAAGAAAATTCAAAGGTTAAGTCAAAGATAAAACAAAAGAAACATTTAAAAATGACCTTTCCTAATTGCATCCATTTGCCATGGAATACTCCCTTGCGATGAAAAAAATTTCATGTATTTTTCTCTAATTTCAAATGCTTTTTTTGTAGCATTATAACCATAATGTTTTAATGGAATGAACTGGTTTTTAGGTTCACTGAAATCTTCTTCCTCTCTAAAATTAATCAAGTCTTGTTCTACACTGTGAGTGTTCTTTTGAGTTCTGAGGTAATTATGTAAAACTACTGTTGCTTTCACAACTTTGTCCACTGTTTTTATATCGCATTCGAATGGTTTCAGGAATACCCTCCATCTTGCTGCTAAAATACCAAATGCACTTTCTACTAATCTCCTGGCTCTAGAGAGCCTATAGTTAAAAATTTTCTTTTCAGTGCTCTGCAACTGAGTCTTAGGAAATGGTCTCATTAAATTCTCTAGCAGGGGAAATGCCTCATCTCCTACAAATACATATGGGAGACTGTCTTTACTACCTTCTAATATGCATGGTTCTGGAAGATCAAGTTTATTACTTCGCAAGGCCTTTCCAAACATGCTTTCATTAAAAACATGTCCATCACTAAATTTACCACAGGAGCCAATGTCTACAACAGAAAACTTATAGTCAGCATCAACAACTGCAAATAGAATTATGGAAAATTGTTTTTTATAATTAAAGAATTGGGATCCACTTTTCATGGGCTTTCTTATAACCACATGTTTCCCATCAATTGCCCCAACACAGTTATTAAACTGCCAAAGCTGCTCAAAATCTCTGCTATTGTGAAGCCACAACTGTTTATCTGGCTTCGGTAAGTACAGTGGTTGTAAATGTGTCCATAGGGCATCACAGACCTCATTAACAATCTGGGCTACTGTACTTTCTCCTATTCTAAAGCTATAAGACAGTGTTCTATATGACACCCCAGTGGCTAAATATCTGAAAGAGAGAGAATTGTGTTAGTCTTGAACATCAAAAGTAAATCAAGTGGATTTCTTTTTTAATTGACTGAATCGTTGAAAATGTATTGTTAAAAACAAAATATATTAAAAAAGTATATTTATTTTCAACAATGAAGTTAAGAATATTTGCCTTAGGGTGACGGTTAGCCGTTCTTCGGTTCCAATGGGCCTCCGAAAATTAGTGTATTGTTTTTTAATGGTCGATTCCACGATCTGGTGAATGTCCATAAATTGCACCCTGGTAACCCGCAAATATTTTCGAAAGGACTCGTCATCTAAATCCGGTACCAGACTGTGGAATTCGCCTTTTTCTTCGCGAAAGCGAATGTGGTTCCTCACCCACATGCTTCGGAGTCGTTTACGAATTAAATGAAGAATAACTATTTCCTCTTCTTCGGACTCTGCATCATCTGACGATTCCATTTGATTTATTGCAACATCGTTCATGGTGAGTTCAAAACAATATCAAATGAAATAATTAGGTACCTATCACAGCCAGGGGCGGATTCGCGCGTAGGCACAGAAAGCACGTGCCTACGGCGGCAAAGTTTAGAGGCGGCAAAAATTTTGATCTAAATTTGTGACAATACATTTCTAAAATTTATATAATGAATAAATTATATATATTTTAATAAATACAATTTTGATAATATGAAGATGACTTATTTCGTTTATATTTTCTAATGTTAATAGTACAGATGTACATAATTTTAAGAATTAATCGTAGAACAACGGTCGGCAATTTTTTAATGTGCCTACAGGCGACAAAATTGTTATTCCACTCTGATCACAGCTCATTTCATTTCCGTGTAGCCCGCTCTGCAGGACGCACAGAAACCAAAAAGTATACAGTGTTATCGAGACCCACGATTGTGGCATTTCGAGACATCGAATGACTCTTTCTAGTGTGTGGACGCGGCCTCGCTGGCCTCTTTCCGCATTTCTCGTTGCACATTTCTGGAAACACATTCCTCGGTGTAGTCTGTTGCGGGCCTTAGGCTTGAGGATCTTTTACATGCAAGTAAATCTACTAACATGGGCCAGCCGGCTTTACTTCCCCTCCGCGGAAGGCGTACGAAGGATTTTTTCGCCCTTAAAAATCCACGGCTTCGATCGGGTTTGAACCCGCTAACTTGGGTATGACAGTCCGGCACGCTAACCGTCACACCATCGAATCCGCAAAAGAGGGGGTTGGCGCACTTCAGGATTCTTCCTGAACCGACTTTGTCAGGCGCTGAGTCGAACATCTTTTATCAGAGGATCTTTTGCGTGGGCACCGTCTAGCTGTGGGGCGAAAGTCGTCTTTTTCGAGCCGCGCTTGGCTTTTGACGAAAATACTCATTTTTGGTATTTTAACGCAATGGGCCGAGGCCTCGAGGCGCCGTGATCCGGCGCCATTGTGTTCTCGCGGCCGCGACCTCGGACTTGAAAACGCCGCCTCCTGCTCCTTGGCTGCGCCCTCCGTCCGCGCCCGCCAGCTCACGAGAACGCAACGACCCTCCCGGTGACGTATTTCCAGAGCCAGACTCGGCTCGTCATTACCCTTGTGGCTGGAAAGTATTTAAGAACTTCAACTCTCAGAATCAAAATTTCACATCATTGTTTCATGAAAAGAACGGTTCGTGGCCGCGCTCAGGCCTGCAGGTCTGCCATCTGAGCAAGCCGGCAGGTAAGTTCGCTGAACCACAACGTAGGGTATTAACTTCAACATGTGATAAACTAATGTGCAATTATTATACATTTAACGCCTGAAATAAGCAAGGTAATGATAAAAATCATATCACAGGCAGCTTATCAATATTATGTGATGCCATCTTTTAAGCTGATCACTTTCGTGACCCTTTTGGCATGCTCTCAATGCACTTTTGCAGTTTCTTTAACATTCAAATTATTGTTCGGAATATTTTGACGACTTTTCATTAAGTCAGTCTTGTTTGTGACCAATTCCTTTGTCATTTCGAGTATCATCAGATGTCCGGTAATTCTCACTTAACCCTATCGAGAACATTTGGCAACAGCAAAACTTATACTCTTTCATCCACGAAGTGGGTGATACTCCTAGCCTTATGATAGCGGGCACTATCAAGCAAGAAAATGTCGTTTTTATTAGGAACCATTCCTGGAATTGTAACAATTCCTTCTGCGGTATTCTTTTATACTGGTCCTGACGCTCGGTACCTTCCACAAAACCTCCCAGAGCCTTCAATGCTGATTACCGACCAAACCGTCGTAACTTCTCTTGGCTGTTTTACATTCTGAATAATGCAGTCAGGATGGAATTTTTCTCCGGATCGTCTTCTAACGGAAGTGAATTTCTCCGCCAAAATCTCGAATTTATGGAGAGATGACTTCATATGATTGTGATATCCACATAGCTGCAATGGGATGCTTAAAATGTCTCCGGTTTGACCACCGGAAGGTCTGTGAGGAAGCAAACGTGTGTGGCAAGTGATCTGACGTGCATGAAGGGGAATACATGCGCGGAGCTGTAAAGAAATGTAAAACTTGTGTCAGAGCGAATAGAAAAAATACCGAGCACTCTGCCTTCAATGAGCAGTACCCAGAGTTGAGAAGAGCTATCGAGAACGAAATTCAAAGAACAAATTATGGGGCTTCAATTCATGCAAATCAATGCAGGGAGGGGAAAAGCGGCGATGGCAGGTACAGATCACACCTCGCCTGAAGTAGTGCTGCTCCAAGAACACTACACATTGAATAACAGAGTCAACGGGCTAGCAAGATCCCTGAAGATAATAGAAACAAGCGACAGGCCTACAAGAGTAGCAATCATAGTTGCAAATCCGCAAATGCGTTCTCTTGCATTGACTCATCTGATAAGTAGGGATGTAGCGGTGTATGAAATTAAGAAAGAAAAAGAAAACCCCCCTGATTGTGATCTCGCCGTACATGTCGCAACTAGAAGACTTAGATTGTCGCAGATCAACTTGAAAATATCATAAGATCTACACCTAAGGATACTCCAATAGTTATAGGTGTAGCTGCAAACGCTAAGGCGCTGGAATGGTTCTAACGGACGAGCATGGAATGGTTCAAACGGACAAATACTTAATAGACATGATAAGAACTGGAATCTATCCCGTAAATGAACCTAAGAACCATCAAACATTTTATAGAGTTCTGAAGGTAGGAACTACCTGTCAGGATAGCAGAAGGGTCTTCACTCTCTCTCCTCTTGAAATACCTCTTCTTCGATAATCTGATTAACAGAGAAATGCACATTATTGAAGAAGTAAATTATTTATTTTCTCTGAAAAACAGCAGTGGCCATTTACCATTCGCCTGGGAAAACATTTATTCTTGGTTTGGCCACCGCTGTCAAGTCAGTTTTCTCTTTTGGCAAGGAAGTGTTTAACAGAGCTGAAAATCCTCTGAGACGTGTACTTACAGATTTTCTCACGATAATATTGCGATACTATTCTCGAGAATTAGGAGGAGATAAAGTTGCAACAACAACCCCAATGTTAAATAGTTTACTGCAGTTCTGAAGCAGATACTGCAGAAAAACAGTATATCCACTTCCTCTACAGCTAAGTGCATTGCCCCTAATGGTGATGATGTAGGATTAATTTTTAGCCCAAAATGGAAGGACAAAAAACTGGAAAGTGAGAGTGTATGGTGAATGTGATACTCTACAGTTCAACATTGAAGATGTTCTAAAGCCACAACTGATAGATATCAAGGACAATGTGCTGTGGTACGTGTGTGGCTTTATTGTTCGGTCCTTGACCAAAAGAATGACGTGTTGTAATTGTGCAAATGTTCTTTTCAGGGAAAGTGTTGTGCACAGTTACTCGCATTTTGCAGAGTACACAAGATTTGTTGATGTGAAAAACAGAGGTAGTCTTGTGTCAGCTGCAGAATGCGTGTACAAAACTGTACTTGAAACTGAGAAGCAGTTATCTTTCCACTTCAGAGGTAAAGGTGCTACTGCTTCATATTTAGAGAAGGAAGTGAAACGTAGGGCAAAGCAGTTGTGCGCCTTATATGAAAATCTTTCCCCGAACACTAATCAGCGCGCTAAAGCCACTGCTGTAACTGACGTTCCTCATAAAATTCAACTTATCAATTCAATAGTGGACAGTTACAATACCTTTTCTCCCAGGCTAAACATTTTGCCTAAGATATCTGCTCTATCAGTAAAAGATACCAACTGAATAAGTTGATTTTATTTAACAAGTAAATATAATTCTAGATATTAAGTGCCATTCTGTTCAAACAAGTGTAGCACTTACGCTTTTGTTGAAATAAACACTATTATTGGTATTATTTTTTATATTTTTTACAGGTATAAATTATTTAAAACCATGTTTGTAATTCTGGGTATTCATTCCCTAAAGAGCATGAGCCTGGTACTTTGTCAACTCGCATTCAAATTCCAACCAGTTTCTTATCCTTTCTAATATGGCGACCGCCTTCATCTTATCCACTGATTTGGTGAAATGAAATCCTTTATTTCCTACCTATTCTTCCAATCTATTTATATTTCCTATCTATTTTTGCAAATGCATGCCATGAATTTACTTCAATTTGCTATCTATTCTATAAATTGATTGAGACTTTCCTATGCCTACACACGCGATGCTCAGAAGTGGAATATGCTCTGGGATTACAGAAAGTACATCTCAATTTTTGCCCTGGACAGCAAAAACCGAATGTTTCTTTTCACAATCCACGATTCAACTACAACTCTGATACATCTGGCGATTGCGGTTGCGGATTCGGATGGTATGACGGTCAGTCAGCGTATGGAATTGTTGTACCCAAGATTGCGGGTTCAAACCCGATCGAAGCCGTGGATTTTTAACGGCGAAAAAATCCTTCTTACGCCTTCCTTCGGAGGGGAAGTAAAGCCGGCTATCCCATGTTAGTAGATTTACTTGCATGTAAAAGATCAAGCCAAAATGACGCCTCTAAGCTAAATTCAAAATCGCCTGTTTCGTCGCCCGAGATAATACCTTCTTTCTCCGCTAAGTGGTGATAGGAGAGTAGTGAAATTTGCGTGGTCAGACGGAAGAGCTCTGGCCCCAGTCTCGGCCCCAGTCTCGCCGCGTAAAATAAGGCATTAACTAACTAATAACATCTGCACGAATTGGGAATATGAGTGCAATATGTCCATTCTGCGACGCTTCAAAGTGGGAAAATGAAGCTCAGGTTTGTGTTGTAAAAATGGAAAAATGCATCTAAAAGAAGTAAGTGATCCACCTGAATCTTTGCTGAACTTGCTGTGTCGTAATAATTCTGATGCACTGCATTTCCAGAAACTCCTTAGACATAACCATTCATGCTTTCAGGTGTCATTTCGGTGTATTAGAATTGAGCAGGAAGGATATATGCCCACTTTTAAGATCCAGGGGGCAAGTTTATCATAGGATAGCAAGTTTGTTTCCCGATTTAAATCAAAATCATATATTTCTGCAATTTACTTTAGGAATGATCACCCAAATCAAGTTGGCAGAAGAGGTAACATACGAGTAACAAATCAAGCCAGACCCTCAATTGTTAAAGATTTTCAATTCATACTTCATCAAGAAAATAAGTATGTTAAAGATTTCAAATGTTCTTCGGAATACATTCCTTCTGAGAATATAACATTGTTATTAAGGCTGTTAGGAAAACATTAAATCAACATCCGAGAAGATACAATGTACCTGAAGTTTCTGAGGTAGCTACTGTTTTGGTTGGGGAAGAACATGGGAACAGATATTTTAAAGCTTAGAGATAATTATCTCCAAAGGCTAACACATACAGCTTATGATCTGCTCCAGTACCCTTTCGTATTTCGCCAAGGAGATGATGGATATCATTTTGGATTACATGCAATTGACCCGCATACCCAGCAGCCTACTTGCCAAAGCGTCTGCCAATAGTTATTACTGTTACCAGCTCATGCTGAGAAGTGGACAAATGAACCAACTCTTCCGTTACAACGCCTTTCGACAGCAGTACGCTGAAGACATGTTTGCAAGAATTACCACTAAGGGATTATTGTATTTGCGTTTGAATCAGGAGAAATTGCGACCTGAGTCATGCTAATCCACGAGATGCAATATGCAGTTATGGTAGTGCTGAAAATGTTGGGCAAAGGGTCTTCTACCCTCACCACTCAAGGACCTTGGTACATGCCCGAATGAACTCGGGATGAAATGTGCTACGTCAGAAAATATGGTAGACCTGATTTGTTTTTAGCATTCACTCTTAATCCTAGATAGCTAGAAATATCAAGAGAACTATTGGAAAATCAAAAGCCTTCTGATAAACCAGATATTGTTGCAAGACATTCCATCTTGAAGTAAACATTTTAATGAAGCTTAAGAAATATAAAAACTTTTTGTGACATGAGTTGTGAAATGTTTACTATCCACTGGCAAAAATGAGGCTTACAACATTCTTACATTTTGCTGTGGTTTAAGAATAAAATTAATTGAAATAGGATAGATGTTTGCATAAGTGCAGAAATACTTGTGCAGCATGATCCTGCATTCTTCAGTAACTATATTTACATAATGCGCATAAAAGGTGGACTTAAAGTCCTACAACAGTGAAATGAAAAAAATATTAGAGTGAAAAAATAAAAAATACATATTTAATAATTTTCAGAAATATATTCAATGATACCCAACATGACCCACCACACTCTGGGGGTAGGGCAGGGGGCAACTTCAACATGTTGAATGGAAACCTCCATTTTTATTGCAGATTTTGAATCTATGCCACAAAATAGGCAGGGTTTTTCTGAAACTTTCTTTCATTCTAGACAGATATAATAAAAAAAAATGATTTATCCTGATACCCTATGAAAATTAAAGAAACAGCCTTACATCCTGAAAAATACCCACCGAATTGGAAAACTAACAGGTGTTTAATATTTTTGAAATATGATACCAAACATGATACCAAACATGATGTGGGGGGACATCCTGGGGATCGGGGGTGGGGGTGGGGGGCAACTTCGAAATGTTCAATGAAAACCCTCATTTTTATTGCAGATTCGGATTCTCCATAAAGAAGTAAACAAGTTGGGTCTGAAAAAACTAGTGTTCTCATTTCAAATTTCTAAGTTAATCGCCGCCGCACCCTCAGGGGTGCGCAATGGAGAATCCCAGTCTGCAATAAAGAATTGGGGGTTCTATTCAACATTTCCAAAATTCCCTCTGCCCCACTCCCGGAGGGCGATTTTGACATCAAATAAGTGTTTTTTATTTGGTCACCCTGAAGTCTATTTGTTGAGATGATTGACCGTTTCCAAAAGGTGTGTTGCAAAATTGGAATAAAGTTAGTTCTGTGATAACAGTGCCATCTATCGCAAATCAAAAAAAATTCCTATTATTGGAAATTACTACTACTCGCCAGGAATATGCGCTGATATAAAAAAATATAATAGAATCATGTAGTGTATGTCAGAAGTACAGAAGATCTAATGTAAATCAGTCTTTAATATATCGTAAAATAGCCAATATTTCTTTCGTCAAAATAGGTTACAATTTGCAACATTCAGAATGGAAATTCATTTGATTGACTCAATGACTTGTAAAACTCAGCACAAGATGCTTATCAAACTCCGATGGCCCCTTAGATATTTGCAAATAAAGCAACTAACTCCTAATTAATGAGAGATCTTTTGTACACGAGCAGATCTAGATCACAAAATTTCAGGAATTTTGCAGTTCAATACACAAGTTACTCCTTGTATAACCTACACCAATGTTGAATAAAAACATCCTTTCTATGAAATTTGTTAAAAAATTTGAATTTATCGCTCCTATAACATTCATTTTATATGATTCCGTAGGCTTCTGCAGTCAGAGTTTGCCCTCAGCAATACACTCTGAGGAAGGCCACAACATGTTGGCCGAAACAGCCACCAAGACAGATGTGGCTCATCGCAGATAGCCTATACAATGTTCGTTTTATGTACTTTGTTTTCCTTCCTTCCCCCTCCCCTGTCCATGTCACCCAAGCATTCACTATTTAAGTTTTCTTATCACATTAAAACAGAAAATGCTGACATTGTCTTGCAAATGGTGGAGTACAGAATAGTTGAACGATGCGTATTCAGGTGACAAAAACAACATATCAGTAACAGTCAAAACTAAAGAAGGTTGATTTTTTGTTGTTTTCTTTTTTCATGCATTATGCTATTTCCTCGAACATAATAAGTCCTAAAATGTCACTTATCCATATTACTTCACAAGTAAATAAAAATACCAAATCTTCAGATCATGAAGTATTAAAGGAAAAAGAAAAATCATGAAATTCATAACCTTATGAATCCAAAAAAATATTACTGTACTGTATTAACATTACTGTCAATACAGCAAATTTTCACTACTCAATATCAACAAATAAAAACAAAACATTCTATGAAGTCCTTCACAAAATCTTCTCAATTTTATTCTCATGATAAAAAGAACCTGTTTTTCTCAAAGTTCAATAAATCTACAAAATTAGTTATGAATTATACCTGAAGTAATATTTGTGACTTGTGGAAACTGAACACAAAAAACAAACCCTGCGACTTTTCAACTGAAAATGTAGAACAGAGCAAAGCATTTAACTTAACTATTCAGAACACGTCCTGTAATTACGATAAAAATGCTGCAAACAGTGATTAAATTTGTATTACAATTCTTGCCATCTCCTCCAGTTACATTAAAACATTTTGAAACACTAAACCTCATTCAACTATTTCCAGAAACAAAACAGTGAATCAGTCCAAATAGTTCATTGACGCTCTTATCTACCAAAAAGGCTAAGGTCACCTCAAAGGCTAAGGCAAATCTCATGTTTCCAATCAACTCGAGCTTTTATCATTATCTAAAATAGTACTCAAACTATTCCCTAAGTAAGGATATATATACTAGATCTTTGAGCAATTTCCACAAGCAAAAAGTAAAATGTCAATTTTTTCATTACATTAATGGCACTGTAATAATAATGTACTGGTATAATGATACTGTTTACGCACATACCTCGCATTTAAAAGTCCATTGTTGTGCCTAGATTTTTAGTTTTACAATAATTCATATTCAGTCACCTCAAAACAAATTATTTTCTCTGATGGACTGTGTATTCAACAAGAGAAAGCCAAAAAATCATTACTATGCAACACAGACATTTCTACAACTACATTAAACAGATATTGCACAAGGAAATATTTAGACGCATCACAAATGGCAGAGCATTCCTAGCTTCTGCCTTTCACATACACCGAATCTCCACCTGAACCCATTCTCTATAAAGACACCACAAATACTTTTTTCTCTGTTGTACTAGCTTCTGAGGAGACACTGACAAACTGAATTTCAGCTCACCCAACTGGTGCACTCGAGGTTGACTAGGATGACAAGCTCTTGGGGATGCTCATATGGTCACACAATACACTGCCTTCTCCGTTGAACTTCATGACACCAAGTACGAGGCTCGGACGATTCACACACCTAAGACAAAATTGCTATTATTACACTAATATCATCAACAAAATCATTTTTACATCATTATCATTATTTGATATTATCTTATTGACAGTAGCAGCAGAATTCCAAACTCATGAGTGAATTTTATAAAACTAGTAGCTTGAAACATCAAATGACATGATCGGTTACGCTACATTAAAAATGAAACAATTCTTTTCTTTCTCTCCCTTGGCACTACAGCCCAATTCGGGACTTGACCTAACACTTCAATAGTTGCAGCATTTCCAGTCTTACCTCACAAATTACAGTAATTACAAATCAACATCAAATTGACAACTTTGATTTACATCAATGTAATTAGTTTTACAGATAATTCTCCAGAATAATACTTTTACATTTCATAAATATAAGTTAGGTATACCAGTTGGCGAATACCCGTTGGTCAAACCCGATCAAAGCCGTAGATTTTTAAGGGTTAAAAAAATCCTTCGTACGCCTTCCTTCGAAGGGCAAGTAAAGCCAGCGGTCTCATGTAGTAGATTTACTGCATGTAAAAAGTACTCAAGCCTCTGAGCTAAATTCAAATCGCCTATATCATCGCCCAAGACAATACATTCCTTTCTCCAACAAGTGAAAGGAGCGTAGCGAAATTTGCATTGTCAGATGGAAAAGCGGGCCTGATGGCCCAAGTCTTGCCACGTAAAATCAGGCATTAACTCTAAATATCATGTAACAATCGATTAAAACAAACTACACATTTTGCCCTCTCTGCAATAGAATATTAACTTTATATGAATATAAAACAGCATTAAATTACACCCTACATTTATTACTGCATGTAACGCTGCAGTTACATGCTTTTAAATGAGTATGACAAAACTGCTATTTAGATTTAAGAATTTTCTTGCCCAATTTGTCACATGTGCAATTACGCATTACACTGAGAAAAGCAGACACAATCACCAAATTACACTCTTATTGATTCACAGAATAAAGAAAACATGAAAGAACATTATGTTCGAGAGGGTTGTCGAGATGAAGAAACTTTATACAAATGCACGTTATATTTTTTGAGCAGGAAATAAAAACTTCAAATTAAATATATTATGTTTACAATCTTGAGATGCAACTCAACCAAGCGAAGAATGAAGGCTGCAATTGCGGTGCGTCGTGGAACTAAGTGAAAACACGGGTCTGTACAGTCACTTTAGCTAACAAAAGTCGGCAGGAGTGTGAAGCGAGCTCAGAGACTGCTTCTACGGAATCACCAGGCCTCCTTCATAGAGGTTGTGCATCAGCTGATAAAATATAACTTCAGAGACACATCATGCAAGATTTGCAGTGACTGTTTTATTTTTGTCTTTTTAAGTTGCTTTTTTTTTAACTTTTCGGTGTTCTAGTACAAGACTATAATAAAAAGTTCTATTTATATTGAATTTTTAATACTTATTTATTGAATTTAAACATTTTGTATTTTCCTTCTTTGATCTTTTTTCCGTAGAATTTAGACGGTTTGTTAGGTATGCAATAAAGTACTAAAACATTAACTTCATTGTCAAAAGTATCTATAATATTCTTCATTATGGCGGTGGTGGTTACTTCTTACATAAAAAAGAATTTTATTTGGTATATATCCTGAGAAACTACTTAAGTTACAATAAACAATTTATATGAATCTTACTGCTCATCGAAAGAATTAGTTTCAAAATTTTGAATCGTTTGGCAGAGAAAAGTACACTTATTTCTTCCAAATATGAGGTGCAGACATGTTCAAATATAGTTAAAATATTAATTGGGAAGATACTAGATTTGCAACGAAATAACTCGCGCTTCCTTTCGCAATAGTTTGGCTCGGTCCCATTTAATTTGAATTGAGTATTCTTGTATCTCGGTCTCTGTCGTTTCAGTTGAAAACACAGACGGTGGCATGCTCCTGCAAACATTCTCAACTTGGTCGAGCTATAATAACAAAACGAATGAGCTATTTTTGCACCCTCCTACTTGCGATAGTTCTCTCACAATTTTATACCATTTCCTGAATTATACAATACAGACTGGCTCATAACCTGTAATCATTAATTGATGACAATGTTTTCACAACGGTGATGTGCAACGTGCAAAAAAATTGTGGTGCTACAACAGAACATACTTTCCTGCATTACTGGAAACAGCTATGTAGTATTGAAATATTGCACTTTCTGCACTACTGACATCTCGGCTAACATTTGAAAACAAGCAATTCAACCAAGAGCAAACAACTCACCTTTTCCATCGCACTGTTGCCAAAACTATGTGAATTCTACAACTGCATTAAAACATAATACAAAAGTTTTGTAAACTTGTATTGGAAAAAGAATACTGATTCCATACAGCAATATGAACCCACAACAATGACACATATTTCACAGATTTTCGCGAGAGCAGTAAGGAATTCAATTGTTGCATTCCCTGCATTGTCAGTATTTCCTTAAAGAGCTAGCAATTTTTATTTCCAATATTTGAAATTAAATTATATTTTAAAGATTCATATGTAAATGTATCAGAAAAGGTCGAATGTAAGAAACAAACAGAAATAATATACAAAATAGCAAATTCTAATTTACGACGCATCCGGCTGTCTGAAGCGCAGTAAATTTGCAGCGGATTCTTATGTTTGTCACGAAATTATAGAAAAACTACTCACATTTTCAAAAAATTAAGCATGACTTTACTGGAAGCTGTATTTTTGATAAATATATTTCATTGAGAAAACCAGCTGCCATCATGTCGACGCACAAAGCACATTTTTTGATTTTCTTAATTTTTCAGTTTCCTAATGGTAGAAAGGAAATATTAATTTGAGAATATTAACGACCACTAAAACCGCCTTCCTAAATGGCAATTTTCTTTAAAAATTTGTAGCCATTTTTAAGAAAATGGCGTTTAAGTGCTACTACAACTGTGAAATTTGAAACTTTTTCACAGAACATTTTTGAGTTTTCAAAAAACTTCATCTGAAGTCATTTGAAGCACTTACATTTGCAAATATAATAATGCTTACTAATTGCTGGTGATGTGCATATTAAAGATTTGAGAAACGTTTCAAAAAAATTACATTTGTATAATTTTTTTAAAACAAAAGAATAGAGCAAGATAGAGTGTATGTCATCTCATAAAGTACACTTAGTTCTATCCCTATCAAAACATTAAAGAAAAACATGTGAGCCATTTTTGAGAATTTTTTTTTCTTTTTAAAATTGCACGTTGCACAGAATATTGTGCAAAAACTACTAACATTTTCAAAAAATGTAAATGACCTTAATGAAAGAACTCACTTTGGAGAAGAAATTTTATTCAGAGGAAAAATCTCTATCTGCAATTTTATAGTTGGAGAAAGTCGCCAACAAAAATTCAAACTTTTGCAATTTTCAAAAATTCAGACTTTTCAACCGACATGAGACCTACACCATTCTCTTTAACCCTTTGCGGTCCTCTGTCCCGTGTGGCGGGACACAGCGTTTTCCTTGTGGCAGACCCTTTAAATCCCCACGTAGCTGGTTGCATTGGTCCGGCGTGCCGCGGCGTAAGAAACTTTACTCGAGTTTCAAATTATTTTTTGTATTATTACAAACAAAACATTTTAATTTATTTGCCTAATTCATAATACATAATTTTGTAACTTAATGTTTGGTGCAGAGAGCTTCACCTCATTACCAATAACGCCAGTATATTGCATTGTATAAACGAAGTCCGAGTTATCATTACTGTCATTTTCTTCACACTCCTCGGAATATCTCGAGAAAATGTTTTTAAATTCTTACTTTCCTGAAGAATGTTAACTCTCAGAATTGTTTACCGAATCACACAATTCAAGCTTCGACAATCTCGAACACTTACTTCTCTATGTCACCATAAGTTCAACTGCAACCTCGTAAGGAAACTGATTTTAAACAACATAAAATGGGCAAAGTCTGGCTACAATGAAGGAAAATACTGCCTAATCTCTTCTGAAGATCATTAGTTGTACAGGAAACCAGTGCCATTTACCTGAGTGAAATAATACAGAGTTAAATATAGGTCCCGCCCCACGGGACAAAGGACCAGAACCAGGAAAAAGGAAAGTCCCGTGACGCGGGACATCGGACCACCAGACGAAGAAGACGGAAAAGTGAAAGGACCGCAAAGGGTAATGACCTTCAGACAATCCAACAACAAAATTTAGTCAAAATTGTTGGCACCGTTTTTCTTAAAACTTCGAAAATGTCCCAAGGCCTTCATATAAAGTACCCTCCAACATTAAAATATCAGTTTCAAATTTAAGGGGTCGCAAGATTATTCAGATCGATCGAGGAGCATCAATTTTGGAGAAAATCGGCTGAACGGTTTAGTCGCTAGAATTGTTCACAGACAGATGGACATTTTGCTTTCAACTGGTTTCTCGGTATCAAGGACCCACAAGAGAGGGATTCTAGTTGCAACATGTGTTCGGAGATTATATTTTTTAATTTAGCAACTGGATTTATCCACTTTTTCGTTACCAGGGACCTGTAATAAGGTTTTTCTGCCGAAAATCCGCCGTTATTTCGTGCAGCATTACATAACTTTCCCTATACTATACATACGTATGTACAGTATACGGAAAAGTAACAAAGTATACAACTTGTACCAAGGTGTTTCTAGCTTACTCATTTCAAAGGCCTCGTTGCTTAGCTTACTCATCGCAACAAAAGGAGTCATGGAATATTTCAATCAAAGGAACAGACCTTTAAGAATCATAAATCCACAGCAAACTTAAACTAAATTAAAATACTATTACGCTACACACCTTACCAATTTCATCAATTCAATTCTACCATACCTGGCTGCTGTCTGATACCATTCTTAGTGTGTCTTTTTTCAAATTTCCAGCACACATCTTCTCGTTTGACACGACTTTCATTTCGTAACTTCTGCAGATGGAGCAAAACTTTGAAGGCTAATATCTTTGCTACGCTGCAACGAATCCCAAGTTTCCGCACTTTCATCACCGTCTAATTTATTCTAATTTTCATCTGGTCGGGAGACCATGTGACCTGTTTATGTTCTTTTTCTTGTGTTCTGTCAAGAGAGATAATTGTAAATACGTTTGCATTCATTTTCACAATCCAACATTTTTGTCATGTAAATCATATTATGGGCATGGGAGTATGGGATTCATTACTTTCTTTTGCCAATTTACTCGATCTAAATACACAGGATTCAGAGGCAGGATTTCTTTCATTTCTCTTTTATCTGTTCATTGGTCCTTGATGTATTTCAATGGGTCTCCACCCAGTGTTGCAGCTGCTACCAAAACATTATTGAATAAGTTTGTTCCTTAACTGTCTGGATAATGAAATTGTAGATGCTTTCCAGCAATGTACCCAGCAAATACCCTAGAAATAAAATAACCAATTTGTTAAATGAGACATTTCAGCAGAATTCAGTTTGATGCACAAGTCATACATATTGAAATACATTGTTTTCACAAACAATTAAATGAATGAAATAAGTACAGGGAAAGAGAATGTTTCACACAAACTATACAGAATGTATAACCAATTTGTTTAACTAAAAAATTCAGATACGAGTTATATTCTACAATACACAAATCGATAATGAACACAAAATTTTGGTAGTACAATTGTAATTTTGGAAATAAATATTTAATAGAAATAACAATAGTAATAATGAACATGTCAATTTAAAAGTACAGAAGCACAAACTTTGTTGCCCTAGTATTTTTTCTAATCTCTTTAGTGCGTGCTAGCTTTTTGATATTGTCGCACTCTCTTCCCAGCTGCCATTCACCAGAACCTAAACACATTTTTTCACTTTTTCCCAATTTGTCAGCTCCTTAATAGTAGAATTACATTTTGACTTTAATATACAGAGCAAAGTTTATACAATCTCCTTTTCAAACTTCCTACATGTAAAATTATGCAAAATCCACTCTTATTTGAAAGAGTTGTTCATGACACCTTTTTATCCTACATTTGCACAAACATGATCTTGATATAATATTTTTTAAACTAGGCAGAAAAATGAAAGAAGACATGCAATGTTCTTCACTCGGGTGCATGTATACTTCAATTATTTCTCCCGAGAAGTAAATGCATATTAAAGTGCATATTGCACAATTTCTAGGTCATAAATATTTTTAAAAGCATATTTCAATATTTTAGGTCTTAAAAATCCTCTCGCTAATAATAATACTTTCTCTACACTATGTATGTAGGATGTAAGAACACATCTTGAGTTCACTTCCATCTATTTTATCTACCCTCTGTGGGTGCAAGCAGGCTAAATCAACTCCTGCTTTTACACTATTAAATAAAACAATTATAAAATATAATGCTTACAATAATTGAGAATATTTTTTAAACAGACATGTGTTATAGTAATTTTCTGTTCATAAGTTACTAAAAATCTTTAATATAAATGAAAATTCTACACATTTAGCTCACAATGGACACTTTGTGAAAACTAACCTGAACTCCTTCAGCAGCCAATGAGCATCAGAAAAGACAGGTTGGAAAACGCAGAATGGCTACACCAGAGCAATTCTCAATGCCCATGCTTCCCTCTGACAAAGTTTGTCATTCCCTCACCACCCACAAATTATATCATTTATTCGAACAATTACTCCTCTGTATGAGCAAACAATGATTTACTCTCACACGTGAAGAATTACAGACTTCATGTTCCCACTACTAACCCTCCACCAGATACAAGGGCACAGAGTTGGCAAGAGATCATTTCAGTTCTTCCTATCCATGCTTTGTTTGATGTGACCCTGTATTTGCTGATCAGTTATTATTTGACAAATTGCAAGTATTTTGTTGAAAATGTTGCTTCTCTTAGTAAACAAAATTCCCAGAATATTTCCCACTAGCTATACACCCCGAGTATAAAGAGTAGAATATTTCTTTAGTCAAGTCTCAAAATTATGTTAATCAGAAATGCCAAGAAATGCTTACGCATATTGTGTTCCTCGTTTGGATAGTTTTATTTTATCTGGGTGGTGGTGCAAATTTTTTGTCTTGTCCCTGTTACAGAAAGTTTCCCCGTTTGGAAAGTTATTTTTTCCAGTGATTTTTATGTCATTTTAATGTTTCTTTTTCATTATTTAATTCATGATATTACAACCTAAATTAATTTGAAATTTTTCCCTATTTACAACGATGCATATTTTAGGAGAGTAGCAAAGGGAGAAAAAACAGACACCATGTGCCAAGAATACAAAGTAACGCATTGTACTGATCTTCAATTTCCATTACTTTTAAATAAATAAAATTATTATTACTTTTTGATTGTTGTGTTGTTTATAATTAAAATACTAGAAAAAAATTCATTTTCTTCTCAGTATTATTATGTTCCAACATACCCATAGGGTTTAATGGAGCATATGTCCCACTAACAGTTTCTAAAAAACTAAACATTAACAATTTTCAGTAATCAATATTGAAACAGTAAATAAAAAGTAACTTAAATACAAAGTTTTATTTCAAAATTCTGAAAAGAAAAAAAAAGAAAAGAAAAACCTAAATCAGTCATGAAAGTGTTAATGACTTACAATAATTTGACTGTAATTATTGAAAATAAAATATATGCGATGGTCAACTACCTGATCAGCTCAATAGATGTATGGACTAAAGCACTGGACCCAGGGCAACCCATGGATGTGATTTATTTGGACTATGTGAAAGCCTTCGACAAAGTTCTCCATACACAACTAATTCATAAACTAGAGGCCATTGGGATAAGAGGTAAACTGTTGAACACAATGGAAAACTGGTCAAAGACGTGGCTTCTACTGCTGAATTCTAAAAAATGCAAAATCCTCCATATCGATAAGAAAAAACCTAGATTACCCTACACTATCGCACATCACACCTTGGACATCAGAGTACTACAAAACGATCTGGGTGTAGTAATTCCTCATGACCTGAAATGGGAATGTCAAGTTGCAGCAGTGGCCAGGCGAGCAAACAGTGCTTTGTATACGATAAACGCATTCTCCAAATTACATAGCCCCACAGTTGGGAAAATTTATACGACATATGTTCGACCCGTATTGGAGTATGCTAATTTAGTCTGGTCCCCATATTATGAAAAATACAAACAATGTGTGGAAAAAATACAAAAACGAGTAACTAAGATACCAAGAGAAATCGCCGAGATTCCAATTACCAGAAAAGATGTCAGAAGATGTCCTTATCATCACTTGAACAGAGAAGAACTAGAACCGATTTTGTAGAAACATCGAATTTTGAATAGACTATACAAAATCCCACAACAAGAATCCCTCTTTACAAGATCTACTGATGATAGACTACAGGGACACAAGATGAAATTGAGGAAACAGGAAACAAAGACTGGACAAAGAGCACATTTTATCACCAATAGAAAAGTCCATGCGTGGAATAAACTACCAGCTGAAAGCATTGAAAAAAAAAAAGAAACTGGGTGCATTTAAAAATAGCTTGGACAAAATTGAGTTATAAATAGTATATAGATAGTATATAAAAAGATAAAATCGTATATACACTTTTCTATTGGTAGTGATAAATGATATTCTTATGCGATATAAGAAATATTTGCGATAAATTATGTTATATTTGATAAGATATGTAAATAAGCAATCGATTATGATTATAATATGTGAACTTTGTATTGTACAAAATAGAAACACTGTATTATGGAACACAATTAGATATATGTACAACAGCTTGTTGCTACTAACATTATTCAATAAATAAATATATAAAAATATTAATAATATTTCAAACTACGTTAGAATGTTGAAAATGTCCATCAATTACGCAATGTTAATATGGAGTACATTGAATGCCCCTCTCCACCCTGTAATGAATGCTTGAATTCACCCCCCCCTGAATGATTACGTCAAGCTTGTCATAACATCTCCACCCTTATTTACAGTAAGTGAAAATATATTATACAACATAAAGAACAATTTTTATTAATTTTATTTGTTGTGCGTTTTAACGTTTTTATGCTGACCGCACCTAAGAAGATTGGAGACAATGTTCGAGTAGAAGGACGGAGGGATAGACATGACAGTTTTTGACACAACACACACAGAGACACATTTGTGGGTGATCCGCGAACAAGAGACTACTGTGCCAATTTAATTGGATACTTAAATATAGTACAGACTAGATCTGAATATTTTCTTCATAATCTAACACATTCAATCAACTGATTGAATTCATCCATTTACTGAAATAATTATACATCATAATTTATATTTTTTAATTTAATTTGTTAATGTTTTAGTATGTGACCAAACAGAAGGAATAAGCAAATATTGTAAATTAAAATACATACGTAACACGAAGCTAAATCTTCCTACCCCTGTGTAACGTAGCATAAGGCTGCCCCAAATACCTTTAATACTCTTAAGCGTTATGTAATTTACAGTCAATCCCAAGAATTAACTTGCCGCCAGAGAATTAAACCCAGATCTCCCAGATTATGCCCAGTTGCTCTAACCACTATTGCTACAAATAGTGATAGCAAATTTTACCAAACCATTGACATTGATTTTTTAATACATCACCAGAAGGGCTTTTTTGTCTAAAATATTATAAAACAGAATTTTTTCATCTTGTTTCCCATTTTAATGATAGAGCTTAAATGATTTACATTTTATTGTTTGTCATGCATAAATAATAATGTCTATCAGATGTAAAGAACAAAATAAAAAATAAAGGTCTTTGTGTTTTCCTATTTATCAATTTATTCACTTTCATTCATAAATCATCAAAGTAAAATGTCCTGGTTCTAATTCGATACACAACACGTAAATATGAGTTTTAAACATATTTTGACATAAATCTCTGTCATCTTATTTTTCTTATCACTGTTCTATGTACTACAATGAAAGATTCAAAACGCAGTTCAACTTGATTACCACAAACAAAAACATAAAAAAAGATAACTTAGAAATTATTAAAATGCAAAACAATAAAGTATTGAAGATATTTTTGGACAACATTTCTAGTGTTTCTCAAATAATTCTTTAACATATGTACACTGAATATAACAGAAATGCACTGCTTGCTTCAAATGGAGTAAATTGAATTAAAAACCATGTACCGCTACAAGAGTGACCACACTTTGTACCAATGATCAAATAAAATAATATAATTATATGTTAAGAATTTTGCAAGAAATTTTACTCTCAAATAAAACTAAAATTTAATAGTAAAATGGTTCGTCTAAGGTTGAAATATACTCATTACTAACTCTCAATAAAGATTGTTTCAATGATCTTTTACAAATGATCTATTCCTCCTTAATATTAAGAAACACAATCTACTATTCACACTTAGATTCACATGATACACATCATACTTAGATACACACAAAAAGTTTGTTTCAATAGTGTTTCGAAGAGATCACAGAGAAATCATAATTAAAAATGAGCATTTGTTTAATAGTACAATTTTTCCCTCTATTTAAAATTGCTCTGGTCAATTACAAGATTTTTATGAAATTACAACCCAAAACTGTAAGCAACTGTTATTCTTATAATATGCAACTCCAACCTCACATCATTCTGATCTGAGGCTTGTTTGCAGGATAAAATTGAATTTTATGTTGCAATTTGAAACCAGATGTGCAAGTAATGATAATTGGGATGTAAAAAGTTATTTGCTGGTTAATTGTCATTGTGAGGATTGTAAAGGATGCATTGAGGGTGGCAGCTGGGTGCCGTGTAAATGAAGTTTGTAGGAGGGGGAGAATGTGAGGTGGGGTTAATGGACATCAAGGTGGCCAAAAGAACCTACTTTTGCATTCCTCTGAGATGATCTACCTGAATTCATTAGTTCTGAAATATGATAGACTTCTGAAAAGTTATCCCAGCTTATTCCAATTAGCTTTCTCTCATAGACGAGTTTCCAATCTTCATTCCATATTTGCATATTGTACCTTTCTCTGCAATGAAAACAAATGTTTTAACATGTGCATCAACGTAATAAAGAAAAATTACAATATACAGCCAAGTTTAAATTAATATTTCCCTAATTGTGTACTACAAACAGCAATTTGTATAACATTGATATGATCACATGAAATACAATACTATTGTCTTCAAATTCTCCAAGAACTTTACAAATATTGCATCAAAATTATAATCTGTTGACAACATTCATGAACATAGAGAGGATTATTTCTCCCACCAATGGTACGTAACACTCTAATAACACCTTACACAGAAAATCTTTCTTTGAAGAAAAATTTAGATAATTAGAATTTGTTGCAAAATAAGAGTATTTCATAATAATGAAACTTCTACATACTCAAGGGCCAATGTTATCACAAAAATTCTGCAAGTGTAGTGATGTAATGAGCTCTGTCTACAAGCCAAATAGCTTGTTTTAGGGGTGTCAAAGCAAAAATCTGAATTTTTGACATTTTTGGAATTTCACTTTTTCTAAATATTTAGCATTTTCTGAATAAAATGATATACACATCAAGGTGAAATGTACTCTTAACATATTTTTTGTTATTATTTTCCTTCATCTGCATATGTCAAAATGGCAGTCTCTTTGGTTACAAGTCTCTCATTTACTTTATATATTTTCAATGAATTCATCCAGAAGGCTCTGCTTCTCATTAAATCATAAGAAAAAAGATCATTTTAATAATGTTACCATTACAGGGTGACTGATTTCTGAAAACTGACCTTTTTGAACACATTTCTCTCATCCCTGAAACCACTCATGCGATAATTATCTATTATAAGAGGTCAATTAAGTAATAATAAATATATGTTACCAAAATGAGTATAGTAAGTTTCGTACTTCAGGATTTCTGCATGAAAGTAGGTAAAAGAATGTAAACAGTTTTGACTTTTACTTAAAATACTCTGTAAATTTCAAAAAATTATCAAGAGATGTAAATCAGCTTAAACTTAAAAAATTTCCATCAAGCTTTCAAATTTTTTCAGCACTAGATCAAATAGTTTCTGAGATACGGGTTTAATGCACAGCCAAATGAACTTGGAAGAGATGGTCTGTCTCCCCTTAATGAATTTCCAAAATTTCTAAATGATGTGCCCCCAGAGGCTTTTGGAACAATTATTAGATTGTTATTTGCTTCCGTTCACTTTACACTGTAGAAGAAATTTGTGAAATTAGCTTTCAGTAATTTTATTCTAAACCTGACACTGCCATAAGTTACAAGTAAATATTTTTATGTTTATGTATACATTATTGTGCAATAAATGGTTTATAAATTTTTAAATAGTATATCAATATTTAAAAACACAAAAAGTGTACTGGCAGGTCATAAATGATCAAGAACCTACACACTTAAACAATGGCCCTTAGTCTTATAAAGACGACACTGATCTTCCAATCAAATGAGTATCAAACTAGGATCCTTACAATCAGTTGTAACTTCTCTTCAGTCCAAACCTGCATCTAAAGCATGTTCTCAAAACAACAATTGTTTGCGAAATTGTTACATTTCAAATCATTCAAAATTTCAATTGAAATAAAAAAGGAATTTTCAGACAGACAACTGTTCTTAGATTTCCAAACAATAAATGAATTGTTTGAAGATTTATTGCTACATAATAGTATTTTGAATTAGAAGTATTCAACAATTGCCAGTAAAACCCCAATTAGTATCTAACAAATTAAAAAACTGCTGACTTCCAAATTTTGTAATTTGTGAATTACATTACAGGTAAAGTTGTTCTACCAATAAATAATAGTTGCCAACATCAAAAAGGGTTAAAGCAAACATTTTTAAAAAGTGAACTGGATGTGTTCAAGTCAAAACTTTTTAAAGAATGCCATTTACAGAGCAGAATTAAAAGTTTCCATTGTTTCAACTAAAGAGAATTTAATAGTAAACTTCAGTAAACATACTCTGACACCACTACACACACAAGGCAAATTAATGCACTCAGAATAAAAAATACACAATCTCAAACTATTAAAAATAATCATTTATATACAGATCAATAGAGAATGCACAACTATAGTCAATCCATGAAGCACAAATCTTGATTTTGGTTATTATGAGGCTGTTTCTGTGTTATAGGATTAGAATACGTTTCTATCAATGGATTCTCATTCATCAATGTTTATACCTGATAACAGGGCCACAATGTGCCCCAAAATGTTGCAAATTAAAATATGTGATTGTCAACCTGTTAATATAATAATTTAAATGTCTGTCAAAAAAATGAAGCTGGGCATCCATGTTTATGTTATCAACCCCTTTTAAGAGAATGTTTGTAGGATGGACCGCCTTGCATTTTCTGAACAATCATGACACAAAGAATTACAAATGCCTTAAAGATGATTTCATACCCTAGTATTCTTGCAAAAATATCTCGATTTTTCAAATATTGAACGCGAATTCGCTTTCGGGTAGCTGAGTTTTTAGTCTTCATTAAAATGTAATTGTTACAAAATGTTCAATGATTTTCAAGAACTGGCCATAACATTTCTTCAATGCATGTTGTCGTGAGTATTTTCTTACTTTTATCACAGAACAGCATTGATAACGCGTAATTATAATTTCTTGAGCTTTCTAAACATTCTGATTCCTTATTCCGAAAGATGAACGACGAATATAAAAAAAGAGCGAATTTGTATTTTTTGATCATACGTTATGTAGCTTTACATCAGAAAAACAGTTAACTTCATTAATATTTTTTGTAATCACTGGTATCTTTATTATCCTCATCAGGCACCAGTTATTGACCCTCAATCGAACACCAGTGAACCCCTTCAAAATTTTATTGACCCCGAGCGGGTCTCTAGCGACCTCATTTGCAACCCTTTGTCTAAAATATTGACATGTAACAAAGTCAACCAAATTATAAGACTCCTGATATTCTTGCATCATGAGTCAATCCTACACATTCACAAATCTCTTAATATAGGCCTACATCCGTACTTCTATTTCCCCATTTCGATGAAGTTTTTCGCAAATTTTCTCCGATTCATTGAAATGTCGCGTCACTATGCGCGCATTTACTCGAGCTCTTCTTCCTAATTAGTTATAAGAGTAAAGTTGGGGGGAGTGTATTGTTATTTTATTAGCAACATTTAAAAAAATGTTTGTGGCTCGTTTACCGATGCAAATAAGTTCAATAACTCGGTAGAGAAAATGACTACTTTTCAAATGCTGCAACCTCCCTTCAGTGGTATCATTCTTCATTCAACGAACGATAATATACTGGAGCTCACCTGTAATGTGTGCAGATTGTACATCCCTCCCCTAAGCCACATGGTTTTAATTGTCCTTGGACGAAAATAAATTAAATCGTATGAAATCAAATCACAATTTGAAACACCAGCGCATTAAAACCATTATCTACATATATCACCCTCAGAATGCTCGCGCGAGAAACATAAACGACAATTTCCTACATACGACAATGAATTGTACAACACACTTTTTTTAAATTAATAGACATTTAACAAGTGTACTCACATGCCAAGCACCATACAACACGGCTCTCCTGCGCCCGACTGCGCCTCTGATTTGAAATGACGAAACCGCAGCCTCGGCGCCAGATGTCACCGCAAGACAGCAGCACCGTACTCTGCAAGGCACCAAAGAGAATGTACAACTATGAAGAGACTGCAAGGAGCATCCTCTCTGGCAAGGAGATTCAACCAAGGAGGTGATATACGAAACTGAAATGCGCACAAATGTGCGTTTGTTTCTAACTCAAGTTGCGATTTTCACATTGTGTTCACTGTTGTTTTTTAGCGTATTCATTTATAGATAACTAGCTGGTACCCGGCGCGTTGCTGCCGCAGAAGAAATAATTGACGAAATTCCTCTCCCTCCTCTCTTTCCTTCCCCACTCGCTTCGCCCCTCTCCCTTTTTTCTCTTCTCTCCCTCCGCCGTCTTTTCCTCCACTCTCACTCTTCTCAGTCTCTCTTTTTCTGTCTCTCTCCTTCCCCTCTGTGTCTCTTTTTCTCCCACTCTCTCTCTCTTTTCCTGCTCTGTTTTCCCTTTCTCTCTTGTCCCTCTATCTCTCTCATTTTCCCTTCTCTCTTACCCCTTTCTCTCTACTTTCCCCCTCTCTATTTCCCTCTATATTTTTCCTCCCTCTTTATCCGTCTCTTTTTCCCTCTCCTCTCATCAACTTGCGCCGCCTGTTCCTCGTGTTATCCTCGACCTCGCCCCACAGCCATAGATGTATTTATAGAAGAGAATCATACAGCCAGCCTTCTCTGCACACTTATCCTCTCTGGACAACACTTGCAAACAAAGACGGAGGGCACGCGCAGGCCTCCCGAGCCCCACGGAGGGGAGGTTGGGGGGTGGGGGGCTCCTGTCGCCTTGGGAATTGACCCCGAGACACGAAGCGGGCGAAGCAGATGCTCCCAACTGCACGGGCAAAAGTGGAGGAAACGAGATTTCAATTTTGAGGTTTTGCCCAGGATTTCTGGAAAATGCACCACCAGCTGCTGGGCTGGGTGCGAGAGATTTAAATGAAACAAGCGGTCTTACGTCGACCAGCACATATAAATCGGTTTTTTAAAACAGCTGCCCTACGGAACAAAACGATTGACTATTGATAAACGTACTATTAAAAAAATAATTCGTTAATTTACACCTGTTGGTCATTAAACACAAATAATATCTGATAACACATCTAGGGATCACATGCTTTCATTTAAAAGAAAAATTACTACAATCGGTTCAGTAGAAGCTCGAAACGAAGCCATGGCAGAATATTTTATATTCTTAATATATAGATTCGTGGACTGCCCGAGAGCTAACTTGGATATTGTATTTTCTTCCATCAGAAAACAAAACTAGTCCAATGAAAACTATGCCAAGACTTTGTTGTGACATAAAATTCCTCCATAAACTTTAATTATTCAGCTGCGGGTTTATGTCTATTTGCCGATTTTTATCCTTCAATTAAAAATGCAGTATTTTTGTTTACTTTTTTCATTTTGAGGCATTAGTAGTATTATATTTTAATATACCTAACGCTTCAAAATGAATAAGTAACCTAAAATGCCTACTGCGTTTTTAATTGAAGGATAAAAATAGGAAAACAGACAAAAATCCACAGCTTATTAATTATGTTGGCTGAATTGCCATATGTGAGTCCGAATCTATGATGTGTTGGTAAACGGGACGAAGTTGTGTTTCATTTTATTGTAGTACATTAGACAACTGTGGTATCGAGTTACAAGTTTATTTTGTAGAAACTGCGTTGTTGGAACTTCTAGGGTTATATCGCGAAACACAGCCAATGTGTTATTAACCTCATTACAGACTTACAACAGCAATTAAGTGTTCAATTTACTAAGTGCTCATTCACGGTAGCAAAATTGTTTGCAACACACGAGTTGATCCGCTCAGCAGAAGATTGCGATATCCATGTCGATGTTTTAAAAACGTCCCTGTTTCTAAAAAAATTTCGATGTTTTAAACATTTGCTTTTATTTTTATTTTTTTATTTTATGTCACATCAACTACAAAGGTTATTAGCAAGCTGGAAATTAAATAGGGAAATCTTAATGAAATTAATAAATATTGATTAAAATAAACCTGAGTTCCTAGATTACTAATAATTTCTCCTTTCCTTTCTCCTTTTGTTCGGAACTGGCCTTTCCGGAAATTTTTATTGAAACATTTCCTGACTAAAGAAGATTTAGTGCCGAAGTAAACTTCCACCCAAAATACACGTTGATCATTCATCAACATTTTCGAAGCGATTCTTCTTTCCTAAACGTGAGTTGCTACAAGTATGAATGAAAAGTGAATGAATGACTGCCCAAGCACAGAATGAGTGCTTGCTCTTTCTTTCAACTAAAATAGCTCCGTTCTCCTACCCCGAAATCTGCGACGGGAGTTGGGTCGTTAAAGTGAAAGGGAAGCCACAGGTATTTCACGCGATGCCAAATTGCCAAAACAAGAGGTTGTGCTCTGAGATATGGATTGTGAGTTAGACTAACCCGGTATTTAACCCTTGTTTTCTCCAAACTAAGATTTTTTATTTAAGGACTTTTACACCGTGACCACAGACATGTAAGAATTTAAAAAAAGCACGGGCATGTCACGTGTCGCAACTCTAATCTTTGTTACAAAAACAAAATGAACCCTTTCACTGCTACGCGTTAGGAGCGCTGGCCGCCGCACGCCGTGTGCTGAATACTTTTTCGTGCGGTCTTCTCTTCCGCGCGCTCTCACTTATCAAAACAACGCACACTTTCCATCCTCCTTTTAGATCCAGGATTTGGACTGGCACTGGCGAAGTTAAAAGTATTGTTTTTGTGTTTTTATTTATTTTTAATTTTGTTGCTTATTTATTTTTTATGTTTTTTCTTTTGTTTAATTATTGTTTCCTTCTATGAATAATTTTTCTGTGTGTGATAACTTTTGAAGAAGGGGATTATACAGAGTCCTACATCTCATTCTGCGCACATGATGCAACTGTCACGGCTTTGTGTTCTGGCCGTGATTTGTTTTACTGACCAAATCGTGCCAAATTTTACTCTGCCAAATCGTGATTTGTTTTACTAACTAAATGAGCCACTTCAGAAGGTTTCCCACTGACATAGATCTGCAAGTCGTCTGCATACATATGATGACTGCACATTGATAGCACAGAGGGGATATCATTAACATACGTATGTATGGTACGTATGTATAAGGAAAATAAAAATAATTGATTTAAATATAATTTGTTATTGGAAATGCCAATATTAATTCAATTTTTGCTTCCTCACACTTTAACTTATCGACAATGCGGAGGCTACAATGGAATTCCGCTTAGCGCTCGCGAATTCCTGGGAATTAAGTACATGTCATTGTTACGAGTTGCGATAACAGCTAGAGGCGCGCAACTTGGCGACAACGCGCGATTAGCCACCACGAGTTCGTACATTGCTGTGTGTCTTCTGGGAGCAAATAAAAAATCCTCACTCCTGGAAAACATTGCCTTTGATATTAACCAGCCATTCAGCAATACTAAAATTTGATGGAAATAATTATTTGTGCGATATGAATGAAAAACTCAATAGCTAAGATGTTAGTAGCGCAGAAAATGCAATATCTTAATATTGCGTAGCTGTTTTTTATAATTCGGGAAAGTACGTGCTGTTCTAGCACCACTAGTTCAGTTTTGTTATATATTTTTTATTATCTGTGGGGGCCCTTTGATCATGGTGGCCCTGAGGCACGAGCCTCGTTTGCCTGTGCCTAAAGATGGCCCTGCTTGCCAAAAATGCACATTTTAGTAGGTATCCCAGAATTTCAAAAAACCTGCACACAATACACGTCTCCCCACAGCAGGTCACACACAGTTTTTAAACTGTATTTGATGTTCAATAAATAAATGTAGTTAATTGATTTGGTCTGCAACAATAATACATTTTTGCACCGACATCAATTAGTGTCACAAACAGCATTTTTCTGTGTGTGTGTGGGGGAGGAGGAGGTATATTGTGCAGCAGACTGGATATTTCCATACAAAAACTGTTCCTGTAAGCTGATAGGTGAGGTAGATCAAGAAGAAACGTGGACCTAGTACGGAGCCCTGTGGTACTCCCCGTACAACTGACTTAGGGGACGAAAAAGTATTCTCAACCCTACAGTCTGTTGTCTATTACTAAAATAACTTGAAATCCACGATAAGGTAGAATCAGAAAAACCAAGGCATTTACATTTTGCCAGAAGCACGTCATGGTCTACTGAATCGAAGGCCTTGCTAAAATCTAAAAGCGTTAATGTTGTTATATTGCCTTGATCCAGAGATTGACGAATGTCTTCGGTGACTCGTAACAAGGCCGTTTGCGTACTTCTACCTTTCCTAAAACCAAATTGCAAACTATTGAGAACATCATTTACGGCGAGATACTTGTCTATTTGTTGAAGTACAATTTTTTCTAGGACTTTGGATAATGTTGGTAATATACTGATAGGTCCAGATATACAAGGATTTAACGAATTTAAACATTTTGGGAGGGGACGTAAGTAAGCTAGTTTCAACAATTGGGGAAAGTATCCGGTTGTTAAAGAAAAGTTTGTTACGTGTGTAAGTACTGGAAGAGCGTCTTTTAAAACCAATTTTAATTGCTTGGCCGTTATATTGTCAGAGCCTTTTGAATTTGATTTGAGTGCCTTCACTATTTTTTCGACTTCTTGGCAATCAACATTATTGAAATAGAAGCTATCATCCCGGGGTGGCGCTTGTGATTCCAGAAAGTGTAGTGACTTTTCTTTAATAATAGGGTCTATTGGATGTGCAACGGAAGCAAAATAATCATTTAGGTCATCTAATGGAATTTCTAATGAACTGTCATTTGACTTACGTTTGCAAATTCCTAAGTTTTTTAGCGTGTTCCATGCTCCCTTCGTACTGGAGTTTTTTTGGAAAAGATTATGATAATAACGAATCTTAGCGTTTCTGACTTGTTGTTTTACATAATTTCGAAGTTTTTTGTACTCTTTTTCATTTTCATCGGTTTTAGTAGGTAGCTCTAAAACGACTGTATGCAGAATTTCTATCTTTCATAAGAACTTTTAATTCGTTTGTAAGCCATGGAGTAGCAGGCCGCGTGACACGAGAAGTTTTCCAAGGAGCGTGCTTGTTAAAAATGTCCGTTATGATGCCATTAAACACATGTACTTTAGAGTCTAATGAATATTGTTGGTAAACCTCGTGCTAAGGTGCACGCTCACTGTCGACTTGAAATGCTGCAAGATCAAGATTTTTGTAATCACGATAATGGATTGTTTTATTTTTGTATTTAGTGCACTTAGCCGAGTATACAACAAAGAGTAAGTCATGGTTTGAAATACCCGGAACAGGGAACTGACCATAGAGTAATAATTTAGAAATATCTGAGACAATCAAGTGACCAATCCACGATTCCGTTTTAGATGAGCTATGAGTAGGATTCAATTTCAATATTTGCAGATTATATGAATTGAAGGAATGAATAAAATTAGTGGCAGATTTTGTGATAGGATTTCTTAGGTCACAATTAAAATCCCCCATTACAATAATATCTTGATACTTATCTGTGAGTTCTGAAAGTGATTCCTCTAATTCTAATAACGTTCCCGTATTTGGAGGCCAATATACAACCCCGAGAAGTAAATGTTTTGTGCCAATCGTCATATCAACAAACATATATTCCAAGCTCAGTGAGTTTGTAGTAGATGTTTTGATTATTTTGCAAATTATATCACGAACAAACATAGCAACACCCCCACCGGATTTCTCTTTAAAATTAACTTTTATTATATTCTTGTCATTTCGTAGGAGTTTATATTTCGGGATCGAAATAATATCAGAGAATGCGTTAGATTTCAACCACGTTTCACTAATTAATAATACATGTGCGCTAGCTTCAGAAAGAACATGAACATTTCTGAGTGATGTCTCTTTAAAGATTGGGCGTTAATGTGAAAGACAGACAAACCGCGAGGAAATTGCGAAATGGACGCGTTGAGACCTGAGAGTGTAGCAGGGCTACGAAGGGTAGGTATAGAGATTAACGCCGGCCTGGGGCCAATGCCACGGGGTTCCCCAGGAATGTCAAGGGGCGCGGTTCCCGGCGCGGTCTTCGTCATCTACAGGTTGCCAAAGTTCTGACATTGGATTTGAAAGCGTGTACTTCAAAGAAGAAAGAAATTAAAAATAATACATTAAAAGTAAAAAATTAAATAATAATAATAATAAATTAAACGTAAGAGACAATTTTAAAAACAAATTTTAAGGTTGTGCGCCATTTACAGGTAGCGAGTCAACTTCACACATTCTGGTGATGCGTCTTTTCCCTTGCGCGGTATTTACATATATTGCACCATCAAAAGACCATACATTTTTTAGGTGAACCTTTGCAATACATTTTCTTAGTGCTGTTAAATCTTCCCTGCTTACTTTCCCACTACCTACAAGTTTTCTTTTATTTCGAAATACTTCAGCCCTTTTCCTATAGGAAACGAATTTTACTATAATAGGGCGACACTTGCCATCAGCCCTAGGACCTACTCTATGGCTCCTATCAATGTCTTCCAAAGTAACGCTAACACCAATATCCCTAGCCACCTCGGTTGTTTGACAATGTACCCTTATTTCTCTTTAACTTACAGAAGGTGAAAAGACTTTTTTTGCTAATAATAAACAATCCGAGTTCTTAAGCATGTATTGTAGAATTTATCAAAGTTCACTAGTCAGATGATTGACTATTTTACGGTATCACGTTAATATTTTATCACTGTCAATCATACCGGGAATCTTTCTCAATATTCGGTATTTCAAAAGAAAAATGTATACGTACAGTGTACGGTACCAAATTTAAAAAAATAATGAAGAGAAAATATGAGTTCGGATATTTGACGTTCGATAATCGACGTCCCAGTGTATTATTGTCGTCAGAGATACATCCAATTCCTTTCTCCTTTGAATGCAACAATAATAGAGACTTATTTTATTTCCACTTTTAACACTCTCTGGACTCTTATAGTGCGATTTATGTCCGTGAAGTTGGCACCACCACCAAAGCGAAAATTATTTAAACAATTACAATTCGTTTGTACGTCGTTTGTACCCGTTTGTTCCACAATAACAATCGTTTGTACCAAACCCACTTAAAAGATACAGCACTTTCAATTGTGGTGGTGCCAACTTCACGTTGGCACCGCCACCATCGTAAAAAAATGGAAACAGCAGATCGTTTGTACCACGTTTGTACCAGATTGTTCCACCACAATTTTGGTTTGTACCTGAAAATTGATGAAGATATAGCCTTTTATTGTTCCGCGGAAGGATTACGCCAACAATAACATCTAACGTATAACCTCGACAGTAAATAAATGTGAAACCATTCACAATCGATTGTACCTGGGTTGTACCGGATTGTTCCGCCGAAATATGCGTTTGTACCAGAACATTAGTCAACATACAGCGATTTTAAGATCACGAAGAGGACACTCACGCTAACAATATAAACAACGGCATCACCGTCACCGTAAGAATTATTAAATCATTCATAATCGATTTTACCTGCATAGTATCGGGTTGTTCCACCTAAATATGGGTTTGTACCCGAACACTGGTTAACATAGAGCGGTTTTAAGATGGCGGAGAGGAGGCCCACACTAACAATACAACCAAGCCAATCACTGTCACCATAAAAAATTGTAAACACATTCTTGATCTTTTGTATCTGGTTTCTACCAGATAGTTCGACCAAAACATTCGTTTGTACCAAAAATTTAATGAAGATTAAGCCATTTTAATGGAACAGCGTTAACCTTGTTTAACCCTAACACAATTTCCGTCACTACCACCGTAAAATAATGTGAAAACACACGTATTTGTTTGTATCTGGTTTGTACGAAATATTTCCACCAGAACATTCGTTTGTACTTAAAAAGTATTTAAAATACAGCTATTTTGAAGGGGTGCCTGGAGGCTCTCGCTACCTCTAACGACATGCCCTTCACCACCACTGTCAAAAAATGTGAAACCATACTAAAGCGTTTCTGCCAGATTGTTCCATAAATATATGCGTTAGTACCAAAAAAATTAATAAGATACAGGCATTTTAATGACGCGGCGGGAGCCTTAGGATAACCCTAACCCAATTCCTGGCACCACATTCGTAAAAGATGTGAAACGATTCTTGATCTTTGTAATTTTTTCTTTACATTTCTTGTAACAGAAGAGTGACTTCAATGTGGCAAAGGGCCGATATTCACAGTTTACTCGAATATTTCGAAAATATCGAATGCATTTGAATAGAATAAAATGATGCTCTTCTTTTTATAATAATAATATTTAATAATAATAATAATATATAAAAGACACGACAGGGTGTGTAGCTACCTCCACTGGCAGATCTGTACTGCCCTCGAAGTTCCAAACACATGCCCCAAGTGGTACGAACACTCACCCAAACCGGTGACGTCTGTTGGATTGTGTACGATATTGTACGACCAACAAATTCAAACTGATCGCACTATAGCGGCAAACAAACCGGATATAGTCATCCGGGATTTGGAGAACAAATCGTGTTTACTTGTGGATGTTGCTGTACTTTGCGATCAAAACGTCGTTACCAAGGAGGCAGAGAAACGTCTTAAATACAAGAGTTCGGAAATCGAGATCAGCCGAAAGTGGGGTGTAAAAGCACAGGTCGTCCCGATAGTTATCGGAGCTCTGGGATTTGTTCCGCAAAATTTGTGTAAGAACTTGTCTAAACTCCCAGGTAATTCAAAAGACTGGGAAGTGCAAGAAATCGCTTTTTTTGGAACAGCCCACATTTTGCGCAAAGTATTGTAGAGGCACCGACAGTCCCTAGATCTACTCCTTAGGTAGCTGGTTGCAACCTGGAGTAGATTTTATATTCAGCCGACTCATAAGATCTTTAGTCGTGATGTAATGGAATAATAATAATAATAATAATAATAATGCTTATTTAATTTTAATCCTTTTCTATATTTTAAATACAATTATTAAAAAATTAATTAGTCATAAAAAAGATTGGTTAACCGACTAAGAAATTTTGTCCATAAGGTTTCGAATTTTTTCTTGAAACTATCAATAATCATTGCGGATGAAAACCGTAATTATGAATGGGATGAGAAAATAACACATTTCTAAGAGAATTTGGGCGCAGAAGTACGATACTACCATTTCTGACAGAAGAAATTCTACAGCCCAACACGAAGAATAAAGGAATGGGATTTCTCTTATACTTTGATATTTCTATTGTGGCCCATAACCTTAGGTTACTGTTACACCTCCTGTCTTATAAAATGAACATTTTTAATTAATTCACTAAAGTATATCTCAACGTCGCACTTGGGGGTATTTTGTGAGAAAAGCTGGTCGAAAGTCGAAAGAAAAATTTCAACATTTGAGAAAAATTAGACCATTGACTAAAAGTTGAATATATATTGAGTCATACGACATTAATCGGTTGGTATCAGACTAGTATTTTTGTTGAAGCAACAGTCTAAAGTGAGCCTTTGTGTGCGCTGCAAGTATTTGCAATAAGCAGTTCCGTACAAAGGAATCCTTTATTCGCTTTGTGAGTCTTTCAAAGTTGTCAGGTAGATTGAAATGATTGATTTGTTATGGAATTAGACGTTCAAGGTATGCATTGTGCTTTAAATTAAAAATTGACCTGTTTAAGGTTAATATTTATGTAATTTAAGACGTCTAAGTGAACGTATTATGCATCGAAATTTTGAGTTGAATTTCTCAAATATTAGTGTTTAAGTTACATTGTCAGGAAGTGTCAAGCCAAAACTTTCATTGGAAGTTGCTCTTAAGTTCCTATTTTAATCGATTCGAAATTCGTGAAATTTAGGAATATTAGTAAAATTTGATTGATGTAGATACCGAAGAAAATGTTAAGGAGATGATTAGAAAAAAGCCATACCAAGCAGTGTGAATGTTTAATAAATGAGAAGACTAAATGTAGAGAGAAAAAAATTATTTTTTTTAATCGCAAATTGTCCATCGGAAAAAGTAAACGAATTTAAACGTTAATTACTGTTTTTCAAGTCTGAGTTCAAACAAAAATGGGCAGCTGCATTTAATATGGAAGAAAGATTTGTAAACAAATAATGAAAAGTGGCTTACCGGTGCTGTGAAATTACCAATACGGACAAAACAGAAGGCGGGTCGGACGAGAAAGGAATTCGGCGAGTCAAGGAAACGCAAAAAATGACGCATAACACAAGATTTACAGAAGAAAGTATCCGAGTCCATATTGACTGACCCATGCTGCACAAAAGAGTTATAAGAGGTGCTGGTAAAACTGTTGCCTCTGCTGTAAAGAAAAAATGTCGAAATTTCTGAAAAGAGTATCAAGAAGAAGAAGGGTACGAAGAAGAAGAAGAAAAAGAAGAAGGGTACAAAGAATAAGAATGGTACAAAGAAGAAGCACAAAATTATGAAGAAGCAGAAGATGAAACAGCAGATGACGAAGAAGCAGAAGATGATGGAGACGAGAGTGATTGAAAAATAATATTAGCGACTGGAACTATCGTAAATTAGAGAATTATCGTCCTAAGTACGCTACTGTAACACAACCAGGACTGTTTAGTAGTGTTTCTATTTACCCCCTAAACAAATCCAAATTTGATAATTTGTATTGTAATCTTATACATAATTGTCACCATTCCCGTCACTTTATTGTGAAAACTGTTCAAAGCGATGGTTGACTCGGTAACTTGGTGGTCAGAGAAGCTGGGCGTAAACCAGAAGGCCCGACTTCGAATCCCGGTCGGGTCGACCAATTCTTTGAACAAATTTAATTATGTAAGCTTCTATTAAGTAGTGTCGCCAAAATACGTAAACTTGCGTTAATAGACATATTAACCCTTTCACTGCTACGCATTAGGCGCGCTGGCCGCCACCGCACGCCGTGTGCTGAATACTTTTTCCTGCGGTCTTCTCTCGCGCGCGCTCTCAGTTGTTATCAAAACAACACACACTTTCCGTTATTCTTTTAGACCTGGTCTTTGGACAGGCGGCACTGACGAAGTTAAAAGTATTGTTTTGGGGATGTTTATTTTTATTTTTTGTTTATGTATTTACTTTTTGTTACCTTTTTGTTTTTTTTATTCTTTTCTTACATTAATAATGTTTCTATGTGTGATACATTTTAAAGCATGAGGTCACACACAGTCCTACATCACATTCTGCGCACATGATGTGATTGATGCGCGCATGATCTGAAAAATACATACAAAAGTTTGAAAAGAAGGTTGTATAAATTATTTATAAAATAGTTTTAGTACAAAATTGTTGGTGCCAGACGCGTAAGCAAACTGGATCGTTACTTTGCAGCGTGTGGGCGGAAAACCAAGTTCTGCGGATAATTTTGCGTGCCTCACACTTCAGAGAAGCGAAGGCCGGTCGAAAGCATGAAGGGCGTGGTGGGAGCGGCGCGACCGGAGCACGGTGGTTTGAAAGGTGAAAAAAGCGGACAAAAATCAATTTTTCAAAATTGTCCAATTTGCTTCATTTAAGCACATATGAAAAGAAAAATGTCCAATGCTTCATGTAGTATACTATATTTTGTTATTTACTAGACCATTATTGTGTAGACCGCGCGCAAACATGAGAGATTTTTAAAGAACTGGATGGCCATTAATTCATCCCGTTTTGAGATGCACATATCACGGATACTGTTAAAGTTAAGAATTTTTTTTTCCTCGTTACTGTTCAATACTTTGTAATTACATTTCTTACAAAAAACATATTTTTACTTTCACATTAGTCGTAAATAAATTATTGAAACCATGCCTCCTAGAAGCAACATCCCGTTTACGTTTCTAGACTTAAAAAGAAATGTACACATATGTTTGTCATGAAACTTGCAGTAATATTACAAGAAAGAATAGGGAACACGTTCATGTAGGTTTCATCTGCAACTACCTCTGGACACGAGAAGAAAGAGAAAGTTGTCCTCAGCGGCAGGGCGCTGTGACGATCAACAGAAGCGGGAGGACGAGGGTTGCTTTGACACTTTTATGACCTAGCGACACACTCCCTAGGGTATTTCGGAACAACGGGGCCCTTGCAGGGTTTATAATGTTGCCACTGTCCGCTCCTCGGCCCCTGGCTGCGCCCATCGCCTCCATCACCGCCACCGCCCTCGGCTCCGCACCTCCTGTCTCCTCCCCCCACCTCCCCCGCCCCCCCCGTCTCTCCCACTTCCGCGCCAGCCTCCGCCCCACCCCTTCCACACTCGTCTCTATCATCACATACTTCATGCAAATTCAGTCGTTTACAGTTTATTTGTAGAAAAGGTTAAAAGGTATTGGAAACACCCAGCGGTTCAATAATGTACCGGAGAATTTGTCGTCGGATAAAATTCACTCAAAATTTTCAAAAACCTAAGAATTTCTTCATAATTGGTCACTTATATTATGCTGAAGGTATCTTAGTATTTATTAGTTGTTAATTACAATTACTGATTAAATAAAAGGATTTTCTTTCAACGCAGCTAATGAGATCTTGTATTTTTATAAACGCCACTTTTTGATGTCATCCAAAACAAGTAATATACTGTCCGAAATCAACAACCTAAAGTGATCTTTGTAGATTGCAGGAAAGCAACGTAACGAATAAAATCACTTTCACCAAGAAAGTACGAAACAAAATTGGTGAGTGCGATACGGTGGTTCGGAAAGTTACCGCTGGGCTTTACGTTTGGTGCGGGCCTCCTCTCCGCGATCTAAAAATCACTCTATGTTGACTAATGTTCTGGTACAAACGCATATTTCGGTGGAACAATCCGGTACAACACAGGTACAATCAATTATTAATGGTTTCACATTTATTTACTGTCAAGGTTATACGTTAGGTGTTATTGTTGGCATAAGCCTCCCGCGGAACAATAAAAGGCTGTATCTTCACTAATTGTCTGGTACAAACCAAAGTTATGGTGGAACAATCCGGTACAAACGAGGTACAAACGATCTGCTATGTTCCCAGTTTTTTTACGATGACAGCGGTGCCAGCGTGAAGTTGGCACTACCACAATTGAAAGTGCTGTATCTTTTAAGTGGCTTTGGCACAAACGAATGTTATTGTGGAACAAACGGGTACAAACGAGGTACAAACGAATGGTAATTGTTTAAATTGTTTTCGCTTTGGTGGTAGTGCCAACTTCACGGACATGTGCGATTATTGTAACTTTGCCCCACAAGGACAGTCTTCACCATGGAATATGCCACGTATTTTTGCGTCTTTCTCACTCATGCCGCTAGATATTGCATGATCGCAACTAGGTTTGCAATTATTTAAATTGTCTGATTTTAATCATTAATTTAAATCAGGATTTAAATCAAGTAAAAAAATCACGATTTAAATCACAGAAAAATTTTACTGATTAAATTTTTGATATTAAAAGAAAATATTACATTTAATTAATTATAATCTTTTATCATTCATTTTTCGCTTACTATAACACTTGTATCGATGTAACATTAACTCTAAATATGTAATCAGTATCACATTTACTCAGTTTTGGCTTTGGAGCAAGTGACTTAGACATTCAAACTTAAAATATTACTTTCTAATTCAATCTTTTACGTAAAAATACAAGCTTTGCAGCTTTTTCGGTGCCCAACTTATTTTTGATCTTCGTCTGGACGAAACCAAAAGTAGAAAATATGTGTTCAACGCAATATTTGTTATATGCTAATTATATTTAAAACTAATTTGGTTTAAATCAAAAAATCTTATCTAAATCAAAAAAATCGATTTTATTGATTTTTATTAAAAAAATCGGAACTCTTTGCAACCCTAATCACAACCGTATCAAGCAGTGCTTGCGATCATGTAACATCTAGCGGCAGGACAAAGAAAGACGTGAAATGCCGTGTGGTATTCCATCGTGGCCATAGGGGCTTGAGGGGCCGAGATGTAAAAATCACACTACAGGGCACGAACGATTGCTTTCTAAAACGCAATAGATGTTTGATATTCTCATTTGAAAATCGATCTGCAGAAGACAGACACTGGAGAACTTCTTATAACATGTACCTTCCCGAGTTTTTCCATGCAACATTTCAGTCAACATTTGAAGTCCGGAATCAAACAGCAATAATACAAATGTTCCAAACAGAATGTTTACCCTCGATACTAATTAGATCAAGTCAAGTGCAAAAAAGTCATCAAACGATTTACTAATTTAAAACTAACATATGCTACAAAGAATGTCCACTGCTAACTCTTGAGTTACAAATAATTTTGCTACATTGAATGAACACTTAGTCAAGTGAACAAATAATGCTGTTATAAGTTTGTAATGCACTGGCAAAGTTGCGCCTGTGCAATTTCAACAGTTGTGGGAGCACTTGAGACCAAGTTAATTTGGGAGGACCCCTGTTCTCAACTTTCACTCACCCCCTCCTCAATTTACAGAAACGTTTTGTTAAAAAACTAAACTTCTTATCACTGAGTGGCATTCTCGCATCAAGCGGCAACATTCAATATTATAAATATTATTATCCATTATATGATGCGCGACGCATCACTCCGTTACGCCAATTTTTGCGTAATCGCGTTTATATACGGTTTTTTTATTTTGTTTTTTGAAAAATTTAGCATTAAATATTTTTAAGCACTATCGGGGGTCCCCGGCCAACGCCTTCGGGCCCGTGCGTTAACACAGACTTGTGTTTCGCGATATAACCCGATACAATTCCAACAACACAACTTCTACAAAATGAACTTGTAACTCGATACCAGATGTCTAAAGGCGGCTCCACACATTCGCTGCTCGGCGAACAGCGAGCAACCGCTCGCCGAATCCCGAATAGTGTGGATGAATTGCTTGGTATTTGGCGAGTGACGAACATTCGGCGCTCGCCCTACCCACCGCGTGTTGGTCATTTGGACGCATCAAGGGGAGCGAACGTTCGACGAACACATCAGCTGGTCGGGATCGGGCGAGCAGTAGCTCGCTGCTCGGCGAATGCCGAATGTGTGGAGCCACCTTAACGTACTACGATAAATGAAACTGCTTCGTCGCGTTTACCAACATATCGAAGATTAGGAAAGCATTTGGTAATTCACCAATCGTAATTAACCTTCCAGCGGACGCGCGTAAAATCTTCACACCAGCACGCGCGTGTCGTAAATTTTACGTTATTAAAAACCTATGAATAAAACAAGTACATTGTAGAACATTGCAATTTTATGTCGCATTATAATACCTAAGAATGCTATTTACTCCCTAAAAACCTATCCTTCGATAAACATTCGTATTTAGTATCAGAAAGCTCTTGTTCCAATACAGTATCGTGCTGACTCTCGGCTATGTTTTCAATACTCAGATCACTGACAATATCACCATCTAATACATGATCTTCCTCCCGATCAGACAGTTTGTGTAGAATATTCTGAATTTCATTTACACGAATTCTTTCTCTGGACATTTTACAAAAAATTTCGAATAGGCCAAATTATAATACCATATTTTCAGGACCGGCGCTAGGTTATTTTGCGCCCCAGGCAAAATTAGATGTTTGCGCCCCCCCCCCAATAATAATAATAATGTTTACAAATATTTTTTTAAAGTTATATTTATATATATATACATAAAATACAAATTATTTTAAATTACATATTTAGGTGTACCACAAATATAAGACAAATAATAGAACAATAATATTTATTATAAAAAATGCACCAAATTCGCGCCCGCCCTGAGGTTTGCCCCCTAGGCGGTCGCCTAGTTTGCCTATACGTCGCGCCGGCAGTGCGGGACCCAAGGTTGCAGGAAGAAATAGACCGCTAATTGTCCAATTTGTTAGTTACAGGAAGCTTCGCAAAGTATTTCAGGAGAAAAGAAAACTTAAGGGCTGTGGTATCACCATACGCAAAGACCTCGGAAGATCCCGTTTGGAGGTTCTGAGAGCGGCCATAGATCGTTTTGGCTTGCGGAGCGTCTGGACGGAAGACGGTACAATAGTCGTCAAAACAGGTAGCGGGAAATTCCGCGCGTAGACAACTGCCGACTTGCAGGCGATTTCCGCCAAGTAGGAGCGCCCCCCACCCCCAGCCCCAGCCCCACGGCTTAACACGCCTTTACTTGGAATCTCCAAGGACCTTTCATTTCCCCCTCCCCCTCTAAGCTTCTTTCTACCCTCATCTTTCCTCAATACTCTCTCTCTCTCACTCGTACCCTTTGTTTAATTCTATTCATTTCTCATTAAGCCATCTCTTTCACCCGTCTGTGTCAGGCAGTCGGCGGCCGTTTTAGGAATTTCCCGTGTACCTCAATGCAAAGTGTCCTTCCCACCCCACAGCCTTCGCTACCTGCATGTGCCCAGCCCCGGCTGCTGTAGACAATGCACCGTTTATTTCTAGGAACTGTTTTTACGTCGCGCATTTAAATGCACAATCTCTTCTTTGCCATCACTCCGAGATTCAGGAAATTATAATGAAGCATAAATTTCACGCACTCCTCATTAGCGAAACATGGATAAAAAGAATCTTTAAATTCTCAAACCGACAACGTCCCTGGATACCGTCTTCGGAGATCTGATAGAAAATCCACCGTGGCTGCACACGGCGGTGGTGTCGGTATCTATTTACGTGATGACATTAAATGCAAAGTGATTTTCTCTTCAGCAAATCATAGAGATCATTTCACCGAATATTTCATTGCTGAAGTTTTTCTTGCAGGGAAAAAGTGTCTCTTGGCGGTAGTGTATTCTCCTCCTAAATCAGGCAACATTGATGAACTAGACGACTTACTCGCTTCCTGTGTCACTAAATACGAGGACATTATTTTAATGGGTGACTTCAATTGTAATTTATTGAAAAAATTTACCTCATCCGATAACTTTGCGCGTTTTTTCGTAATATGAACCTAACGATTCTTCCCCTAAAGGCTACGCACATCACAAGAGATACCGAAACATGGATAGATCATATCATTGTGTCAAATCCAACTAGAGCGCGTTCTCATGGACAATTTTCCATTCCCGGAATATCAAAGCATGATCTTATCTACATATATAATCTAAAGTGTCCCAAATACGCACCAAAAATAATAAAATAACGAGATTATAAGAACTTTGATACACATTCCTTAGTTTCCGATGGATTTTCTGTCCCTTGGAATCTTGTACAAAATGAAGCCTCACTCAATGGTAAAGTAGCAGTATTCACAGAAATGTTTAATGGACATATAAATAGGCATTAACCACAAAAGGCGTCACGCGTGACACGTCCCGCAGCCCCGTGGATATCCGGTGAAATTCGGCAACTTATGCACGACAGGGACACTGCGTATAAAGTTTTTCGCAATACAAGGAACAACAACGATCATGCTACGTATAAAAAACTTAGAAATCGTGTCACCCAAATGTTGAGAAATGACAAAATTAAATATTATCACTCTATTTTTCAAAATAACTGTGATTCTAAGTTGCTCTGGAAAAATTTGCGCACTATAGGTGTTGGAAATATTCGAAATTCAACAGAAATAAATCTGTCACTTGATTCGCTGAATCAAGCTTTTGTTAAGCTTGCGCAGCCAATTAATCGGTTCCTAAAAACCTCAAACTTTATCCACGCTGCGAAGCAGAGAGATAAGTATTAAAGACACTTTCTACTTTGCGTCAATAACACTAACCAATGTCACCAAAATCATTTAGAGTTTAAAATCAAACGCATCCGGCTCCGACGGAATCAACGCAAAGTTGCTGAAGCTCGGAGCTGAAGTAGCACTCCCCGCAATAGTCGACATTATTTATTTCTCGCTACTGAGCGGCGAATTTCCCTCGACCTGGAAGACAGCACTGGTCCATCCTCTCCCTAAAAGCGCAAATCCTATGACGCCTGTTGATTACCGTCCCAACAGTATCTTGCCCACAATATCAAAAGTTCTTGAAAAGATCGAACATCACCTTCAACATTTCAGTATTTTGAATAAAAACCAGTAAGGCTTTAGACCCGGTAAAAGCACAGGGGCTGCGCTCCTTAGTGTGATTGAAGATGCCCGAGATGCAATAGATAACGGAAAATCACAATTCTCGTTCTTGTCGACTTTAGTAAGGCATTCGATTCTGTCGACCAGGATATTTTGGTAGCAAAGATAAAAAACATTGGATGTGCCACACCTACACTCAAATGGTTCTCCAGCTACCTATTAGAAGGCAACAAAAAGTTGTGTGCGGTGACAGTGTGTCTTGTACCTTGCCATTAGCACGCGGCGTCGCACAGGACCCCTCGCTTTCCTAATTTATGTTAATGATATAGGCAAATCAATAAAAAAAATGTCATCACATGGATGCTGATGATCTCCAAATATATATTAGCGGACCCTCTTCTCGCGTTTCCGAACTTACTAAAAAAAATCAACGAAGACCTGCAGTCACTCTCCTCTTGGTCATCATCAATGGGGCTACTGCTAAACCCCAAAAAATCTCAGTGTCTTGTAATCGGCTCCAGAAGCTACCTAAAAAAGTTATCATTTTCCGCTCTCCCTGACATTTGCATAAATGGAACTCCTCTACCGTGGTGTAATGATGTGAGAAATTTAGGTGTGCAAATGGATTTTAAGGCGCTATAACCTGGAATGTTCAAACTGATAAAATATGTCAAAAAGTATTCGGATCCCTGCGTGTTTTAAAACGCATGCGTATTCTTTATCTACAAAAACTCGTCAGACTCTTGTACAATCACTCCTTATGCCTCACTTTGATTACTGCGATTTCCTTTTGACTGACATAAATTTAAAGTAGCAACGCAAGTTACAAGTAGCTCAAATGCATGTATTCGCTTTATTTTCGACCTTGAAAAATACGACCATATTTCAACTTTTTACGCACACTCTAAAATTCTTACCCTTCTTAAAAGGCGTTTACTTCACTGCCTTCTCCTTCTCTACAAGATTTTAAACAGCACTCATCATGGCATCCTATCACTACGTTTTCAATTTGTGAAGCTACATCGTGCCCGAGAGTCACGCCTTATTTGTATTCCGCATCACAATACCACTACTTTTAGCAAATCATTCACTGTCACTGCCATCCGTGCTTGGAACAATCTTCCCTCTACTATAAAAAATAGCAGTACTTTTCAAAAGTTTAAAAAAGAAGTCACAAACTGGATTCATGAAAATATTACTTAACGACATTGACAGTATTATCGCGTACCAGTACAGTATTACAGACATTGCCAGCTGTACGTCTGCTGCGTCAGCTAAAACTAAGGATTAGGGACGCCGTACTGCCTTGACACGGCGACGATTCTCATTCTTATTCCAATCTTATCGTACAACATTCTACCCCATTTTTCAAATAAACACTTCTCATCTAACCTTTCTCATATTTCTCTCTTTCTCTTTCCTTTTCTCTCCCTTTCTCTCTTTTCGGATCACTAAAATCCCCGCTATTTTTGTTTCCTCTCTCTTTCTCTAAATTATCATTCTAGGTCAATAACTCTTCCTTTTCCTCTCATTTTAATCCTATTATCTAAGTATTCAACCTTAAAAGTGAACAAATCTCTGTGACACACATAAATACTTTTTTTATTTTTTCATTGTACATTGATCCTCTTATAGAATAGTTTAACTATTCCATAATCTAGCTATTTGTTTTTATAACCAATTTGTACTCTCCCTCAATCATTTTAAATAGCATATGAGGAACTACCCTTCAATCCATACCTCACTTTCACTACAGTACCCACCACATGTGTGCTTACCTATCTTATGAGTACATGTTTGTGCATTTGTGCATTTGCTTAATTGTACAACGTGATATGCATGCGTCCATGTGCTCACATGTGTATATACTCAAAAATTAATTTCTATGCTTTAATTCTTGTCTAGATGTGTTTTACTAATTTGCAATTTTTCTGTTTCAGTTCATCATTTCCTACAACTATTGCTATACGTTAAGACATAATATATAATTCAAAATATCTTCATTCCTACTTTGTATTTTGTGTGCACTGTAATTGTTTAATTGTAATTGTGCACTGTAATTGCATCCTAATAACAACTTTTTCATAGTTACGAACAATTAGTACAACTAATTGCAGTTGATAAAAAAAATTAAATTACATTTTAAGTTAGTAAAAATCTATCTTTAAAAAGTGTCGGAAAATCGACGTTTTTAGATACCGCAAGTACGGAATGCTGCTATCAAAAGTTGGGTGTGGAAATTTATGTTCTTTATGAGCCTATATCACACGGACGAACTTCCAAGTGGACAAACCGATATTAAACGGATTTGATTTATTCGGTCGATTTGAGCTGTCGGAGATGGTCGTTGAAAAGCTGGTTTCATTGTACACGAACGAGATGCTCTGTGGAAGACATCGGATTCCAGATATCACAACAGGAACAAAAGCAGGAAATTATGGAATGAAATCGCAGAAGAAATGGGCGAAACTAGTACAAAACGTATTGTAAACATGGGACATAATCTCACATACATTATGATTATGAACAATGGTTCCTCTGTAGTAATGCGTTTTCCCAAATTCGACCTTTTTCTATGTCATATCTAATTGCTCCAAGTATGTAAAAAAATGTATTAGGCGACATTCTTGTGAATTCGAAAAACAATCACTGGTTGTTTCAGTAATTGGTAATACAAGGTATGAAATTCATCAGCATTTTCGCCATTGGCGAAAATAAGGTTAACCAAGTAATCTTTTTGATTTTCAAGCAGAAAAAATTTAAGAGCAGAGGACTCAGCAAGCAGTTGTAATCCTCCCGCTTCCACACGATGCCACTTGTACTCAGCAATGCACAGATAGACGTCTATTGTAGTCGGACGCAGTGTGACCAATCAGGTCGGCGGAAGCAGTCGGCCGTTCGCGCGAGAAATTTTCTTCGGCCGAAAACGATCCACTCGCACCGCACCCTTACCTGCCACGCCTTCGCCCTGCCCTCGCCTCCACCCCCCCGGCCCCACCACGCCGCAGCTCTCACCCCCATCACCGTTTCCCCCCTCCATTCCCGCCCTCGTCTCTATCACCATCCACTTCATGCAAATTCAGCGGTTGACACTTTATTTATAGGAAAGGAAGTACAAAGCCTAGCGGTGCAATAATGTACCAGAGAATTTCTCAACCAAAAAAAAAGATTGATATGATTGTCACAAAAATATTAGATAACGTTTTTACTCTTGAGAAGGCCAAGAAAAGTGGTGCGAAAATACCGCATCGGGCAAGTACAACCCTACTCTTTGCAATATTATTTATTTTTTCTTGATTTGTTTTGTAGAACAGAGGAGGTTTTGGAGAGGCAGGGTGCGAAAATTGGAAAATTATTTCTATACCAAAAAGTATTGGATTATTTTCTGCGTTCTAATGTACCTCAACAAAAGCAATTCCGAGCCAAAAAATAATCAAAGTAATATTTTCACCATTGAGTACTAAATACCATTAGAAACAATTTAGTAGGTTTAGAATTCACTTCGGTATATGGAAATGTTGCTCAAACGATGTTTGCGTATTGAATATCTTAAAACCGACACCTTGAGTTTCATATCAAACGGTGTATTATTTACAATATGAGTTTGCACCTGGCCGTTCATGTACATGCTTGCAGATACCGCGAACATTTAAATCGTGCGTTTGGACTGCGATCGTTGGCAGTGTCGAGTGACTTACATCTGGGTTTTTATTCCTTGGTGTGTGGGGGCTTGTCTTCACGATGGAATATCACACGGCATTTCGTCTCTTTCTCCGTCGTGCCGTTAATGTCCCATGATCGCTAGCACTGCTCGATACAGTCGCGGTGAGACGACTCCTAGCGGCACGACTGAGAATGACGCGAAATACCGTGAGATATTCCATCGTGAAGAGATGCCCTCACAAGCCAAGAAATAAAAACCCAAGTATACGCTATTCTTTCTATAGTTTTTAATTTAGTTGCTTTTTTAAATTAATTCACGCAGCATTGTATGCTAGCGCGTTTTAATTTTTGTTTTTCATTTATATAAAGATAATTTTCTTTAGCTAATTTAAAAGTTTGTTCTTTGTGTTCTGCCACTGCACAAGTTTTCCCCAACTACCTCCGCTAAGCTCCGTAAAGTTAGAATCGCAAAGTTGTCAAAAAAATTGAAATTTATCTCCAAATTTGTCGCTTTTTTGTCGCTAATTTGTTACGCAAAAAAAATTTTCGCTTTTCATTTGACATTGCTATAACAAATGCTGCTAACTTGATATCAACTTAGCATCGCAAAAACAAGAAAACCAAGAAACTACACAGATAAATTAAAAATTAATTACATGGGAATTCGTCGCTTTTTTGTCGCTGGAAACTTACCATAAAACAAATTTTGTTACTCTTCAAACAATACCAGAAATGTAATTTCCCAAAAACGCTGTTTTCCAACGCAATGTCAGGAAAAACAAGAAATAACAATAATAAGTAAAAAATATTTAAATGGGAATTTGTCGCTTTTTGTCGCTCGAAACTTACCGTAAAAGAAATTTTGTTACTCTTTAAACAATATACCAGAAATGGAAATTTTCGCAAAACGGGGTCTGATGTGTCGTCAAGTTAGAATCGCAATCTCAAGAAAACCGAGAAATAATCTAAATACACAAAAACTTTTTACATCGGAATTTGTCGCTATTTTGTCGCTCGAAACCTACCGTAAAAGAAATTTTGTTACTCTTTAAACAATATACTAGAATTGGAATATTTCGCTAACGCGTGTCCAATATGATGTCAAGTTAGATTCACAATCTCCAGAAAACCGATAAATAACAATAATAAGCAAAAATAATTACATGGGAATTTGTCGCTTTTTTGTCGCTCGAAACCTACCGTAAAAGAAATTTTGTTACTCTTTAAACAATATGCTAGAAATGGAATTTTTCGCAAACGCGATTCCAAGTTGATATCAACTTAGAATCGCTATTTCAAGAAAACCAAGAAATGACAATAAGTAAAAAATAATTACATGGGAATTTGTCTCTTTTTTGTCGCTCGAAACTGACCGTAAAAGAAATTATGTTACTCTTTAAGCAATATACTAGAAATGGAATTTTGCAGAAGAAAATTTTATGACATGAATGAAAGCTGGAGGAGTATCTTTCAAAACTATTTTTGTTTGCCGTTATATAGTCTGAGCCTTTTGAATTTAATTTGAGTGTTTTCACTGCTTTTCGACTTTTTGGCAACCAGCATTGTTGAAACAGAAAGTGTCGTCGCTGAAAGGAGTGTAAATTTCCAACATATGTAGCAACTTTTCCTTCGGGGCTATTCAATTTCCAGCATATTCAAGAAAATCATTAAGATCATCTAAGTGAATAGCTCTTCTAAAATGCAGTCGCATATTCCTGAGACTTCATTTAAAGTATCCTCCAAAATCAAAATTATGTTTCAAACACAAAGGGCCTCGACATCGATCGGGAAATCGATTGGGATGTAACAATTTTGGAGAAAATCCGCTGAATGGTTTAGGCGCTAGTGCTGATCAATGACGGGCAGACGTTCTTGCCATCAGTAGGTTTTTCAGTATTAAAGATCCACAGAACATGGAGTTTGACTACACAACATATTAGAGGAATGTCACATGTATAATAACAAGATTTATCCCATTTTTCGCAACCGGGGTCCGGCAAAAAGGTTTTATGCCGAAAATTCTCCCTTTTTTCCGCATTGCAATACTTTCTCCACACTGCATAAGAAGAAGCGAGAAAGTAATTTCTATAACGAAACAAGTGGAGAAAGAGGGGTATTATTGCTCGAATGATATTTTTAAGAAACCTGGCGACGATAAGAACGAGTTTATTTATCACGAGAGCAATTACACCCCTATATCCACGTGTTACTTTCTATATTTTTTCATTTCTATTTAGGAATAATTTTCATTTTGAGAAATTCAAGCACATCTTTACCATTCGAGGCATACATTTGATAATGTATTGCTTCTGAAAAAGACCTATTTTAATATGCCTTCTATTCTATACGTATTATGTCCTTAGTAACTTATTTGAAAAAGAAATGCTTTGCAAATGGAAGCGATTGGACATATTCCAGATAAAATATTTGAAGTTGACAAACCCGTGTAAACATTACGTACCATGAAGTGTAAAGAAAGGTAAGAGAGAAAATATATGTATAAATGCCGGAAAGTGAAAAAGAGTCGCTTCTGATACAGAACTTTTGCTGACTTACATTTTAGAACGGGTAAATACATCTGACGTTTGCATGTTATAAATTTTACATTTATAACATGCAAAGACCAAACGTTTTAATGTAAAAATTTTATTTAGTAATGTTAAATATTTTGTGTTGAACCATTCGTCAGCTAGTGTCAAGTCAACGATCACCAACTTTATTTTATTCACTCATTGTACGTAGTTGATGTAGATATTACGTAGTCTATGTACATTTTTGTTCATGTTTCATGCCCGACTGGAATTATGTTGGCCACTCCTGTGTTATAATGGCGTAAATAAACGATTTGGATCCATTTTCTGAATTCTGATTATTATGCAATTATGAAGTTGTAATTGCACGCAAGGAATTAATATAATGATAATCAACGATTCTTCACTGAATTAATGAGTATATTTGATTCACTAAAGGAAAGTATCTGTAGTATCTGATGTGTTCAGACGAAAGTATGTTGTTCTCTTTGTTGCATTTATAGTTTTATCTGAACAAGTTTCGTAGTTAGAAACTGATTCATAATTTATCTGAACAAAAAATTACAGCTTTTAGCACGCTGTGAATACCCTACAAGTACCCACTTTTAATACTTGTCTAAAATTATATTTTCCAGGGATTCGAAAAAATTATGTTGTTTTTCAACTATCCTGCATATGTTTTCTCATGTCATTTTTCTTGGATTTTAGTCGTTGAAGTACAATAGAATGAATGGTTTCCTTTTTCTATCGAAAATTCCAGACTTTAAGTTCGGTCTTTTGACATCGTACTCTTGTTGAATTTGTTGATTTTTGTTGTGCTATTTGGTTCAGGTTTTAAGAGTATTTTATTTTTGCATTATATTAATTTTCTGTACTATATTTTATATTTATTTTTATACCATATTTCTTGTACATGTTGTAATAACAGTCCACCTCTCTTCGCTGTTGCTAAAGGTATTCATTTAAAGATAATAATAATAATAATAATAATAATAATAATAATAACAACAATAATAAGTGCCCCAAGTAGTACGAACACTCACCGAAACCGGTGACGTCTGTTGGATTGTGTACAATACTGTACGACCAACAAATTCAAACTGATCGCGCAATAGCGGCAAACAAACCGGATATAGTCATCCGGGACTTGGAGAACAAATCGTGTCTACTTGTCGATGTTGCTGTACCTTGCGATCAAAACGTCGTTACCAAGGAGGCAGAGAAACGTCTTAAATACAAAAGTTTGGAAATCGAGATCAGCCGAATGTGGGGCGTAAAAGCACAGGTCGTCCCGATAGTTATCGGAGCTCTGGGATTTGTTCCGCAAAATTTATGTACGAACTTGTCTAAACTCCCAGGTAATTCAAAAGACTGGGAAGTGCAAGAAATTTCTTTATTTGGAACAGCCCACATTTTGCGTAAAGTATTGTAGAGGCACTGATAGTCACCGAATCTGCTCCTTAGGTAGCTGGTTGCAACCTGGAGTAGATTTTATATTCAGCCGACTCATAACATCTTTAGTCGTGATGTATTGGAATAATAATAATAATAATAATAATAATAATAATAATAATAATAATAATAATAATAATAACACGTCTTCTGGATTAAATACTTTACCAGTACGCATGATAAACTGGCAGAATGCTACAACATGTTATTGCAACGACCTGATTCAGCACCAGTATTCTTGACTACTGGTAAAACTTTGCTCGTCCCAAAAAACGAAGAAACTACAAATCCGGCTAATTACAGGCCAATCACATGCTTATCTGTTTTCTACAAATGCCTGACAAAGATAATCACTGAAAAGGTTAGCGAACATCTCGAAAAGAACAGCATCATGACCGAAGAGCAGAAAGGTTGCTACCGACACTCAAAAGGTTGCAAGGAACAAGTGATAATTGATTCCATAATCACTCAGCAGGCTGTGAAAGGGAACAGAAATCTCAGTGTCGCCTACATTGACTACCAAAAAGCTTTTGATTCTGTGCCGCATTCCTATCTCATAGAGATCTTACAAATGTACAAGATAGATACACTGCTAATACAGTTCCTTCAAGAAATCATGGAAAAATGGACAACAGCACTGCAACTGACAACCCCCGAGACAAAGCTAGCATCAAGAGGCATTCATATTAACCAAGGTATATTCCAAGGAGACTCTTTTAGCCCCCTCTGGTTCTGTATGGCCCTCAATCCACTGAGCCAGGCTCTTAATCAAACAAAGAATGGATTCAAAATCAAATCAGATAAAGGTTCCCATACAATAAGTCATCTACTGTACATTGATGACATAAAAATTTATGCAAATTCTCCTAAACAATTGCACAGAATGCTGAATTTAACAACACAATTTAGTAATGACATTAGCATGTCATTTGGTCTTGAAAAGTGCAAGTCATTGCACCTTACAAAAGGGAAAGTCACCCAAACCAATGGCTTTGACACAGGGAAAGGTATTATTGAAGACCTGACAGCCGAAAACATGTATAAGTATCTGGGGTTTCAACAACTGCGTGGAATCAACCACACTCTTATTAAAGAGAAAACCTCAGTCGAAATGAATAGAAGAGTGGAGGCAGTTTTAAAAACACATCTTCATAGGCACAATAAGGTCAAAGCGATCAACACCTTTGCCATCCCTGTTCTGGCTTACACGTTTGGAGTGGTGAAATGGTCCATGACAGAACTGGAAAGTGCTGAGAGGCAAATCAGAGTAAAGCTAACCAAGCATAGAATGCGGCATCCCAAATCAGCAATTGAAAGGGTAACTCTACCTGCATTCAAGGGAGGAATGGGAATCATGAGCATCGTCCAATTACATTGGAAACAGATTCAAGACCTGAGGGAACACTTCCATTCCAAGCAGGATAATCACATGTACGAAATATTGTGCACCGCAGATGCAAATCTAACACCACTGAAGCTCAAAAACCAAGAACTGGAAACTACCTCTCAGTCTATGGAAGAAAAACTACTATCATGGAAGCAAAAATCTTTGCACGGTTCTTATCCTCATCAACTCGAGGATACAAATGTTGACAGTATTTCTTCGCATATCTGGTTAACTTCAGGGAACTTATATGGAGAAACCACTGGATTCATGATGGCCATACAGGATAGAGTCATTAGCACACGCAATTACAGGAAATATATTTTGAAAGAAACATTGGACGACAAATGCAGATTGTGCACAACGGAAACCGAAACAATAGAGCACATAACAGGGGCATGTAAAATTCTTGCTGGCACGGAATACCTACGACGACATAACAACTTTGCAAAGATTGTTCACAGTGCCCTGGCCGTTAAAGAACATCTTAACGTAGAAAGCGTGCCGTACTATCAATACCAACCTCCTCCAGTCTTGGAAAATGAATCCGCGAAAATTTACTGGGATAGGGAGATTAGAACAGACAAGACCATCATTGCAAACAGGCCAGATATTACAGTGCTACATAAAATCAGAAAGGAAGTCACCATCATCGACATCACAGTTCCATTAGCACATAATCTCCACTCAGCATATTCCAATAAAATATCAAAATACCGAGAACTTGCGGAAGAGATCAAGAAGATTTGGAAGGTTGAAAAAGTGCATATCCGTCCCCTGACAATTTCTGCCACCGGGATAGTAACAAAATCCCTCATTAAACAGCTACAGGAACTGGATATAAGGCATGTACTGGCAGCAATTCAGAAAGCTATTGTTCTGGACACATGTCGCATTGTGAGGAAAACAATTACTGATATGTCTGACATGTAGTATAGAAGGACCTGAGAGAAAAAACACAGATCTCGCTCGATACTTGCTCATCGGAGCCGTGCGAGTGAGCCTAGCCACAGCAACACTAGTGGCAGGTGAATGTTTCCCCCCCGCGTGGGAGAAGTGCAAAAGTCATAATAATAATAATAAAAATTGAGGCCTCCTGGCACAACGCAATAGTCGGGTTGGGGAAGTATGTAGTCAGCCATCAAGGTGACCCTCTAATGAGGCAGGGCATGAAATCTGACCGAAGAATGGGAAACAGAGGCATTGTTAGTGTAGCAAGAAGCATTGCGAAGAAAACTAGACAAGACACGTCGAATAACACAGACACTGAACTTCTGATGTTGCTAAACATAAAGTGTGAGACACAAAAAATGTTAAAGAAATCGTGGAGAGACAAACCACTCCACGGACAATACCTAAAAAGAATGGACAAGGTGCAGATCAATAAAGATCAATCATTTATGTGGCTTAAAAGGGGAAGAATGAAGCCAGAATCGGAAGCACTTGTAATAGCTGCCCAAGATCAGGCGTTGAGAACACGACATTATGATAAAGCGGTTCTCAAAATTTACCAAGATGATAAATGCCGCATTTGCCAGGAGCAAGTAGAAACCATTGATCATATTGTCTCAGCTTGTCCAATCCTAGCAAAGACCGAATACCTTAAAAGACATGACAGGGAGTGTAGCTACCTCCACTAGCAGATCTGTACCGCCCTCGAAGTTCCAAACACATGCGCCAAGTGGTACGAACACTCACCAAAACCGGTGACGTCTGTTGGATTGTGTACGATATTGTACGACCAACAAATTCAAACTGATCGCACGATAGCGGCAAACAAACCGTCTATAGTTATCCGGGATTTGGCGAAAAAATCGTGTTTACTTATCGATGTTGCTGTACCTTGCGATCAAAACGTCGTTACCAAGGAGGCAGAGAAACGTCTTAAATACAAGAGTTTGGAAATCGAGATCAGCCGAATGTGGGGCGTAAATGCACAGATCGTACCGATAGTTATCGGAGCTCTGGGATTTGTTCCGCAAAATTTGAGTAAGAACTTGTCTAAACTCCCCGGTAATTCAAAAGACTGGGAAGTGCAAGAAATTGCTTTATTTGGAACAGCCCGCATTTTGCGTAAAGTATTGTAGAGGCACTGATTGTCACCGGATCTGCTCCTTAGGTAGCTGGTTGCAACCTGGAGTAGATTTTATATTCAACCGACTCATAAGATCTTTAGTCGTGATGTAATGGAAAAATAATAATAATAATAATAATAATAATAATAATAATAATAATACATTTGAAGTTCGATATCACTACATTTATTCAATGAAAATTTCTGTTAGAATTGTGAGTAAATGATAATTCAGTTTCTTGTGTTTCACTGCATTCTTCTTGGTATTCTTCATCATGACAATTAACATTTAACAATAGAATATCAAACAATATATTATTTTATGAAATAAACTAACAAAATGGCTGAAAAGATAGTGAATGAAGATGGGGAATTTTGGCGTGAACGGAAAAGCTGTTCTTCAGAGAAGGAAGGTAGAAGGCTTGAGCTTTCTACCTGTAGCATTCTGCAACACATTCAATCCCTCAATGCTACCTGTCGCGTACAAAGCGATCCCCCCCTCCCTTCGGCTTGGCGAATGAACTTGGGGAAGGGGGGGGTTGTACTGTGCCCAGGAAAAACCTTACAGAATAAGTTACTCATTCAGGAGATCGGGCCGGCGAACAAAAGGCGGCGTTGACTGGATTTTCCACACGAAATTTTCAGAATATTGACGTGAAAATCTATCTGTTAATTGCTGGGTGTTTCGAGCCTCCCACGATATTTCAAATATTGTTTGATTACTTAAAATTCTCCGCTAATGGTGTCTTAAATAGGTATCAGTCATGTTATTAATAAAATGATTGACGCTTCTGTTATATACATTTGATCTTTGATTAATAATGCCTGATATCGAAAAATTTTGAAATATTTTTTTCAATTATAGTGCAAAAAAATGTATGCTGTTGGAACACCACTTGTTACAACACCACTTGTCACAACACTGTGTTATGCATGGAGAATAAAACAAATCATACAATTTAAATGTGAGAAAAAAAGATCATACTGTGGAGCATTAGAGTATCAGCTTGCATTTAATGAAAATCAAAAAGGTAGCTACCAGCTTTTTTGCCCGAAATACCCAACAATGAAAGACAAGATTTCTAGGAGATGTCAGAACAATGATGGAGGCTAACATTCCATCAAGGTTACTATATTAGGTTAACTTCAGAAACTTTCTACACAAGTATATAAATATATATGGATAATAAAAATGTTCTGTGCCGTTTGAAATACTTATTTAACACTTTCAAATGCCTATTTTACATTTTTAAACGCCTGTTTTGCTTGCCTACTTCTACAGTTTTTTTGTGCTTATAAATCCGCAGCTTATTGATGTACAAAAGATGTTGAACAATTTGATGACATGGTAAAATCAGTGAATACTAACATGATGTTCCTGAATATTTCCAAACTATACGGAAATGTAAACAATAATTTCAGAACATATTGATTAATATAATAGATTATTATTTTTGCAGTCATATTCTTATTTTAAATACTAAATTTCACATAAAATCACCTATACTTTTTCACTTTTTCTTAATGTTTCACATCCATAACGATCCAATCAAAACGAGACAATCGGAATATAATAAAAGAGCCATAAGCACTTTGTACCTCGTAACTAGGGAGCTGATTTTAATGAAATGTCATCTTTTTTTCACTTCAGAACAATGCCGTTTAGTGTTGTCATCTATCATTTTATTTTATGACAAAAGCAAATGACCCATTTTATCGGACGTTTTTGTATTTTTCGTCGATTTCGAATAGTAAGCCTTTTCCCGTAATTTTAATGCTGATTTCATCGATTTTAATATCATTTTATGGTACTTGCTTCAAGTAATATTTACGAGATGCTCCACAGAATTCCTGAGTAGCCTAATCCATTTTTTCGCTCGCTTATTGTAATGTCAACTGTTCTATGTGAAGCCTATCAGCGTGGATGTCGGTTCAGCCAATTAGCCGGGATAACTAAAGACAGAGATTTTCTGGTAAAGAACAGTCGAAAGCGAAACACTGAAAGTTGGGTTCACTTGAACGAATAGAAGCGAATAGTATCGAACAGCATGAGTTGTTCATGCGAGCTGTTTTTGATAACATTTTTTACGTCATTCTCTTTGCTTTTAGGGCATTTTTAAAACATTTTAGAAGCATTTTATTGATCATTATTGGCGATATTTTAGGGCATGAAATTCCGCCTCCAATCATAACTATTGGCCTGTAGCAATAGCTGGTCAACTGTTGATATTCATTTTAAAATTTCTAATACAATTAATTTAAAGACGGGAAATTAAACCAACTTATACGATAGTTTTGGGTAGACGTCACAACACACACAAAGTGATCTTCGTTCATTTATTAGAAATTTGTGGCAAGACGTCTTTAAGTTGTATCTTATTTTATTTACTAAATGTACCACTGAAAATGCTGGCAAAGCGAACCGTTAGGCGCGGGCGGGGGCCGGGCGGGGGCCGGGCGGGGGCCGGGCGGGGGTTGCGCGCACTTACGATGCCGACTGCGGCGGCGAATTTTTTTTTAATGGCCCAAGTGCACGGACGGATTTATGACCCCCGGACAAAGGGGGAGAGGGGGCTGGGCGCGAAGCAGGGGCGACTGCCCACACCACCCCCTCACCAAGGACAGCCGCCTCGCTAGTGGAAGGAAATGTGGAGCTAACGGGACACATACAATTTTTGAAGATAAATAGAGTTTGATACTTCTGTTAAAAGAGGATACGAGAACGCCCGCCCCTGTTGTAACACCGCTGTACTTGGAGATTTATTTCTGGGCGCGTGGGGGCTTGTCTTTAGGATCTCACGGTATTTCGCGTCGTTCTCAGTCGTGCCTCCAAATGTCGCATGATCGCGACTGTATTGCGCAGTGTTGGCTATCATGCTACTTCTAGTGGCATGATTAGCATTAGCTCCGCATTTCCTTCAAACGTCTCCCGCCAACTGGGGTGGGCTGTTGGCTCATGGAGGGGCAGTAGCGCCAAACGCGAAGGGGCAGCGAGAAGTGGAAAGCGGAGAAGAGCAGCGAGCAAATCAGTATTAGAGAACTTGATGCGGGCCCTCGCAACGTTGTTGTCTATTTGCGAACCATGGTTTCCCCCTAAAGTATTTCCCCTCCAGAGTTTCCCTGAGGAGGAGGGTGTTTATTTGCTTAACTGGTACACACACAAACTGCTGCCTTGCGGTTTAAGGAAAAGGGAGGGATTTTCTTAATAATTAACTAAAACTAACTTCATTTTGGTTCAAATTTAATTTATTAGTTATTAACGTAGCGCTTTGGCATACCTAACTTTAACAAATTTTTATTATTTTTTCTTAATCCTAAGTAATGTTCAGTTTTTGTTTCGTCTTGGTAAATTTTTGTTTTTATTTATTTATATTTCATTCACGCATTATTCATTCCTGTTTCATTACATTACAATACATAACCATTCATTTCACTCATTCACACCCACTGCACTACACTATTTGCGAACCACAGGTGCAGGACAAGAATGAATGATGCTTGAATGAAAAAAATATAAATAATAAGAAAACTTTACCAAAAAGGAGCAAAAACAAAACATTACTTAGGATTAAGAAAATGTAATAATAATTCTGTTAAAGTTACGTACGCCACAGAGCTACGTAATAACTAGTGAATTAGATTTAAGCAAAAATTAAGGTAATTTTAGATCATTATTAAGAAACTCCCTCCCTCTCAGCTGCTGAAGCCGCAAGAGCAAATCAATTCCCGGCTCCTCAGGGGGTTCTGGAAAGGGAAACATCAATCCAGGAATCCCCGACCGCCTGCCCCGCGGCCGCTGGGCCAACCCTTCGCGACGGGGCGCGGGGCGGTGCAAGGCGACCGGCCGACGCCCACAGGACAACATCCACCGTTGCTTCCACAAGCGACAGGCTGTTGCATCAGACTCGCAGGCACAATTCAAGATGCTTTTCCAAGTGAAATACTAGACCGAGGTTTCACAATTATTATCAGGGAACGGATTTCTATGTAAATACATATTTACTAAATTAGCTAAATGTTATTAATTAGATTAGTTGAAAACAGAGGTGACGATCCTCATTATTATTTGAACAGTCCGAACTGTAAATTCAACGATGCATTTTTCTCAGTGAATCGTATATCGAAATATCGAAAATGTTATTATTTATTATGACAAATGTTTATACATAACTGTAGGATACACTTAAAAATCTACATTACTGTTTTAATTAAAATGCAATCTACTGTGCAAGGTGATAATATAAGCCCCCACTTTTATTTCGACTTTAAAAAAATTAATTAAATTATTTTTTTAAAACAAATATAACTTCATCTTCAACACTGGACAATTTTTTTTTAAGTGTACTTTGGGCTGAAATAGACGATAGGTTGCAAAAGGTTGGGACAATGTGAGATTGCCGAGACCAACGAAATTAGAAAACTTACTAGTACGAGAAAGTCTGTGCCATTCTGTAGCACTAATTGTTTTCGCGTATACATACGTATATACAGAGAATACAGGGATACGTAGTATTCAGAATGTAAAATAATGTTGCGGAAAATCGGTTTCGAGATTTCGACAGAAATAACAGTTTTGGGTGTCCACTGATGCCGAAAATTTTTTTCCCCTCCAAAACGTCAAATCCGTCCGTCTGGCATGTGAACAACACTAGCGCCTAAACTATGGGTACGATTTTTTCCAAACCGAATAAACCTTTGTCGATCTGGTCTGAGTTGGAAGCTCTGCGATTTTGAAAAACATTCATTAATTTTTGGGGATACTTTACATGAAGTTCTGCGGATATGTTCAAAATTTTCTCAAAAATGGATCCAAATCTTTTCTTTAAATTTCTTCTAAAAAGTGAGTGAAATACATTTATAAAGATGGCATAGGCCCCATTTTCACTGATATATCTGAATTTTAGAAAGTAGCAAGAGACTGAAATTTTTCGGTGTATTCCCTCAACTACAAAATTAAGTTAGACATTTTTCTTTCAAGTATTTTTTTTCTTCATAATTAGTTCTCTCGTTTAGGTCATGAACATTTTTTTGAAAATTTTATTAGTTTTTGCGCAATATTGCTTCCAATATGTGTAATATTAAAAAAATACCAAAAAGAGTTTTTCTAAAACGGCTGTAGATTTTTTCTTTAAACTTTTGGGACGGATAGTGTTTAATGTACTCTATATGATGACATAGACGCTATTTTGGTCTATTCTTTTGTTGTTGTTTTTTTCAAAAATTACACTAATGTATTATTTTACTTGTCTCTTACGTCATTAATATTTAATTAGAGGTGATTTGTTCTAATTAATGTATTTATGAGTGCATGTGCATTACATTATGTCATATAAAGTTTCTCGAAAACCCAACATTTGTTTGTGAAAGTGAGTTCAAATTTCTGCATTTTCAAAAACACTCAAACAGCATTTTCGCAGAAACGACATTTTGTGCATAATAACTGTGATTCAAACGACTTCCAATAACGGTTTTCGAAATCGCAATAGTTTTCTGTGAGGAGGAGCTTCAAATTTCGCAATTAAAGTAACACTTAAACGCCATTTTCGTAAAAACGGCACCACATTTTTCAACGAAAATTTCCATATAGGACGAAGGTTTACTCTTCAATAATATTCTTAAAGTAGTTTTTCGGTTCTGCCATTAGGAAACCAAAAAATTGAGCGAATGTGAAAAAATGTTTGGGCGGCGATAGATGATAGCTGGCAAAAGGATGGGGCACAACCGAAGAAATTAGGAAACTAGTACGAGAAAGTCTGTGCCATTCCGTAGCTCCACTAGTTCCTTTTGTTTTGGCCCTAGATCCTTTGTGGCATCTAAAACAAAAATAGTACGAACAAGTTGTAGCGCCAGTTAAAGTTTGGGGCTCATATACGCACCTCAGTTCGGGGCGCAATTTACAATCATCACCGTATTAAAATTCTGCAAACTAAAACCAGTCTTTGATAGTTCGAAATTACAGATGGCATGCATAAAAACAATGTTTAAAACTGCCATAAGTATCAAATTGATACAGATTTGTCCCGCAAGGAGAGGCCACATGTATAATTATAATGCACAACGTAAGCAATTTAGAGTAGCGAAAAAACGGGCGAGGTCTTGCAGCGTAATTTTGAGATTAACACACGTGGCAGTCAAAGGGTTAAAACATATTGTATTTCATTCGTTAAGAATCAGAATCGGTCTAAGCGAACTCAAACTAAAATTAAAAGCTAAAAGCTTGCCTTCCAAAGCTTTTAGAACCGAGAAAACACGAACACCTCTGTTTCACATCAGCTCTCATTTACAACCGAACCACAGAGCTATGATGGCAAAAATAATTATTAAACTAGTCGTTAAAATCGTTCCTGCTGGAATATTTGCAATGTATGAAAAGATTGATTGATTGATTAAGGTTTAGAGGGCGCTTCAACTGCCAAGGTCATTGGCGCCCATGTCGAAGTATTTTAAAAAAGGGAATAGGTTCAGTATGTGTTACAGATGGAGCCTACCCTCTAATTAAAATCATATACATAAGGAGAGACTTGAATTCTACATCGAGTATTCAAGTAGTAGGACAGAAAGAATATATAACAAACACGTAAAATTCATAGTAGAACTAAAAGTTGGCTGTAAAGGGGCCAAAAATAAAACAACAAACAGTAAAACACTATTCTATTCTCTCAAATAAGATTATATATTCCGCTTTCCCTCAAGAAGCAAAAAACTTTTGAGAGCGCGGAATCGTCATCCCCGAGCACCTCCCTTAGCGAGTTGCCCAGGCCATGTCTTCGTCGGTTGCCTAAATATTTCCTGCAGTTCAGGAGGACGTGTTCCACAGACAGAGCCGTCCCGCATGAGTCACATACAGGAGGAGTTTCTCCTCGAAGGAGGAAACCGTGGGAAAAATGGCAGTGTCCAATTCGAAGACGAGTTAAAATTACTTCCTCACGCCTAGAGGAGCGAGATGAGGAACGCCAGGGAATTACAGAATTCTTTATCCCACTTAGTTTAAAATTGGTATTGTGCCACTCTGTTTGCCACGCTCTAAACAGAGATCGTTTCAAGTAAGCCTTAACATCGGACAATGGCACAGCAGGAACGTCGATACGAGTATTACGAGTAGCAGACTTCGCCGCCAGGTCGGCCAGCTCATTCCCTGTGATTCCCACATGGCCTGGAACCCAACTAAGAACCAGGTCATAGTTGCGGGACATGAGACTATGAATCAGGTTTTGAACTGATTTTGTCAGGTAGTCTGACGAAGGCCGGGAGACAGCCTGAAGAGAACTGAGAGAATCAGAACAGAGAACTACTCGCTGCAGCGTCGTTGACTCGATGTACATTAGGGCTTTGAGTATTGCATACATTTCAGCTGTGAATGTACTGCACTGTGAATGAAGACGATATGATTTGGTGGCCCAGATGCAATGAAAACTACACGCCACTGCGTCATTGTGCGATGACCCGTCCGTGTACAAGAATAGATGATCCGGATAGGCTTCCCTCATATCCTGAAACTGCTTCTGGTAAACCAGAGGACTAGTATTTTGTTTGGGAAGATTGGAGAGTCTGAGGTCAATATTGGGGGGAAGGAGTTTCCAGGGGGGAATCAGGTCATTTGGGGGTTTCACAGGAGTGGGAAGATCGACATTAAGTCCCCGCAAAAGATTTCGCAATCGAATGCCTGGGGGCTGGGGTAGCGATGTTCGAAGAATATAAGAAGATTCATATTTTGGGCGAGTGATTATTCGGCGACAAGGATGATTAAAGAGACCTGACACTTTAGCACCATAAGACGCTAATAGAATATCTCGCCTTATTTTTAAGGATGGCTCCCCAGCGTCAGCTAGAATGCACTCGATTCGGCTGGTGCGATACGCGCCTGTTGAGAGGCGAATACCTGCGTGGTGTATGCTGTTGATAGGTCGAAGGGTGGAAGGAGCTGCAGAACCATACACTTCACTACCGTAATCCAATGCTGAGCGAATGAGTGCTCTGTATAACCGCAGTAGGGTAATGCGGTCGGCTCCCCATGAAGTGCCACTAAGCATTCGAAGAAGATTGAGGGGGGAGACGCATCTGGTTTGCAATGTGCGGATATGAGAGCGCCACGTGAGGGACTTGTCAAAAGTCAGCCCCAGAAACCTGGCAGAGTCAGTGAATGGAAGCTGATTTCCTCCCAAGTACAGGATTGGATCGCTATGCAAATGGTATATTCTGCAGAAGTGCAGTCCAGTGCATTTAGTAGGTGAGAACTTGAAACCTGTCGACATGCTCCATTCATGCAGCTTGTTGAGCACCAGTTGGAGTTGCCTCTGGATCACACTTATGCTGCTGGATGAACAAAAAATGGCAAAATCATCTACAAACAGCGATGCCTTCACAGGTTCCCTCACGACCGACGCTATACTATTGATGGCTATGGCAAACAGAGTGACACTTAGTACCGAGCCTTGGGGGATGCCGTTTTCAAGGGGGTGACTGTTAGACAGTTTGTCACCGATGCGAACTCTGAAAGATCTGTCCGATAAGAAATTTTGGAGGAATAAGGGGAGCTTCCCCCTGAATCCCCACGAGTGCAAGGTTCGCAGAATGCCATACCTCCAAGTGGTGTCATATGCCTTTTCTATATCGAATAGTACGGCGACAAGGTGTTGTCTCAGAACGAACGAGGTTGAAATTTCCGTTGCAAAAGCGACGAGATGGTCAAGGGTAGACCGGTGTTTCCTGAAACCGCACTGAATTGGTGCCAGTAGGTTTCTGCACTCCAAGGTCCAGACCAAGCGCTGGTTTACCATCCGTTCCAGCACTTTGCAAACGCAGCTGGTGAGAGAGAGAGGTCGGTAGCTCGATGACAGCGACCGATCCTTTCCCTCCTTCAGAGCTGGGATAACTATGGCTTCTCGCCATACAGCAGGGATGGTGTGCTCTTCCCAGATGCGATTATAAAGGCGGAGGAGAAATTGCATCGCCACATCAGGAAGATGTTGTAACATTAGGTTGTGTATTTCATCAGGACCTGGGGCAGTTCGTCTGGCCAATGCAAGAGCAGAGCGCAATTCCGATATGGAGAAAGGTGTGTTGTAATCTTCACACGCTCTGCAGAAGAAATCCAACGGACGGCTCTCCATCCTTTCTTTGATCAAAAGAAAGTCAGGAGCGTAGTTCGCCGAACTTGACATGGCTTCATAGTGCGCGGCGAGTTCCTCTACAATCATATCTGGGGATGTAATAATTTCTCCGTTTTTCAGGAGACCTGGCACCGTATTTGGTAAAGAGTGTCCTCTTATCTGTCGAATTTTTCTCCATACCAGGCGTGGTGGCGTGTGACAATTGAGAGACGAAACGTACGCTCTCCACGATGCATTTTTGCTCTCTAAGATAGTTCTTCTAGCCTTCGCCCTGCATCTTTTATACTCGATTAAGTTATCCACTGTTGGATAGTGTCTGAGGCGTGCCAGTGCCTTTTTTCGAGCACTGACCGCTCTCGAGCAGTTCTCATTCCACCACGGAACGAAAGGATGTCGCGGTTTAGCACTTGCCTTCGGAATTGCGATGGAAGCGGCAGCGAGTACAGCGCTATTAAAATGTTCTGTCATTTCATCCACATTTCCGAAGGGACCGTCTGATAGGTTAACATTATTCTGGAATGTCGACCAGTCAGCTCGTCGCACGATCCATTGAGGGGGCCGTGCACAACTACGGCGAAGATGATCAATGTGGACAATCGTGGGGTAATGGTCGCTTCCATAAAGATCTTCTAATATGGTCCACCGCATAGCAGTAGCAAGTGAGGAGCTGCAAAGGGCTACATCAATAGCCGTGCTAGAATTCGTAGCTACGGCAAAATGAGTTGGTTCCCCAGTGTTGAGAATAGCCAAATTCATGGTGTCGATGACTGATTCCAAAATAGCACCTCTTTGACACGTACGAGAGGAACCCCAAAGAGGGCTGTGGGCGTTTACATCACCCACAACCAAGAAAGGTGTGGGCAATTGGTTTATTAGACTTAGAAGGTCATCAGCCGACACCGTTTGTCTTGGGGGAATATAGACATTACATACGGTGAGTGAGAGGGACGGCAGATATACCCGCACACAAACTGTTTGAAGGTCAGTGTGAACAGGGATTTCCGCAGAATGCAGCGAATCCTGGACCAAAGTAGTAACTCCGCCGTGAGCGCGAAGGCCGTCATCGACATCAACCCTATAAGGAGTGAAACCGCGAAAGTGTATGGACCGTGATGGAGAAAGATGCGTTTCCTGTAAGCAGAAAATTGATGGTGTATAACGGGACAATAAGAGTTTTAATTCGTCCCGTCGGAGAGAAAATCCGTTCAGATTCCAGGATAGGAGAGCCGTTGTTTAAAAAGTTAAGAGGATTTCTTCTTTTCCTTTTTTCGCCTCTGCCGCCCGAAGGAGCGAGTGTCCACCCCGGCTGAAGTTTCCTCCGAGGCAGACTCATCCTGACCACTGCTCGACAGGCTGAGAGATCGCTCAGAGCGAGTTTCAGGAGTCGGGGTAGGTGGTCGGAGTTTGGAGGATCTATCGTTTTTCTTGTCCAGGCCAGCAGGCCGTGTGACATCAGCCTTCTTGCGCGGCTGAGAAGTGGATTCTTGTTCTGTCTTTGTCTTTGTTGTCTTCTTGGGTGGTGTCTTGAATTTTGTGGGGATTATTATTTTCCCACCTTGCAGAGGCGATGTCTCCTCAGGGAAGTCCACTGGGGATACCTGGCAACAAAAGTTCGCTACTGGGGGAGTAGCACGAGAGGACTGAATGCTCGTCGCTTTGACAGTGTTCGCTAGAGTGCTAGAAAAAGAACGCCTGAGATCCACAGGGTTCTTCACCAGGTATCGGCGTTTCGCTTCCGGAAAAGATACCTTCTCCGTCACCCTAATCCTTTGAATCTCCCTCTCTCTCAGATATGTGGGGCACTTGTTAGAGTTGGCCGCATGGTCTCCTTCACAATTTACACAGCGGGGTGGTGATGAACAAGGGTTGGGATCGTGCGCGGAATTACCGCACTTTGCGCAAGCAGGGCTTACGGCCATGCACCTTTGTTGTGTATGACCGAACCTCTGACACTTAAAGCAGCGCAGGGGGTTCGGCACATACTGCCGCACGCGAAGGTTATAATAACCACAGCTAACATACTCTGGGAGAGAAGGGAGATTAAACGTCAGGATCAAGGTAGAAGTGGGGATCTCTTTCCCATTCTCCTTCCTCCTGATCCTGTACACCTCCGTTACACCGTAGCTCTTGAAAAAGGAAAGAAGTTCATCCTCGTTTTCAGTCGCAAAGTCTTCATGGTTGACCACTCCCTTACATAGGTTAAGTGTAGGGTGAGTGGTCACTTCCACTTGGAGGCCGGCAATCTGTTCAGTTTTTAAAATCTTTTCTATTTGTTCGTCGGTGCGTGCTTCAAAGAGAATTGTACCATTTCTTTGTCGCACGACCGCTTGAAGCTTTCCAAAACTCTCCTCAATTGCTCGCGCAAGGCGGACCGCACTAACACTTTTGAAAGTTTTTTCAGTTTCCGAGCAAGACATCAACAGAAACCGAGGCTTTCTTGGTTTATCTTCTTCCCGGAGGAAGAAGCTATTTAGATCAACTGTTCTGTCACATCTCCTCTTCCTTGCAGAAGAGGGCAGGGGGGGTTGTTGAGTATCCATGAGATGGATATAAATTCATCTCCGTGCTCCCCACCCACCATGGAGTCCAACAAGGGGACACCCCACTGGGGTGCCAGGGCTGACACGAAGATATAGTAGGGGAATGTCACAGCGCTGCACCGCCGTGGATCCCCCCGCTCACCCTGGAGTTCAGTGCAAGACCTAGTCCGAGCCGATTGATCGGGAGTGGGTTAGCTCCCGACCGCCCGTCTAGAAGAGTCCGAGGCCAAAGCGAGTGTATTGACACCTACAAGGAATGTTCCCCAAAAATACGTAGACGTACCCCTTAGTGCAAGCCAAAAAAACATAGCACCAGGACTAGTTGGGAAACAAACAGGTCTCTCAACTGCCAGGACACACATTCCCTCCGACACGGGTCGCCATGCACGGCAAACACATGGGTGGGCGTTCAGCATACAGAGAAGGCCAGTGAGGAAGAAAAAGGAGTGAAAAGAATATACGTGACATGAAATGAAAAGCAAGACGATGAAAAAAATGGAGAAAGGAACACTTGAGAGCCTTCTCTGCATCCCCCCGTCAGGACGTGGACCAACCCACCTCGACGGGTATGAAAAGATACCAAGGGGGTTCATAATATAAAAATCGCTCATATCACCACCTTTATCTATAATAAACGGGAAATACTCTTTCTTCTTGAGAGATAAAATTTGAGTGTTTTGACTATACCTCGGAATTGTAGCCACAAAAAAGTTTTTTTTGATTTCCGCACCTAAAATAGGCAACAAAATTACGAAATTAGGCACAAACAGGCATTAAAATCGACATTTTAGGCACTTAAAATAAGTTAAAGAAGAACTAAGCCAGGCAAAAAATAGACATGAAAAATTATATTTCTGGCATCTAGAAATGATCTCAAAAGGATTAAATTAGGTAATTTTTATTATGCAGGAAAAAGTATTTTTACATTTGGGAGAGAGACTACAAGCATACTTTTTTCACTTTCGTATTTAGCAGTATAGTACATAATCAATATTTTCTACAAAAAGGTTGTCTTATCTATCATTTTGACGGCTGAAAATGCACTTTTCACTGACACAGATACATAGGAGCAAACAACTTTAGTTACATTTCTCATGCTCTCTTCTCCTGGAACTTCTTCACTCATCTCACCCCCCCCCCCAAAAGAAAACATGCACCACACGACGCATTTAACCACTGGCTTTTTTTTTTTTTTGTAGTCTTTCCTCCCCTGGACTGTCAACAACTTGATTCCCATGGACACGCGCTGCGGCGATAAGCCTAAACCTCTCAACAGCGCAGATGCATCAGGAATGGGTGCAATTGCCTAAGAAGTGCGTGCTGATCGCAGACGAGCGTGAAAAATCTTAATTATGTTGACTTGCAGGACTCCTATTGTTCGGTATTTTGGGTGGAAGATTTCGGTTCGACGTCGACTGCGTATTCGGTCACACAATATTTGCATTTCTGAAAAGTTTTTGCGTTTCCGTAAAACGAATTTCAAAATTTAGCATTCAAAATATAATCGTTCTTGAAAATCAATTGTTTTAAGCAGTTGTAGGCAAAAACACATTAAAACGGGAATCAACATCAACCGCCCTTTAAGAACATTTTAGACACTATTAGACGCTTTCAGTAGATCTATTCTCTCATCATCTCAACATCTGCAATTATTTTTCACAACATCCTAAATGAACTAAATAGGGATTTGTCCTAAAATCCAAGGTCTAGTTATGACTCATGATTTTAGGCATGAAACTGTTTAATTTCCAAGTAAATAACGTTTCAAAGCAAAATATAATTGAAAGAGGATGTATTAATAAGGAATATTTAAAATAACGCTGAAGATTATCCCGCGCGTTTCATAATACTGAACTAAAGTTCACTAATTTATTAATGTATGTTATTAGCTCAGGTTAATAAAATTATTGTTCGCTTAATAATAATAATAATTATTATTATTATTTCTTCTCAAAATACAGAAACAAATAAATGTTTTATATATAAATTTGAAGAACCGCGAAATAAAATAAATATAATTTTGTTTAAATGTGTTCCAGGATTGGGGGGGGGGGGCAGTTGCCCCCCCTGAATCCCGCCTCTGGCCAAAGTGTTACTAAGAGGAGGGGCCAGACGCCAGAACTGTGGGAATCGTTTGACAGACGGCCTTGATGCTTGGGAAGGAAACGCACTTCATTTCAGTATCTGCAGTCCCCCCTCTCCTTCCCTCTGAGGCTGCCACCAGGAAATCTCAAAGACGTCCCAGAAACTCGGACATCAGAATTCGACTTACACAGCTCCTCATTGTCAGTTACAATCCAGACAGAATATCGTGTGTTGGATCAGTTCTATTAATCTCTCTATGAAGCCAGTGTATGATGCCAAACGTAGCACAGTCAGCCAGTTTAAAATTAGAAGTTACATTTCAGAATTCAAAGATATAGGTTTATCAGACATAATATTATAACTTAGTCCCTTTTGTCATAAGTCCATATTTTGAAAAAAAATTACTACATGTATATTTACATACTTCATATATTTTTAGTCCGTATAAATCCATTCCATTATTCCATATCTAAGAGAATTACAAGAAAAGAAAACAACTGGTTTTTTCTAAAACATTTTTTTTGAGGTCGCATCAACTAGTAGGTCATTAGCGACCAGTATTGGATGTAACGTTATGGTATGAGGATGAAAAGATATGCTGCTGATAGGGGGTTAAAGGACGAACACAGAAGCATGCCCAAGGCGGGACTCGAACCCGCGACCCCTCGGCCACGGGGCGACACAACTTTGTGGTGTACAAGGTACGAGCGTTTAACTTTGGCTTTCGTTTCTCTCCAACAGCACGTGCATAGTATTATGTATACACAATGGAGCTTCACATTTCCTTGCTTTCAAACACACTCGTGCTCTGCGCATCCCACCGCCGAGAAGGTTGGGGTCCGGCCACCACCACCTCGAACAACTTAGAAGAACCTATGGGCCACATATATTCTCTTTAAGCCGCGGGCCGCACCGTAATATAAAATGATTTTTACCTTAACATCTGAAATTATACTGAAACGTATTACTTTTATTCAACATATTTAATGACTAATGTACGTAAGAAACAATTAATATATCGTTAAATAAAAATAAGATGAATTGTGCAATTGTATTGTATTTGGTTGGTATAATAAGAATTTTCAAAGCAGTCGCGGGCCGCCAGTTGCAAAGCCCTGACCTAGAGCTACCTGTACGTCTTGGTGGTGTTGGTCCAGCAGGTGCTGGACCAGGGTTGTCCAACGAGGGGCCCGTGATGCCATTTGTTGTGGCCCGCCAGAGGTTCATCCATGGAAGGCGAGAACTCTGGGCGCCTAGCGCACCGACCTGCTCAGGTCACCTTCCCCTTACAGTAACTAGTGGTGCTACAGAATGGCACAGACTTCCCCGTATTAGTTTTCTATTTCCTTGGGTCTTCGCTAGCTATTCGGAATTGCCACATACTCTTTCTTGGCAGCTACCATCTATTACCGCCAAAAGTACATTTTTTTTTGTCATTTTCTTAATTTTTCGGTTTCCTACTAGTAGAATGAAAATATTAATTTTAGAATATTAAAGAACACAAAAACCTAGCCGTAAATGGCAATTTTCTTTTAAAAATTATGTGCCGTTTAAGAGAAAATGGCGTTTTAGAGCTACTAAAAATGCGAACTTTTAAGCTCATTTTCGCAGAAAATGTTTGAGTTTTCAAAATACTTTATTTGAAGTTATTTAAAGCACTTACACTCACGAATATATTAATGTTTACAAATTGCTGGTAATGTGCATTAGAAAGATGAGAGAGATCTTTCAAAAAAATTACAATTATATCATTTTTGAAAAAACAAAAAAATAACTCAAAATAAACGCTATATTAAAGAGTCATTAGCACTATTCGTCACAAAAGTTTTAAGAAAAAATTGCAGCCATATATGAGAAAATGGCGTTTGAGCGTTTCTGAAAATGCGAAATTTTGAGCTACTTTTCACAGAAAACGATTGTGTTTTCGAGAAACTTTACTTCACATTATTTAAAGCACATGTACTCACATATATAATAATGTGAAAAAATGATAAAATGTAAATATTATCGACGTGAGAAACATGTGAAAAAATTTACATTTTTGTAATTTTTGAAAAAAAACAACCTATAGAGCAGTATGGCTTTTATGTTATCTGATAGAGTACATTTACCACTATTCCTACCAAAAGTTTAAAGAAAAAATTTGGGGCCGTTTTTGAGAAAATCTTGTTTTTGTAATTTTTTAAAATTGCACATATTGCACGCAATATTGCACGAAAACTACTAAAATTTTGAAAAACATTTACATGACCATTATGAAAGAACTCAATATGAAGAACAAATTTTATTTGAAGAAAAAATCTCTATCTTCAATTTTGTAGTTCCACAAAGATCGGTTTTTCTTTCTTGGCCTGTGGGGGCTTGTCTTCACTATGGAATATCACACGGCATTTCGTGTCTTTCTCCGTCATACCGTTAGATGTCCCATGATCGCCAGCACTGCTCCATACAGTCGCGGTGAGACGACTCCTAGCGGCACGACTGAGAATGACGCGAAATACCGTGAGATATTCCATCGTGAAGAGAAGCCCCCACAAGCCAAGAAACAAAAACCCAAGTTTACGCTATTCTTTCTATAGTTTTAAATTTGGTTGCTTCTTTAAATTAATTCACGCAGCATTGTATGCTAGCGCGTTTTAATTTTTGTTTTTCATTTATACAAAGATAATTCCCACCCACCCAACCCCACAAACTCTACCATTTTCCAACAACCAAAAACAATCATGTACGAAACACATCCAAAATCCCCACTACCCCTGAGAGAAAGACTTCTTAAATACATGAATGACTTTAATATTGTTAAACCACTCAGCTTACCTAAACGTTTACATCCCATCCCACCCTGGCAAGACTTGAAGATTCTCATAAACACCCAACTAGGAAATATTTCTTGCACTTCCTTTGAATCTAATCCAAATGCACAGGATGCGATAAAAGAAATGCTCCAAAAATATGACAATTTCTACCAAGTTTACACCGACGGATCAAAAAGAGATGGAAAAGCTGGTTGTGCAATAATTCTAACAAATGATAATGAAGCCATTCCATTTCGTCTCCCGGACTACTTTTCCATTTTCACATGTGAAGCATGGGCAGTGCTCAAAGCCATTGAAAGCAGTATCAGATCTGCAAACAACATGCCTATTGTCATATTTTCCGACTCAATGTCAACACTTAAAGCCATTGAAAACCGATACACCAGCAATCCAATAATCCAAACTATCCAAGAACTTTTATTTATCCAAAATACAAAAGGAGTCAAAATAGAAATAGTTTGGATTCCTTCTCATAAAAATATTGCTGGAAATGAGAAGGCAGACACAACTGCAAAAATGGCAACATCATTACCAAATGTTGACCATCAAATTCATGGTACCCAAAAAGATATAAGAAATCTTTTCAAGGACTCTTCGTTAAAATATTGGAACTCACAATGGAAGATGGGGTCTACGAAGCTACACCTAGTAAGAAACTCTATCCTGGAACCAAGTCTACCAAGATCAAATTTCAAAAGAAGAGAAGAAGTCGTCATAACAAGATTAAGGATCGGTCACTTTAATCTAAATTATTGTCATCTGTTCAAAAATTCTAACCCGGAACCCTGTCCTAAATGTGGCGCTACCATGTCTACTTCTCACATTATTCTCGAGTGTCAAGAACTTGATAATGTCAGAAAAGCATTAAAAATAGAAGGCAGCTTATATTCTCTGTTAAAATCAGAAGAAGGTTGTAAAAAAATTTTGGAACTACTAGAAATAAGTAAGCTGTTTAATGTAATATAATAATGAGACAAATTTTTTAATGATATATTGATATAATGCTTACTGTGAAATGATACCATGTTTGTAACCTTATGAAATGTAATATTCTGATGTAAACAAACTGAGGTCGCTGATGACCAAGCTGTTAAAAAGCGACCATAAATAAATAAACTAAAAAAAAAAAAAAAAAAAAAAAAAAAAAAAAAAAAAAAAAAAAAGATAATTTTCTTTAGCTAATTTAAAAAGTTTGTTCTTTGTCTTCTGCCGCAGCACAAGTTTTCCCCTACTACCTCCGCGTACCCGTGCGAGAACTCCCGCATGTTAAACCCCACACTCATCCCTTCTATTTCCATTCTAAGAGGGAAATTTGTTAACGAACGAGTTTATTTGTTTAAAAATATATAAAGGTAACTTGGAATGTACTAATACAATATCTAATAAAAATAAAAAGCAATGGAGTTGATGGTCATAAATATTTTCAGTAAATATTTATTCAGTATTATGGAGAGTTTTCTTCAAACAATACACAACACTTCATTAAAGACAACATTTGAAGAAATTATTCAATATTTTTTGACAGTTAGCTTTCAGATTTTCGTGATGGTCACAAAATAATATTAGCTTTTGACTTTTGAGAAAGCTACGTATCTGAACCCGCTGACTTGAAAATTTCAATGAATCACTGCTGATAACGAAAATTCCGGTAAAAGTAAAACACAAACATAGTCTTCATTCTTGACTGTACACCCACAACGCTCCACAATTAGGTACACAATAGCACTTACAGACCACGGCAAAACATTAAATTAATGGTTTCACTTCACGCATAAGACACATCATATGTATCAAGCAATTATAACAATACTTCTAGTTGTTGCTGAGCGCGGATGTTTGAATTAATGATTACGCAAATAAACCTCGTCAGACTGCACAAACCATGGTGTATACAGAAAACGTAAATATATGATTGAGGAATCTAAGCCTTCTACGCGTGTCGTCACAAAAATGGCTACCAGCATCAAGGGCTGAAATATTGAGGTGGCCTTGATAGTATTGAAGCGCGGAAGTGAAAATTTAATTGAATGTCAAGAAATGTCTCATCTTATAGATTATGGTGTGAAAAAACGTTTCTTTGAGACTTTTGGCCTCAAAGTTTTAGTTTTTAATGCCCTAAAACGCTTTGTTTAGGAGTTATTCGACGAAAACTTTGGCAAGTGTTGCGGGTTACATTTGACTTGAATATTTAGATGCGTTTTTTAAAACAAATCCTTCATATTTTTAAAATCAAAGTGCAATTCTTCACATCTCCGTGAAATTTTCTTTCTTTAGACACCTCATTTATAAAGATTGGTTGCATGTGAGAGCCGCAACGGAAAGGTGTACTACTGAAATAATATAGGAGACGAACGATTCATAAATACAAATACAATCTCAGAACACACACTTTTGATGTGTCTTGTCACATTCCTGATATGAACTACTAAAAAGTATATACTTTGATTTGTTACACTCTTAGAGTCTAGACAATAGCGTACATCCTACATATTTTTGTCATCAATATTAGCTCTCCATCTTAGCTAAAGTGAACAGAAGAACTACAACTTCCAGAAAAAAATACTTCACCTTGGGACCTGATGAAGTGCAATAACACTTGCACATAATTTACAAGCTTCCTTTTGACGAATTATTCCAGTTTTACCAAACTTGCACATCTACAGAGTTGCTTTTAGAACCCCAAAAATAACATTTCTCATGTGCAGGTTTGCTAAAACTCTGGAATCTTTCACCGAAAGTAAGCTTATAAATGAGGCCTAAAGGTTTTTAAGCGAAGGGTCTTGTGAGTTATTTTCGTAGCATTTACGACAAATGAAAGACTAATCTGAGGGAAGTAATAGTTTCTGATAAACAATGGCAATTCTGTCGATCCTAAAGACTTAATCAATGTGCACTGCGAAATGAAAACGAGTGAAATCTTATCTGCCTAGGACATTGTAAATCTACAAGAGGATGAAAAAAAGAGGATGCAAAAGAGGTGTTCCATCAGTGGAAGAGTCAATCAAAGGTACAAAGACTGCAAGAAGATATTTTAAGAATGAAGACAACATAGAATCAAGTTTGCAGTAAGTATGAACACTGGAGAAAGATTTGCAAAATTTTTTAATAAACACATGGGTTCAGCAAACAGATATATTACCTCTCTTCCGCTGGCACTACAACATTCGGTTACCACAAAAACAAATGCAATCTTGTAGAACTATTTAATTGCTAATTAATTACGCAAATATTATTTTTTTTGTTCTTCACACTTCCGAGAAATAAGGTGTGAGCTGTCGGAATATTCAGCTGGCACACCACTTTCGGTTACCACAAAAACAAATATGCCATCTTGTAGAACGATTTAATTGAAAATTAATTACTCAAAAATTAATTTTATTGCTCATCAAACTTCCGAGTAATTAATGGTGAGCTGCCGTGCACGCCGTCCTGCCAGTCGGCCGACGTCAGACCGCCGCCGCACGGGAGCTGGCTGTGCGCGGCAAATTTAAATGAAATACACGCACTGCCCGAGAGCTGTCTTCGATATAGCACTTTTTGATGAACAAATCAAAAGAGACTAATGAAAATTATGCTAATACTTTATGTTCATAAAAGTTCTCCATGATACTTAATTATCATCACTGAATTACTATATGCGCGTCCTGTACTCCATGTTGGTAAAGCCTTGATTTTATAATAGTACGTTAGACACCTGTGGCATCGAGTTACTAGCTGAAATGAAGTCCATTGTGTCAAAGATGGCAACAGAAAAGAAACTAATCGTTTCGTGTCTGCGCCGTTGTAACAAAATTATTTTCTCGTGAGTTTCGTTTCCTTACTTGTAACGAAACGAAAGTCTGCGCGAATTTTGTTTCGTTACAGAATGAACAGATCGTTTAAAATAGTTTCGTTTCGTTTCTTTACTGAAACGAGACGAAAGTTAATTTCCTTTTTGTGGGTAAGAAACGTTATTTCTTTATTTAGTCTCGTTTTTAATATTTGTTGAAGGACAAGTAACGAAAGTTGGGAGAGGGAGATTGAGAGGAGTTGTACCCCCGAGTACATTTCTGTACTTTTATTTTGTTTCAGAACAGGTCTAAACACCAGTTATCATTTGTACCTTTTCCTCTATACTCTATCGACAATTTAATTACTCTAAAAATACCGGGTCTTTAGTCTAACTCGCAACCCGTATCTGAGAACACAACCACTTGTTTTGGCAATTTGGCAACTGCGTGTCTTTGTCTCCTTTCAATACTGCCGTGGCTGGCGTGTCGAGACAGCGGAGGAAGTGCGCTGTGCGTCATAATCTGCAGCAACTGCAACAGCCCTTTCTGTGTTTTCCCCATTCAAGGGCTTCGGCGGGCAGGTACTCGGCTCACAAGCCGGAATCTTTTCACGCTGCGCAGGGTGGGTGGGGTGGGGTGGGCAGAGGCATGAGCCAGCAAACAAAACGTCTCTTTAGACGATTCTCTCCAGTATGCTCAAGAAACAAAAATGTGATACTGAAGTTGTGGAGGGAAATTATGACTGATTTATCGATTTATTAACAGAAACGTAACAATAATTATTATTTAATGAAAGCTGGCTCAGAGAGAAATCAGAAAGATATCTCATTAAACATCACCGCCAAGCTCTTCATTATCTATTATTATAGAACCTGGAAATTAAACAAATTGGAAAATTTTAATAAAATTATTAAAGATAATAAAATATTCATAAGTAATAACTTAATCATTACTGACAATAATTAATTAAAATTATACAATTTTATTTTCTTAAAATGACAATAAACACACCTTAGAGTAAATTTTCAAAGTGACCACCATTTGCCAAGAGACAGGCGTTTACTCTTTTCAGTACTGTTGCTGCAACACGTTGAAGAGTAACTTCTTCGATTTGCCCAACAGATTCCGTAATGTTGCGTCGTAAATCTTCAAGAGAAGTTTTGCATAAACTTTACTCTTAAGAAAACCCCACAGAAAAAAGTCTAATGGAGTAAGATCTGGGGAACGTGGTGGCCACAGACCTTTTGTAACAATTCGTTCTCCGAAAAATTCCGCTAGGAAATTCATATTACTGTTCGCCGTGTGACACGGGGCGCCGTCTTGCTGGAACCAGCAGTACCTCTCGTCTTCTTCTAAAAGAGATACGAAGTTTTCAATAATGTCTTTATACCTTTCAGAAGTAATTGTCTCCGTGAAAAAAATTGGTCCGATAATTCGGCGACGAGATATGGCACACCATACCCCGACTTTCGAAGAATGAAGAGGTTTTTGGAGAGTTGCATCTGGTTTCGATGTGCTCCACAACCGGCAATTCTGTTTATTCACATTTCCGTCGAGATGAAACCAAGCTTCATCACTAAAAAACAAGGTGCCAAGAACGTGAAGTCCTAATTGAATAAAACTTCTGAACCAACGGCAGAAATGAATTCGCGCGCCCCTGTCCGGTGTTTTCAGTTCTTGAACGGTCTGCCACTTGTAAGACCGCATTTTCAATTTCTTAGTTGCGACATATGCACTGCTGAGTGAAACATTGCATTGCTGATGCAATTTCGATAGCGACGTCTCAGGGGAATGTTTCAAAACCTCCTGAATTTCTAATAATTTATCTTCCTTTAAAACAGTGGCACTGCGATTCCGCTTCCTATCCATAACGTTCTCCGTGTCCCTGAAGCGCTGGATTAGTCTACAAATTGTTGACTTGTTGGGAACTGGCGTTTCCGGAAATTTTTCCTGAAACATTTCCTGACTCTTTAAAAAAGATTTAGTGCCGAAGTAAACTTCTACCAAAAATACACGCTGTTCTTTCGTCAACATTTTCGAAGCGATTCTTCTTTCCTAAACGTAAGTTCCTACACTCATGAATGAAACGTGTATGAATGACTGCCCAAAGACAGTCCTTTCTCTTTCTTCCAAACAAAATAGCCCGGTTCTCCCACCCCGAAACCCGGGATGGGTCGTTAAAAGTGAAAGGAAAGCCAAAGGTATTTCACGCGTTGCCAAATTACCAAAACAAGTGGTTGTGTTCTCAGATACGGGTTGCGAGTTAGACTAAAGACCCGGTATGTTCCGACTCTTGTGGTAAATTTTTACTCGCAAAACTCATTATGTTGGATGCATGGTTTGACATGAAATAGAAACTTATATTTCGTAAGGTTTTCAGCGGAAATACCTCAAATAAGAAGGGGTGCGGCAGGTTCGCCGACCCTCTTGCTCGTAGGTCCTCGCCTCTTCCAAGGACGCCTGCGCTTCCGAGAAGCGGCAGTGCCCTTCCCCCCCCCCTGCCCACCGGCCGGACCGCCGCTCGCCGAGAATGGGGGGGGGGGAGTCCTACGCCTCGGTGACCTGCAGTGCCCTCCAATACCCTGCCGACAGACATGATAACAGTGCCGCGACTTAAAAAGCTGCAAGACGATGGCACGTGTCCGCACTTCGCTTGGCGGCAGGTTTTTTGCACATATTTGAATAAAAGTTCATGTTTTCCATATTTCATATACAATAAGCCCTTGTAACATTAAACTTAAAAGGAAAATTTCATTAAATATTAAAAATGCATCTCAACAGTAAGAGGTTAAATATTTTTAGTAATTCCTTTAACGTTAGAGTTTTTTTTAAATTATAGGGAATTGATAATGGGAAAGCAAATTAAGGAACTGTTAATGTTTTTAATTATTTGTGTTAGGAATATATCCCACACTTGCATGCACAAGTATACAAGGAATTCGGTTTAATTTTATAATTTAGTTCTCCGGCAACTTCATTCCAAGTAGGATTATTTTTCGAAATTACTTTATCGTCTTGAAACACGAATTCCTTGTATTTTAATAAACATTTTTGTATCAATGAATATTCCACTTGTGGTGGACGACCTCGCTGAATTGAGTCCAAAGACATTGTCAAAACGTTAAATATAACTTAATTGATCCTGTAATTTCACACGCAGAAACAGAGCGACTGAACTGAAATTCGTTAGGTGCGTGTAGGTAAAGGAAACTTGCCGAGTTGAAACAAGTTTACGAGATCTGCTGGTCGATTTGGCATCCGAGGGAAAGGAAGAAGCCACGCGGGAGGCTATGAGCATAGAGCCCGCGCGCCTAATGGGCCACCCCCCCGAAGGTATGCCCTCGCAGGCCCTTCTCCACCCCAGCGCCAGATGTGAAGGCTTACGGCGGTCCGTCCGCCACACAGCTTCAACATCAGAGCCACGCGGCCCGTCTTGCGACGGTGCTGCCTTTCTGATCGCCGCCGCCGTCGCCTCCCCCAGATGCCTTGAGAGGGCAACGACCTTCCAAAGACGAAGCGACTGCACCCGAGCTCATTTCTGAATATTCAATTCGCCGTTTCTCTGCTCTGTTCAATGCTCAATTTTCACTACCATACATCAAGAAATGTTCCCGATTAATGCAATAAATTCACGCCTACTCAGGATTACTGTGGAAGGGAAATATAAAAAAACATCAAGACTGTAACAGCCATGGATTTATAAAGACAACATCGTGTCTCTTCTTACTTTGTTTTTTAAAATCCTTTTATTGGTTCCACAAATATGTTGAAATTTGTATAGCTTTTGTTCTTGATCAATGTCATTTAAGAAGGAAACATAATAGTCCGGATAATTGAATGTGGGGATTTGTTCAATAGAGTGGCCATCGAGAATAACTTTTGAACGAAGATGATACTTTCCCTGGAAAGCCATCAATTTCGATTTCGAGAAGGATATCTCCAAATTGTCATTTCTTTATTATGTTTTGCGATTTGAAAAAAGTGAGTTGCAAATCGTATTCGGAGGAAGAGATAATGACTGGTCATCAGCAAATAATACAGTGTTCAAAACCGTGTATTTAATATAAAATATTTGCCTTTCTTCGATGACGCGTCTACTTATATATATATAATAAATTTCGTTAGTGGGTACCCTTGACGTACTCTTTGGTTTATGCTAGAAGAATATTTCTAGATGTATTGATCTTAATGGAAGTGTTTCTATACGTTTGTTGTATCATGGCCTTTGCCTTTCATTATTGCCCATAGGTTTCGTCTCTTTATTTTATTGAAGGCTTTATTATAATTAATAAAAAAAGGGGGTAGGAAGGTTGAATTCTCTGGGTCTCTGTATAATTTGTTTAATCATAAAGACACAGTCTGCACATGAGCGTCCTTTACGAAACCCATGTCGTTCTTTTTTTATTTCCCCTCGACAGTACTCCTGACGAGACGGGAATTTATTTTTCTTAATAGGTATACAGTAGACTGTTCTTCTGGTAATAGTACTTCAAAGATTATTAAAATTTGAAAACTTGTGTCTAACGTACTATTATAAAATCAAGGCTTTACCAACAGTACAGGACGCGCATATGGTAATTCAGTGATGATAATTAAATATCATGGAGAACTTTTATGAACATAAAGTATTGGCATAATTTTCATTAGTCTCTTTTGATTTGTTCATCAAAAAGTGCTAAGATGATCATCTAATTTTGAAGAAGTCTCCGGAGATTTTTATTTGACTAATTCTTAGACAAAATAAAATTGCAAATTGTCTAATTGACTAGAAAAACGTACTTGTGGATGAGAAAGTCATAACTTATGTCTAAGCTAACACCATCTTCTTATTCCTCCATCACAATCATAGTTTTAGTCACTACCATTTTCATCTTCACATGTATCGTTTCTTTTCAGCCCTCCCCTCGACACGCCGGCTCTGAGAACATGTTGAATTCGCGACGCTCCCAGAGGCTTAAAGGGCACCGTTAGGCGGCGCAGGGACCGGCCGGGGATCCGCGGATTTTCAACGACGCAGACGGCGGCCATTTTTTTTTTTTTTTGCCAAAGTGCGCGGACGGATTTATGACTCCCGGACGGGGGGGGGAGAGGGGGGCAGGGCGCGAAGCAAGGGCGACCGCCCACACCACCCGTTCACCAAGGACAGCCGCCTCGCTTTCCATGTCCAATCCCCCTCCCTCACACACACACAATGCGTCCGATCCCACCTCTCGACGTCGGCACCGGCCAAAACGTTCCTTTCGCCCCAAAACACCCCATCGACCGGCACAATAAAAAACTGGTTAAATTTCACTTTACAAAATCGAAAGGAATACTTAGGAATTGGATTGGGGTATCTGATTAAGAAGCACGATATTAATGCCTCATATGCCCTCCGCGAGAGAAAATTCGTCTTCAGAGTCCGAAAAATCGGAAAGAAAGAACATACTTTAACCACAAGTTACTTATTAAGTAATATCGTAATATTGGACTCGGACAAAAGGAACAAAACATCTTTGTCCAAGTATTTTAGTTTCTTTTAGGGACCGTCCATCATTACGTAACGCAAATTTCGAGTAATTTTAATACCCCCTCCCCCTTGTAAGGCACTTCCCTATCTCTATGCAACGCAGCGTAACGCTGCATCAGACCCCCTCCCTCCCCTTTAGCGTTACGTCATTTATGGATGACCGCTTAGGGTGATCTCTCATTTTGGAAATGAAGGAGTCAGAAGAGATCAACACACAATTAAGGCTAATTGTACGGAATTGTAGGAAAAGTGAATAGATCGAAGCACTATATCAGAGGGGAATTTACACTACAGATACGTCTAAACAAATCGTCCGATTTTCGAACTGTACACAGCATTTGAGTTGTTTGTAATATAGAACTTACGCTGTGAAGCTCCTTTACCAAACAAACAAACAAACAAAAAAGAAGCCGACACTCATTTTTCAAATTGCTTTTCACGCTTCCGGGGGGGGGGGGATTAAAAATGTGGGCATCAAATCGGATAAGTAAGTAAAGCAAAATTTGAAAAAATAGAATTTCCCTCCTTCGCCCATGACGTGTAGCATGGGCTTTTTCTCTAATAAGACGCCTGGGATTCGCATTTCGTTGCTGTTATTAATATTTGCACATATCAACCTCGTGGACCGGGGAGGTGGCTCAAGGCATCAACTGATGTCACTGCAGCGCCTCCGACCCGGAGGTCCTAGGTTCGAGCCCCGACGGCGGCAGAAATTTCGATATGAGCTCGTCAGCTAGGTCGAATTCAGTCGCTGTCTGGAGGAGAACTCTAGCGGCCGGCTGCAAGCCTTAGCATTGTCATTTGTAAATCTTCCTTTTATTATTTAGTGATTGATCCTCATATATTTTAAATGTATCTGAAGGCAGAAACTTCTATTATACTGGATGTCCCACCAATTGAGAGCCACCCTCATGTCCTCTAATTTAAATGGTTCCTGATATCGGAATGCAATTGTCACTCAAGAATGCTGAATCATGGGACAAGAAATCTGCTGGAGAGATATTGTTTGTAATATTTTTTGTTTTGTGTGGTTACAAAAGTGGATTTTTTGGAGAACTACGCATTCACAATTTAGAGTGTACTATGAGTACATTGGAACAATGCTCAAGCTTCTAAACTTCTATTTATTTTATGTTTATGTCTATTCATATTATTTTATATTCATAAATTATATTCTATTTGGCCCATTATATATGAAATATATAAATAACTCAATTTATTGTGCATTTAATTTCGCTATAGTTTCGAAGATATTATTTTGCTCATCTTCACGCTACAATAAAAAATTGTTGAAAATAATTCAAAGAAAAAGAATTTAATAAATTTGATGTTTTCAAAGAGAATCAAATTAATGATTACTTATTATAATCATATGGAGCTTACCTTACATATTCATTATAAAAAAACTTTCATTTCAAAAGTAAAATGAATTTGTTATTTAATAAATTGTATTGCTAAAGAAAGGTGGTATCATAAACAACCTGTTTCTGTTTTAATGAGAATGTGACAAATTTTACTAATTTAACCCTAGAATACTAACCATATTCTACATCAGTGCATACTAACCATGAGTAAAACTTACTCACACTTTTTAATTCATGTTTAAAATTTTAAACATGAATTAATAAGTACTGAAAAGTTTTGGTGATTACCGTTTTAGATTATAAGCTTCTCTGTTTATTTGGAACGGATTGTAGCATAATATATGATGAGAATTAAAATTCACAGATCACTTTATGTGGGATTTATTTTTCTGACAACACACAATTTTGTACTTCTTGCAATAAAGTTGAAATTAAAGAAACTTGGAATAAACAAAACAAATCAAAGTAAGACAATTCATCTTAAGAACAAATAGGGCACAGTTTCTTTTCATGATCACCAAAAACAGGCCTCTTAAAGATCTCCGTTTTTTTCTCTTATTCTGAAAATTCAGTGTCTCTTTCAACTCGTTGAATCCCTTCAATTTGTTTATCAGTCTGTTCAGGTTCATCATCAGGGGGCCAATGATTTGGATCGGAATCACTGTCGCTCGATCTATAAAAAATGTCCTCTTTTTCACTACCATCCCCTTAATTTATTTCCTGAATCCATCGTTCAATACATATTTCATCGGACATATTGTTTACACTGAAATAATGAGAAATATTGTAAGATATTTTAAGATGAATAGTACTTAAAAACTGAAAATCTAATTCAAATAATTATTGACTTACATCTTATTCTTAGTCACGCCAAACACCTTCCAACCCTAACGATGAGTAGTTCTTACTCACGTCAAAACACCCCGCAATACTAACTTATAACTGTCTCACGGAAAATCACTCCATAAATGGAACAAACGGAACTCGGGCCAGATTCCCTCAAAGAGAGGTACGGCAAACTGACTCAAGGTCACACTGCTAGCGGTTGGGTTCACGAGATACAGGGACTCGGGAGTACAAAACAAAAAAGTAACGGTGTGAGTCGAATTTACTCATGGTTAATATTCTAGGGTTAACCTATATAAAAATTACAGTGAATCATATAAATTTGTAAAAACATTAGACTCAACTTGTGTATTCAAACAATTATTAGTTTTGTATTCAAACAATTATAACTTTTCAAGAATAGTCCTAGAAAATATTTTTGTTCTATTACTAGTACATCGACTATGTAAAATCAATACTGTCCCGTTTCTATGCAATGTGTAGACATAGAATTTTGTTTAATTTCATTTATATTCCTGATATGTTCTGATACTCTTAATTTTCTTTTAATCTGTCCAATGTACACTTTGGAACATTGTTGGCATTTTATTGTATAAATTACATTTTGTAAGTAAAAAAATTTCTTGTTTATCTTTTAAATTTAACACAATGTATTTATTATTTATAATATAGTGTCATATAAAATTTTGATTTTAATTTATACCTCAGAATCTATTAAGTTTTGGAATAAATGGCAGACAAATAAAATTTTGTTCTAAATTATTTATGTTAGGATTCAAAAAGTTCTTAAAATAATTTTAATCATTGTCAGTGTGTTTATACACATATTTTGTAATAGTGTCTGTAGAATTCTCAGTTAGAATAATCAAAGTATCATCTAGATATCTGAGATATAATTCATATTTTATTTTTTTAGAACTAGTTGAAGTTTTCTCACAAAAAACTCAGCAAAAAGTGCACTTAATGGACCACCTATAGGAGTACCATTCTTTTAACTATAAATTTTGTTATTAATTTTAAATTCAAAATGTTTTAAGATAGCTCTCAAAGCAATAAGTATTTGTTCAGGAGAGATATTAAGAGATCTAGTATTATTATTTATCACACCCTCAATTGCATTTAAAAATTAATTCATGTGGAATGGATGGATACTACATAGCAATTACATCTAAAGAAGCTAATCTAAGATTTGAACAGATTTGAAAGATATGGCCTCATAATTAGAATTATCATTTTACACCTTTACAATGGGACTTTATGCATAAGAAATATACAGCAAGTTGCAGAGTAAAATCAAATTTGAAGACATTTTAATACTTTTTTTAGATAATACCCCCTGAAATTCCTGCAAAATATGAAATTTCATAATTTTCAAACTGAAGTGAATAGTAATACAAATTAATGCCATAAAGATAATTTTCAGTGTTGTTTCATCATTATAAAATCATTTATAAACTTTCAATCCAATCGAAAGACTGCCATGAAATTTTGTCTGATCTGACATGGAATGACCTATTAATCATACAATCAAGTAGAACATTAGGTTCAATTTTATTTTATTCATCATGTTTTTATGCTCTTTAATGTTTTTTACACATCTGGAATCATCGTTTCCTATATTATTTCAGTAGTACACCTTTCCGTTGCAGCTCTCACACGCCACCGATCTTTATAAACGAGGTCTCTAAAGAAAGAGAATTTCATGGACATGTGATGAATTGCACTTTATATATGAAGGATTTGTTTAAAAAACGCACCTAAATATTCACATGAAATGCAACCCGAAATGAATGTCAACATTTTTGAATCTATACTGTTAAATAAACCCTAAACAAAGCATTCTAGGGCCTTAAAAACTAAACTTTTGAGGCCAAAGAAATGATCCTTAATCAACAGGATGAGATTTTCTTGACCATTCTATAACATTTTTGCTGATTTGATGCTTCACAATTTTACCCCACCTGTTCACAGCCTGTAGAATCTACAAAAATTGGTAAAATTTCAGATTAATTGATATTCTAAGCGATTGAATTACACTGGTGTACCTCTTTCCTAAATAAGAATAGTTTGTATTGTGGAAGGTGTATTATATTGTTATCAATTACAAGATGAAATACAGAACAAATGTCAGAAGCTAAGAGGGTCTTGAAGAAAAATATATATTACAGGCTTAATATGGAAACAGAGAAATAAGGAAGAGGGTAGGGTATAGCATGTGAGAGTTCTCGCACGGGTATGCTAGTGTGACATAAAATTGCAAATTATTGCAAGTTTGTTATAAGATTTTTAACCCTAGAAAGCCCAAGCGTTTTCAACTGAACAAGCCTGACGTGAGTCCACTGGATTCTTGAGGGGTAAAAAATAATGCGCTATTTGTTATTGATCGTTAAAACAGACAACAATGAAAATGCATTCTTTTTAATATTTATTGTATTTTTGGACAACAATTAATTTGCTTTTTACACTGAAAACATTCTATCCAGCATGAAGAGGGGTCAATCCATTTTCAATGGTCCAGCACTGGTAGCTGGACCATCTCGAAAAAAATTCAAATTTTTTACATAAATTTCCTTACGTTTTGGCTGTTCAAAAACATGTTCAACATTTTTTTATTGTACCTGGTTTAGAAATAGCGGCCATTTTTGTTTCACGCTGTGTACCATTTTTTGCGTTTGCAGACATTTACTCTTTGTAAATTACTCCACTGTAGATTGTTCTAGCATTCTAGAATAAAAGCATTCGATTCAGTATACTCTGGCATTCAAATTGAAATATTATTTATCTATCTTCTAGGCTTTTACCAGGGTAATATTTGCAACCAAATCTATGGAATGCGAATGAACGAAATTCAATTTTCAGAGAGTAAATTCTCAAAGAAGGAATAGAATCATAGCCATAATTTTTCTGTGATTTTACATATAACAGTACAGTTAAATTTTTTAAATATCATTGGTATATAACATACCATTTGAAAATTACATCCTCTTGAAAATTCGAATTTGGATTTTTTCCACATTTTGAACTGTAATATCTCTGTTGGGGGAACAGATAAAAATCTGAAACTTGCACATATGCTAGATCGCTATCATACAAAACGGTAGAAATTTCAACTTTTAGATTTAACTCGAAGTATTTTAAAAAAAATTGAGAACTTATGAAAAAAGCTTCATTTCCACATTGATGATACGTTCTGCCAAGTAGTAACCACTATTTGGTTGTTATTTTAAACTAAAATCTACATTCATTTAAAATAATTAATTATACTTTATTATTAATAATCATTACAGTAGCATAGTATATAATTTTTTCAATGACACCCAAACGGTGCATGTTGCATCCTCCAATATAACAAATATTTAATAAATTATTTTCACAATTTTCACCACCTATTTTATCATCTATTTCACTTCTTAACACTGCATAAAAAATTCCAACTCAAATATCAACAATAAAGAATAGTTATTTTAAAATTATCTTACCTGGAAGAATTTTGTCCTTGGGACCAGGAGGCACTTCTTCCAACCTAATAGTCTCGCATTTAGGGTGCACATTCTTGGGGCGTCGACATTGCTTTTGCTGACGGGTTCCTGGAAAGTCCTCTTCTTCATCATGTTTCACAGGAACCAGATTCACTTGACCAATGTCAACAGTTCTAACACAACAAAGACAAAATTAATCAGTCTTATAAATTAAACTCACTAACTAAAAAAGATAAGCAAATTTCTAATGAAATGCAGAAGATAAGATAAAAAAGCATAAAACAATATGCAAATCTAATAGGATACAGGGCTGTTGCACACAATTCAAATTTTCAAATTTCGAAACCTTTCCGGTAGTAAAAATTTAATTTTTCATGCTAATTTTATCGCAGATTTAATGTGAACAGTACTGCTACAACATAGCACAAATCTTTTGTCTACTATCAAACTGATTGAAACTGCACTCTTTTGTCTACTATCTAACTGATTGAAACTGCACCCAATGTTCAATTTCTAACCTATTTTAAGATCTATTTTGAAAGGAAATCGTAAGATTCTGAAGTGTAATGCCCAATAACTCATGATCATCAAAGCTGAATACACTCCACACCTGAGATGATAGATGTTGACGAACAGTCACATGCAGAGGGACAGTCACATAGAATGACAGAGAAGCAGGCAGGCATACAGGCAGATGCAGATACTGATGAGAATGGACAGACACACGCAGAGAATGACTGCGACAGAATGAGAGAGAATGACAGGCAAACTCTGTCATTTTCTGTGAAAATAAGTTCAAAATTGTGCATTTTCAGAAACAATTTCAGGTTTTTCTCTTCTTCGATAAGTCACATTACAATTCTACTATTAGTGGACCAACATATTGAGAAAATGCGAAATTAGAGGTGCTGCAACAGCACATTTTTCTTGCATTACTGGGAATGGTTATATAAAATTTTGCAATTTCAACCCTACTAACACCTCAGCTATCATGTGAAAAAGTCCACACCAATTCAAACAAAGCAACTGCAGTGCATATCTGCAATTATTTCAATAGCCAGGATCAGTAGTCATTTCTTCTATAAAAAAAAAGAATAATTCTCTAATGTTACAGTATTTGCAACATATTATACAGACAAGCAATGATAATTTCATAAGAACTCGCACAGGTTACACTGAAGTGAGCTTGCAATTTTTGAATGAGTGTACCATAATCAGTGATTGAATCATCTCACAGTAAAAGTGTATAAATTAAATATCCAGATCTGAAGGCCATCCAAAACATCAATTTCTTTAAAGCAAATACATCATCACAAATTCAAGATTTAAGCATGACACAAGCATCTCACTGTGTGCGGTTTGTAAAATATGTTCAACCTAAATACATAACTATGGTGTCAATAAGTAATACCCATCTTCAGAACCACATCTTATTCTACACATTCTTTTACATATACACTTCTAATGGAAACATATTTTTTCTGACTATAATATTGTTGAATACACCATTTTATTCAAAGAAGAATATTGTAACATATGGTTAAATAACTAGAGTAACCTTATCATTGCATCCACATCATCCAACAATGAGAAGAATTCTAAGAATTTTAAACTGGCATATTAGGTGATGTTATTGTATTGCGACATGACATCTCGTTAAATGAAGATTGGAAAATTCAAACCTGTAATTCTGAAGTTTGCAAAAATTGCAGTCCCCCCCCCCCCATGTCAACGTTTTACAGGTGACACACCAATTAGAAACTGTTATAGATTTTGCTTCAATTTTGTGTAGATTATAGCATATATTTTGATGAAAATAAGTTTGCCACCCTTAAATCTGGCAAAGGGTTTTAATAAAAAACGCATTTATTAATTAGTTATTCTTCGTTTTAGATTATTTATTTAAAAATTATATTTCATTATTTTGAATTACATAATTTTATAATATATTAATAAATGTCATGTGCAAATTTACTTTTTTTTATTAAATAATGTATAAATTGTTCTGAAAAGATATTTTAATATTTAATTTAGGGGAGGGGTGATACCATTAGTTTTGTCCCAGGAGACACCAACTGAAACTACACCACTGCACATACTTGAGAAACTGGCTCCTTACACCCAGAAAAAATGATACATGCAACAAGATGGAGCCAAGCGATACCATGGGTAAATTTGTAATGACAAGGTACAGGCAATGTTTAGTGTGCAAGGGTGTTCTTCACTGAGAAATGTCCCCAGAGGAGCAGTAAAGGCCTTGGAGGTGTTTCAGGTGCCAACAGAAGGCAGCTGGGAATAGAGTGGGACAGATCTTTAAAGCTAGCCCTGACTGAACTAATAATATAATACTTAATAAACTAACCATTATGAGAAAGTTTGTGCTATTCTTTAACACCACTAGTTTTGTCTTGTGAAATGATGTATTAGATAGTGTTAAGTGCTGGTAGATTTTATTTAATTCTGGCACACCTATTACGAAATTTTATGAGGTTTATCTTCGATATCGTGTAAAACTCAAAACAGTACAGCAAGAGTAATCCTCTGCTTTTAAAAACATAAAAAATAAAACAAAATAAACTTTGGAGGTATCCCAGGCTTTCATTTCTTCACAACATCGGTCAAAGTAAAACTGAAAAGAGAATATGAAAATACTAGTTTAAATTGAGGGGTTTAACCAAAGCAAACCAAATACATTCAACAGTACTTTGAAAAATTGAGTGGCAAAGTTTTCAACAGATAATCAGTTCCAGTGAAGTAATAAAATAGAAACCAACACTGTGCACCAGCATGAGAACTAAGAATTTGGTTCACAATGGCAGGAAACAGAATATGGTTTCCTTCACCAAACAATCACATTACAATTTTCTTGAAAAGTAGACTTTGTGTTACGGTTGTGAACCCCTTAATTTTCAGAAAAAAAGAAAAAGAAATTGCAGCAAGTCTCAAGATACATACATTCATGCATGCTGTAGATACATGACAAGTTATGGTTGTGTGAACATTAACCACTTTTAAAACATACAAAGGGAGATTAATGCTCAAACCTAAGACTTGAACTCAGCATTTAGAAACTTATTACAATAAAACTTTAACTCTGAACATGAGGAACTCCGCAGATTGAAGGAGGATCCATTTTCACAATGTCTTAACACGTATTGAATGAAGGTCGAATTCATTCAAGCTTTACTGAATGAGCATGGGTTCAAATTTAAAGGTTCTGAGACATGCATGTATTTGTAAAAATTTACCTAAAAATATAGGGCAAAATCTCAGTTAGAGGATTATAAGCTATGTAATAACACACACAACATTGGGATAAATAGTAAAAACATTCAAAAAACAGGCACTGAAAGAGGAAAGATCTATCAAGGACGGTGAACTAAATGAGAAATCTACTCGCTGAAAAACTTCAAATATTTCCACATATATTCTTATCCGTCAAGAAGTATCTCTATTTTCTTTTGTACAAAATTACAGAGCATTCAATCATGTAATGGATCATTTTGACAGCTATTGTTGCCAAAACCACAGGGATCATGCCATGAGGCATGGTCAGCGATTAACACACAGAAATGACTTGTTTTCATTTCATGAGCATTTGGTAACTTGTCTTGGAGCCATGGAACAATCTATTGAATTGTCATTCCAACAAAGGAAAGTACAGTGAAAAATATTTTATTATTTTGATATAATGTTGTTGAAGCATTCTCAAACTACTTTCAAGATAACAGTTTTTTACAGTTAATATTTTTTGAAAACAGTATTCAGTTAAAATTTGGAAAGAAAGGACTAGGCAGGAACAAGTAGTGCTAACCAGACTTTGCTCTAGACATACTAATATAACACACTCACACCTGTTCCATAAACTACCCACGGCCCTCTGTGACCTATGTGAGGTTGAATTCTGTTTCATATAGTGAATGTTTGCCCTAACTTTCACGAAAAAAAGAGAACGCGTTTCGCCAGAACAATTTGAAGCAGTCATCTACTCCGAACCCTGTCAACAGGAAATTATAAAATTTTCCATTATACCAATAAAATATAACTGACTTCCTGTGCATATTAATAAACCATCCGTGATTGAAAGTCAAGTTTTTGAGTTATTCAAATAATTTCATTGTTATTGTAAACACTGTATTGTATATATGACTAATGTAATACTTCAACATTAATGTAAAATACCAAAAAGTCACCAAGAACCTTGGGTTGATGTGACTATTATAAATCAAAAAAAAATGAACAGTCCAATTGGTGATAGAAATACAGGTAGTAATTAAAAAAGGAAATTGTGATGACTGTGTACATTTCATTAACTACACATGCGCAAGTCAAAAAATAAAGCAATTATTATGGCTTACAATTAATTTCTTCAATCCCACAAAATCTATTTCACTATTACTTGATGCATAAAAATACTAATAAAAATTGGGAAAATGAGAGAAACAAGAAATAGTTACCAAATCAGTTACTTGCTGCAACAATAGCATAATACAAAATTTGATAGAAATGAATTATTCAGGATTTTAAGGACTCTTCTACTTCACGTAAAAGCAAATCCGTGCTCTGTAATTTGTCGTGCAAATAAATTTGATTTAAATAAGATTTTTTTAAATTGTAGATTTTTACTTTAAACCAAAATTGTTAGTGATTTATTCATCCTTAATTATTTTAAAAGCAGAAAAAAGTTTATTAAAACCTCAGTTTTTAAATTTTTCATTGAATTGTTACAATTTTATTATCCGGTGTAATATTGTCCTAACATGCAAAATCTTTAAATCTGATTTACTTATAGTTTCGTGCTCTTGAAACACTTCTCTTGCATCCATGTTACCGAATAAGCTTGTGGCACCATCTGTTGGCATGATTTAGAAAGACAGCAATCTTCGTTCAAAGAAATTGTACCATTTTTTTGTGCAATACCGCCCTAATCAAAAAGCACTTATTGTTGAAAACGACTGAATTCATAGAAAAACTTATGACAATATTAAACAGTTTTGAGGTATTAATTTTAACTTAATAGCTCTCCTGTTATAAATAAAATATGGGATATGTTGGTGGTTATTTGTGCACTTTCCCATTAACCATTTAATGGCCAATGGGAAGTACGCTGCCCACCTAAAATTGAATTTTATCAATGTACACATAAAAAAAGTTAATATTATTTATACTAGTAAAATTAACTACTGTTTTCATTAGTTTTAACAGTATTAATTTTGTTCTTTAAATGAGTATTAATAAAACGCCATTTTATTAAAACTCATCTCTAAAATGCACTCTAAGTGGCTTTTACAAACATTTTAATACAAATCTTGAATTATGGACACCGCTGAAGACTGAAACACATTTTTCTCAAAACTACTCAGTGTGTGTTAGGAGAGTATTGCTGCTAAATTAGTTTTTAACTACAAACAATTAAATGCTGTATAAAAACGAATCGACCATCTAAGTTCATTTACAAGTTGTTACAAGTTATTACAAGTTGTTTAGTGTTCTTCGTTTCATAAGTTCCTTCATTTTATCATGTATTATATTGTATTTTATTTTCTCATATAAGTTCACTTATGTGAGAAAGTTTATAAGAAATATAATATATTCTTTACATCAACTTTGCAATTTATGAAAGTCTTTTTATCTGAGTTTTTTTATTTTACAAATATTTAATAAACAAATAATTTTTCAAATTATACAAATAAATATTGATTTAAATCATTGATTTTTTTAAAGCGTTATTTGATTTCAATCATAACAGCCTTGGTTTATAAATCAATACATTTATAAACATATTACATGAAAAGTATTTCAAATTCTTGAGCAATGGACACAAGTTTTTACACCTAGCAATTCTTTTATCATTTAAGAATCTACCGAGCTCCTAATGGAGATCTGCATATATTCTTAAAAAACTTAGAAATAATCTTGGATAAATTATCAAAGCGGACACATTACTCTATCATAATCTGTGGTGATATAAACATAAACTTCCTATCTACAGCTTACAACATTCATGAAAAGGACAGAAACAAACTAATAAACTTAGTACGCTCCTATAATCTTGATGCAATAATTGACAAACCAACCAGGCAATCCAAGAACACGCAAACAGCAATAGACCAAATCTTCTTAGACAAAACAAAACACACATATACAATCACCACTAATGATACGGGGCTCAGTGACCATAATGCACAAATACTCACTCTTCAAATAAATTCCACCTCAATAAAAGTAAACCCAATAAAGGAGACTAGGAAATTTAATGCAAAAAACTTGAACAAACTCATCACGATGTTAACTAATGAATCATGGTCAGGGATATATGAAATATCTGACATCAATCTAAAGTTCAACACCTTCTTTAATACAATCAAACATCATTTCAACATCTCACATCCACTACAGTATCACAAAACAAACAATACACAAAACAGTAAAGCATGGACAACCAAAGGTATAAAAATTTCTTGTGAAAGAAAAAGAGAGCTTCATACACTCACAAAACAACACTCTTGCAATCAACAAATAGTCAGCTACTATAAGCGATACTCAGCCATACTTAAAAAAGTTATAATAAAGGCCAAACAACTGTCAAATGATGAGTACATAAAAAAATCTAAAAATAAAACAAAAGCCATGTGGAACATTGTAAAAAAAACCTTAACAGCAAATGACAAAACAACACAAAATATTGAACTAGTTCATGAACACAAAAGAATAACAAACCCTAATGAAACAGCCAATATATTCAATAAACATTTCTCTGAAATAGCTGGCAAACTTCTGCAAACAAGCAAACCAAAAACTACATCTCAACAATCACCACCTTTCTTTAAAAACTCGATTTCTAGTACGTATATCACAGAAACAACAGAAAAGGAAATACTTCAAATTATAAATAAAATGCAAAATAAACAATCTGCTGGGATAGACAACATTCCAGATTCCTTAATAAAAAAGATTGCTCCATACATCATCAAACCACTAACATATTTATACAACCAATCACTAACTCAGGGCTCCTTCCCAAACATATTCAAAACTGCAGTAATTAAACCTATTCACAAGAAAGGTAACAAACAAGATGTAATGAATTATAGACCAATTTCACTCTTGTCAGGATTTTCAAAAATATTAGAAAAACTCTTCTATGAAAGATTAAAAAGCTACCTGATACACTGTAACATTATCACTGACTCACAACATGGATTCAGGGAAAATCGATCAACTGAAACTGCTATATTCGCCTTTATTAATGAAATCCTTATGGCACTAGAAAAAAAAGAAATTCCTGTTGGTCTTTTCCTTGACTTGTCAAAAGCTTTTGACACAATAGACCATAAAATTCTATTGTCAAAATTAGAATCTTATGGAATCCGGGGAATTGCTTATAACTGGATAAAATCGTATTTAACAGACAGAAAACAAATAGTAGTGTTACCTTACCTAAAAGATAACAAAATAAACAATCATCACCAGGGTTGGGCAAAATACTTGAAAAATGTATTTCAGATACAAAATACAAAATACTTCGCCGAAAGTATTTTAGATACCAAATACAAAATACTTTCATAAAAGTATTTTAGATACAAAATACAAAATAGTATTTTAAAATACTTTTGAAATACAAAATACAACCAACGGTGTTTTACACATAATAACTTCTATCCTATTTTCCTATTTTTTCTCTTTTAAACAATCATTCACGTTCAAAATTCACATTTAAAATCATATCACATTTAAAATTTTATTATTAAAAATATAAAACATTCTTTATACACAAATATTTAAAAAGAAATTTTCAACCCATTTCAGGTATCAGTATGGGGTTATCCATAAATTACGTGAATCTAAAGGGGGAGGGAGAGGGTCTGAGGCAGCGTTACGCTGCTATATACGTAGAGATAGGAAGTGCAACAAGGGGGGGGGGGGGGAGGGGGTATTGAAAATACTCGAAATTTGCATTACGTAATTTAGACGGCCCCTATCATTTGTGATGTATGTTCATATTTTAAGTCTGAAAGGCATCTTATCCATGCTAAAAAGCGAAGCAATACAAAGATATCACCATGATTTCTTGGGAGGTGATAGTTTGGGACAAATATTGCAGGATATAGACAATTAACTAAGGTGCCTTTCAGAGCTAAGTACGAACATACATCACAAATTATATGGATATCTGATGAATACTACGTTTTAAAATATGCATTTTAGGTGCGTAAAATAGGTTCTTTCAGCATCTGTTAGGCTTTTCAAATGCTAGAATAGGCACTAATAAAACTCGTAACATACAAGAAAACTCACTTTTTGACCATTTATTATATTTCTCAAAGATAACATAAATCAATATTACGTAGAATCAGTATTGAACATTTTGCAATAATACTATTTAACAAATTTAGTAGTTACAATTATTCCAACCGTATTTTGCCTCAAAATAAATTACTAATACATTCTCCAAGTTTTCAAGAGAAAATGAATGTTTCTTATCGGTCAAGATCACTTTGCTTTCGGGGAAATTCAATCGTTTTATCTTAGAAACGGAGGCAGCTTTTCCATGAAGTCAGAAAGTAGTGGCGTGGAGAGTTTTATCGCTAGATCCTTGTCCAGTATATTCATTTCTCGCTCTCTTACTGGTGACAAAATCAGACAAGGGGATAAAAAGGTAAAAGAGGACGAATGCAATTTAGGCTGTTAAAAGTGACTTAAAATTAATGTCATCCTTGTCTGTTGTGCCGACAAAGAAGAAAAAAGTAAAAGGAGCCATAGAGAAAAGAAGTTAGGCAAATTAGTCTCATTTTAGGTTCTTAAATGTAGAATAGGCACGGTTTTAGTTCAAATAAACCTAAAATGTACATAAAAAGCTTCATTTAGTACAAGGTACCCAGGAAACAAATAGATTTTTACCTAAATATACCACAACGAAATATCAGCTCTTAAAAATACGGCAAGCACAAGTTTTTAATCACTGCACACAACCACAGGGCCACCAGGCACACACATGGGCAGCACTCGTTCTGGCACGCGGAGCCTTCTCTCCGAGAAATTGAATCGGAGCTCGCGATTACAACCACGGTGTAAGAAATATATCTTACACCGTGATTACAGCGCTCCTCCGGTTCTCTCCGGTTGAACCGACGACGAGGGGAAAACGTAATCGGAGAAACCGGAGGTCCGGCTCCACTCGTCCACGTGGCGGGACCCTCTCCATTTACTTGCCCAACGAATGTTCGTGACGGATTAATCAAAAAGTATTTTTGTATTTTCAAAATACAAAATACTATCAGAAAGTATTTTCGATACAAATACAAAATACATGTTTAAATATGTATTTTCGATACAAAATACAAATTACAAAAGTATCGAAAATACGTATTTTAAATACAAGTATTTTCGATACTGCCCAACTCTGATCATCACTCAGAACCAAGAGATGTGACCTATGGGGTCCCGCAAGGATCTACACTAGGCCCAATTTTATTTCTCGTATTTGTAAATGACCTGCCATTAATAATGGAAAACAACAAAACAGTACTTTTCGCTGATGACACGAATATAATATTCAAAGAAAGAACAACAATATCCCTACAAGACAAAGCCAATTCTGCCATTGACAAACTAACTCAATGGATCCACCAAAACAAACTAGTACTAAACAAAGACAAAACAATCACAATGCATTTCCGCAACACTCACTCCCAACAATACTCACCAAATTTAATGTTAGAGGGCAACAGTATAACACAAGCACAGAATACAAAATTTCTTGGAATCACCATACAATCCAACCTCAAATGGAATTCACACCTACAAGATATTAATTTAAAATTGAGCAAACTTAATTATGCTCTTAGAATAATAACTAGAAACAGCACCATCGAAACAGCCCGAACAGTGTACTTTGCGAATGTGCACTCTGTTCTCAAATATGGAATAATAATGTGGGGCCAAGCACCAGAGGCTAAGCAGACATTCAAATTACAAAAGAGAATCATCCGAACAATAACAAATACAAAAAGAACAGAGTCCTGTAGACCTCAATTCAAGAAACTTAACATACTTCCACTGCCTTGTATATACATTTACGAAGTTCTCATGTTTGTAAAGAAAAATCTAATAAACAACAACACACCTTACAAATTTAACTCAAACTTACACTCATACAACACAAGACAAGCATATAACCTTCATCAACCATTGTGCACAAGTACACTATGCCAAAAGGGTACATTCTCTACAGGAATACAATTCTTCAATAAATTACCTATATATCTGAGAAACATAACAGGAATACACAACTTCAAGAATAAACTTAAACACTTCCTTGGCCAAAAACTTTTTTATAATGTTCAGGAATACATCAGTAACTAATATGTACAAACTGATTTCAGGTGCTGCAGTAGGACTAGGTGTAGGAATAGAAAAAACCTGGCCAAAACCTGCCTCCTGCTCCTTACCATTTCAAGATTGGACAATTATATGCTAACATTATTACTTATATGTAGCAGTTATGATAATTAATATTATGTACTATTTTATGTGTTATTTTTACTATTATTACTATTACTATTATTATATTATAGTTATTGTATTATAGTAGCAGTAGAATGACAGTAACAAGTAAATTTTAATTTTACATTAAACATAAAACTACAATTCTAAAATGTTAAATATTTTGCTACTAAAAATAATTGTATACTGTATAATATCTTAATCTACCTGTAAAAAGTATTGTAGTATAATTCTTAGGGCAATGACTCCATCTCGATCAGGTTTTCCTGTCCAGTTTCCCTGGTCCTTTGAGCAAATGCTGAGATGGCCCCTTGCTTTGCTTCTGGACAGTAAATGTAACTTCCCTCTCTCCACCCAATATACATTGACTCGTCATACACGATTGTAATTGTATATGTGACTCAATAAATTATTATTATTATTATTATTATTATTATTATTATTATTATTATTATTATTATTAAGAAGGAAACAGGAAAAAACTGTTCAGTGGGCAATACAATTATGTGTAAATATATTAAAATGATACAACTATGTTAACTTAAAATTTCTCATTGAAGAAATAAAGCAAACATACAACATATAAAGTTTGTATATTAAGGCTCGATTGCCTACTAAACAGTTAGTAGCAGCAAATAGTTCTAGTGATATGCCTGTTTTTGACAATGTTTGCAAGTGCTAAAATAAATGTCCACCAAAAACCAAAAATTATTGCCTTATATACACTACAAACTTTTAAAAAATTTGTTTGAAACTCTTGGCGTACGAGAGAAACAGAGAGGAAAGTATCATTATTTTTATTAGTCAAATATAACTCCCTTTTGGTGTCTTTAGATGGAATGACCTATTTCACATTAGCCACAAAATGCATTTTTTTTCTTATTTAATGTCAAAAAAAAGATACACTCAGCATTCCCAATTGTGACAAAAGAATCCTATTCATATGTAAACAAAAACAAAATAAAATAAGACATAATATATTTGAAATAATAAAAATTGTAAACAACACGAAGGAAAATTACTAAAACAGAAAAATCCAAATAAGTTAAATTTATCAATTCTTCCTACCAATCTCTCTTCAATTTCATACCATTCATATTACATTATATTTCCCATGAAAGTGAAAAAAGCAGAATGTTTTCTTCTAGTTAGAAATGAAAGGAAAGAAAAATTGTGTAAAGAAAAAAAGAATTGAGAATTAAATTGAAAATTAAATATAATAGAAATAAGAACCTTATTAATCAAGTAAGAATTAATTTTAAATATATCTCGTTTAAGGACTTCTTAATACAACTTTTTGGAATATTAGGAGCGTAAATACATACACTTAAATAATTACACTTTAGTGTTATTCTAAAATAAATTGTAATGAAATATGACAAAACACAGAACTCAAAGAAAACACACTCCCTATGTCGGGAAAAATGAACCCAATAATAATTATTTTCCACCAGTATTGCATTCTTGCAATTCAGTACTATCAGATCAATTCAGATCTAAAGAGTAAGTGAAACACATTAATCATGTATCCTTCCACTGATAAGACACACAAGGCTGTTGAGTGTAAAATACCAAAACACCAACCAACTATAAGGTACAGAACTATGCAAAATCAACTGATAGGAAGAAAGAAGAGGAATCTCTGCATTTTCATTTCAAACCAACATTTTGAGCAAACACATTTACAAACCTATTCAAGAGGCACTGTCTTCCTTGCTGTCTCAATTCATGCAGTCTACGTTCATTATCTAATTTCAGATCCATAGCTTCCTGAGCAGAGGAGCTTGCTCCACTGGTATCGTGGCCCGTCTTCGCTCCCATAAAGTAAGCTGACACTGATTTGGAAAAGGTGGATCCATCTGCACCTTGCCATTGGCAACCTAGTACATTGAAAGGTTCTCATGAAATGTTTGCTTACTGTTCATTTTCTTTTACTGAAAGATCAATACAGGTTTATTTGATGTAACAGTTTACTCCTAAAAATATATTTTAATCGAAACATACATGTACAATGAATGCAGTCTGTCATAATTATACACACACACACATACACACACAATTGCAGAAAGTTAACATGCAAATTAATTGAAAAACAAGTGTATGTTAACACATGTGTAAGTTCTACCATCCCTGTAGTAAGACAATAATGAAATTTTGACGTCACTTAAAAAAAATTCCCAAGTTCCCCATGAACACTTTAAAGTAACATTTTTTCAACTTTTCATTACAGTAACATCCAAAGACATGATAATCCAAAGACATGATAAGTATTTCAAAGTGGAAATGTTAAAAGTAATGTCATTCCAGGATTTCCTGGAATTTATGATTTAAATTTTTCTGTACAGTGAAACTTTAATAAGAGTGGAAACTTTTGATTAGAAAGTTCCACAAAAGTACCACTTTTAACTGTTTATGAACAAATTTGAATTTGGTGTAAGTAATTTGTGGGAGAAGCAGAAGCAAGTGAGGATGTTTGTTGGAACAATGTTTCATTGTTCTAAGGGTCTCTACAGATTATTAACAAATTTATATCTACTGTGTGAAAGTGTTAAGTCAAATATTTAAAAGAAGTAAAGAAACATTAGTTTGACCCCAAATATAACACGGCCTCGAAATATTGAGGAAAAAATCATCCCCATTTAGAGTGAGAGATATCAGCACATTTCTCAACATACCTACCGAACACTAGATTCAGAGTTCAAGTGGAAATTCGGAGCTTGATATCAAGTTAAACAATCATTTTCAGTTATGTCACTGTTCCGTCCATGCTTTGTTATCCATTTCCGACTTTTCGAATTAGTTGAACAAGGCTTCATACGAAAACTGGAAACGTATCATAATAATTGATGGTAAAAAACCATAATCACGCCGCAAAACCCATCATGCAAATAGATCACATCACTGAATTGATATTTGATTCAGAGCATAGCCGTTAATTAAACCATTGTCGTAGAATGTAACCTACAAGTATATTCAAATGGCATGGAAAAATTGTGCTCATCTGATAGGAATGACGAACTCGTAATTCGGTTTTTATTACAAGCACAAAGTAGAGAAGCATCAAGTTATATTCCTTATATGAATGTCCATGTATCTGATCATTATCTGCGAATTATGCTAAAGACTTGCAGTTCAACTGTCAATTTACTGACTCTTGATAATGACTCCATTTACTCATAGAAATTAATAATTATAGGATTCCAATCGTCAGTACACAAAGAAAATAATAGTGGTAATACGCTTGCTCAGCAAATAACAATCGTTCACAATGCGAATGCAAACCACACAATGGTTAAAACCTGTTCTAAAAACGGCATTTCACAAATCTAAGACAAAATAATATTTTTCACAGCTTACCTTTCAGAGTAGCTCTATGTCGGCATGAGAAACATCTTTACATTATAACCAACTTCGCACTCTCCCGCGCAGCTCCAGCGCTTCGCTTGGCGTTCGCCTTTTGTCAAGGAGATTTCTCTTCTGTTCTGGGATCGGATGTAGTGGCACCACTGAGACTGCTAAAAGCTGCGGGTGCACGTATTTTAAATAGAGAATTGGGATCGCGGAAAATTTTCATTTATTAAACTTTTGCGATTTCACTTCAGCCGGTCTTTGACGAATCAATGGTTAATACAGAGTATTATTAACAAAGTCCCAGTTGGAGGGGGTAGATTTCGAATGATGAATGTGGAATGCTTATTGCTAATAAGGCATTTTGTATCGTGAACGAATCGGATCACAAACTGCATTTCTACCCTGTTCTTTATCATTCTTTGTGTTTATAGGTTCTGCAGAGGTCAATTGCTGCCACAATATCTCAAAGGAATCCTGTAACAAATATGTAATCTATATAAAAGTTTGGTGATGAAAAGAGGGCCACACAATAAATGTGATGTCCTGGTAGGAAAAGGATGTTTGAAAACAGATTAAACATTTCGACATGCTCAGGTAACAAACTAAAAATACACCAGGAAAGAAACTATGATATTTGTGTGCAATATTGATTGCACTAATGAAAGAAATATGTTCTTTTTAATTTAGCTAAAGAGTGAATATACTATTAATCATAACAATCTGTACTGTACTACAGTTAGCAATACAGAAAAATCACATGTGCAGATCGTTTACCATTGCAAGTATGTTTTCTGTAATTCGGGTACGAAAATGTCGTTTTTCAAATAATGTTGCTAATCTCGCGCTATTTTTTTCTGGACCTCAAGAAAATGTACGCAGATAATCTCCTCCCCCATACGTCATATACAGTTTTTACTGCTTTTTTTTTACCAAATATCAAATTCGCAATTTTTTTTCAATTCTTTTCTCAAAAATGGCTCCAAACTTGTTATTCGTATGTAGCAGAGAACGGCAAAGTAAGTGGGGCTGGGCCTAGTTTCGGCGAACTCTATATTTTCGAAAATCGCAAGTCTACAATATTGATGATAGAGATTTTTTGTCAAGTGAAATCTGCTCTTGAAAAATTGTCTTGTACACGTCAGTTCTTTAAAAACATGTGTACAATTTAAAACTAGTGGTGCTTCAAAAGCACATACTTTCTCTCATTCTTCCTAAATGCTCCGCAATATTATACTACTACATAAACCATCAAATATTTTTCCGCTCCGAGACGCGATCCCAAATCCACAGATTTAACTCGCAAACATTCATGCCACTACGCCACATAAGCGCGCACGAACAGAAATCGGGCGAAGGCAAAAACAAGTAAATGTCCGATTGTCCATGTAAAATATAAGAACAAATAATTCAGGACAAAGAATAAAAAAAATTCCACCGTAGATACAATTATTCCTTTCCCATTCATATTCAAAACGTCAAATTCAACACGCACATATTCAAAACGTCAAATTCAACAGAAATTCTAATAGATGAAAGACTTTCGGGCGAGGACGGGTTTTTCTGTGAGCTGGTTTGAACATAGTTCTCAAGTATTATATCAAAACATTTTCCCTCACTATTGGACATGCATTCTCTATGACACCGTCTTGGAGAAACTTGATTTTCTTTTGCGAGATAACTTTTATGGAATATCGGGTGTTAAAATTCCCGCCGATATTTCACAACCGCAGGGACAATATGCAACCAAAGCGCGCTTAATACTCGACGGTTTGGCGGGTTGCCTAGCGCTTTTGTTCAGGGGCGCTTGAATAGAATGACGTAACCACCCTACACTTGAGTCACGTCAAGAAGGTCCGATTTAATTCAAACCGCTCTTGAAATAGTCCCGATTCTAATAAGAGAAACGTTCAGTAGAGGTCAAGTAGTTTTCGCGTAGAGCGCGTGCCCGCGCGTGCGTGTATACAGAATAGGCCATAAGTCACTCGACAAAAATGCATCTTCACAAATATTAGTATTGACATATGTATAAAAAAAGCACGAAATATACCAACATTATTTATTTCTCAACCATAATTTTTTCATGTGGTAATTTTCAAAGTGTTCTCCTCAATTTTTTAAATTTATAACAACATGAATATACATAAATAAATGTTTTACATACTGCCCAGAGTTGATATGACCCACAACTTGCCAAGTGAACCATAGGGTACTTATGGCCTTTTGATGCATTAGCAGTAGCTGTTTTGTTCCCATCTGCTGCACGAGTAATATCTTGACATTGTTCCTTGTTCTGTTAAATACATCTTTTGGTTTTTTCTACTACATGGTGCATTTTTATTCGGGCTCAAATCCTTACTTCCAGTTTATTTGACATAACACAATGTGCATTTCCATCAAAATATGGGCAACTTAAATTTATAATTTGCAATTAAATTAATATCATGAGGACATTTGTCTCCTTTTTTAACTTTTTTTAACTAAATGAGATTTTCTTAAAAATGATTCACAAGATTTTTAATTATACTAATTCTATTTTTTACATTTATAACTTCATTTTAATAGCCTTGCTAAGTGATGTCATCTTTTTTATTGAACATGAATTTATTAAAATGACCAGCAATCTTCCAAATTACATAATTCAAGAGTTTCTTTGTTCATTTTGCTATTATCACCTTTGAAATGTAAGATCTAAAGTTAATTAAACTAGATCTAGCCTTCTAAAATAAAAATTAAGTTGATTCAGCTTGTAGGCAGCAGTTAACTTACAGTCTCAAATGATAATTCAATATTGCGTCATGATAAACAAACATTTTCTCAGAAAAAGATCTACAATACATTGCCCAACTATTCACTCATATACGTCACCCATTTAATCACAATAATGATTATATTCTACCAACACAATCACTTTTAAACTCGGTACATAATCTTTGACGCTTGATTTGGAATAGCAGATACATCTTCAAGAATTTAACTTTGAACAGAATTAGTGAACAAGGCTACTTAATTGGAGATTATTAAACAAACATTTTTGTTACCACAAATGTATTTTTTAAAACAACCTCCTCAGGACAACCAATGTTAATGAGAGGATTTGGAAAATGATTAGTACCATTAATATTCGGAGCACCTGATATAGCATTTCCACAATGAACATAAGATTTTGTCCTGTATCACCATATTAACCAGAAGAATGGTTGAAATCGGAGGATCTATCAGATGATTATCCTAACCTCCTGTAATGACAGGAATCATACATTCTGAAACATTGGTTGATTTAGGTAAATTTTAACTGCACTTAGCAGGTATTTCCTCTATTTTAGGAGTTGTAAATTTTATTACAATTTTAATGAATATACTAGGTGTGGAAATATCATTAGCTGTAATATCATTGCATGAGCTGTAATATTTCTGTATTACAGTTACTGCTATAATTTCTTTTTCTAGCATGAAACCTCATAATATTATTAACAGATAAAAGTTTAAATTAGTTTTATTTATCCCGCAGAAGATTATCCAGGTATCTATAAATTAATTCTCTCAGTATTTGGTATGATTTCTCATATTATTAGTCAAGATATAGAAAAAACGAAAGCATTTGCAACTGTGGGAAAAATTATATTATATTAGCATTGGGATTCTTCATGCCATTGGATACTGATTGCTGATCAACTCAGAAATTCTTTCATCTGCTTTTCAAGAACAAGCACATCAATCTGTTGGGTCTGTATAGCTTCAAGATTTTGTTCTTGTCATTTACAAGCAATTGACAGGTACAACCATTGATGGTTCATTAAGTTCATTATTTTCAGACATTGTTATGAGAAAGTTGAAAGCATCCATTTCATCACAATGAAATCTTTTTTTTTTAAAAGATATGTAGATGACATCCTAATTATTGCACGTAAAGGTGAAATTGCACTTCTATATGATTTTAACTTGAATGATCCCACCATACAGTTTACCACAGAAAGGTCTACTGACAATTCCCTTAAGTTCTTAGACCTTATATTGACTTTGCAAGGAAATAAAATTTCTACTAACTAGTTTTGTAACAGCTTTACTTCTGGGAGAATTTTAAATTATTATTTTTCTACCCTCCAATTCAACAGAAGATTGCTATTTTCTATAGCAAGGTTGACACTTTTAATCACATATTGAATAGGAATAAAATTAGACATTCTTAGTGAACATGGTTATTTGTTAGTTTTCATAAATAAATTCTTAAAAAAGAGATAAGCCTTGATTAAGCAAAGTACATGGGAACTACTAATGAACAATTATTAATGTCTTGAATGCAGAAAATCAGTTAGAAACTAAAGCTATTTCAATTACATATGTTTCAAAGATTTTTAATAAATTTATTAAAGAATGCACTAAATTAAACAATGATATGAAAACTGGGAAAAATCCAAATAAAAAAAAGTCATATCAGGAATGTTAAAGATTCAGTTCCTCTTTCGGACAAAGAAAATGTTGTTTACTCTGTTCCCTGCCTAGACTGTCTGTTGTGGTGTATAGGCCAAATCAAAAGGCATCTTTAGCAGAGGATGAAAGAAGGTGAAGATAACATTAAAGCTTCCACTGAAAATTGAAATTCTATTTCTTGCTACAGCCTCAATAACTCACATAGTTTTGATTTTCAAAGGCTTCTCATCTTACGAGTAGAAGCAAGAAAATACCCTCGTTTATTTTCTGAGACCTTAAATATTAAAATTCATCATTCTGTCAATAGTAATATTGAATCCATTATTTTCACTAACACTAATGATAATGATTTGGCAAAAATTAGATCACCTTTCAAAGAGTAATTCAATGAACTTTTATGTTTCTTTAATAGTTCGTTTATTCCATGATCTGTGTGACTATTTCCCCCTTCTTTTACACCCCCTGCCTCACTAGATGGTTTTTTTATCATCATTTGACTTTCTTTGTGTTGGTAGAGACTCAAATGGATTTATCAATCTCTCATCCATTTAAAGTTATTTTTATTTTATTGTCTTTTATTATGCTCAAATATTTTTAAATGTACTCAAGTTAGTTTCCAAAGTCTCCTTTATTTGCCTCAGGTGAGACTTGCACTTCGAAGTTATAGAATTCAAAAATATTTCACATTGTTAGAGTTATTTGTTACATCATACTTTTTATTTTTCACTTTAATAACTATTTAATTTTGTAATACTATAATAAAGAAAGAAACATTTGTAATTTTTTAATTTTATTATATTTAAGAAAGAAACATTTGCAATTACAGCACACCTGAAAATTCAGATAATTGGATCATGAAACTTCATGATTCTAAGCTAATAAACTTATGTAATATAAAAATGATTTGAATTGATTGTTGTTAATAAGTGATGGATATCACAGTATGAAAAATGCTCATTAGAAGACAATCAGATTTGGCCCCCTTTGTAACATTAAATATTTCTTATGAGAGAAACTGGACTGTATGCCACTGCATTGGATGAAAAATACAATTTGTAGTTGTTTTTTTCATTGAAGTAAACATAACACTATTTCCTCAACTCTTTCTTAGAGTAATTAGAATACCACAAAAATATTCCAATAAATAGACACTTTCTTGGATTTCATGAAATGCTTTGTTCTAATGAAGGTTCCTCTATCTCTTTGTTGGAACCATTACATACATCTTCATTATATGCAAAATAATTATCTCTATTAAGATAAAACATCAGAAATTGTAAATCAACAGTAATAAATTCACATTGAAACTGATTGCTTATAATTCAGAAATTCATTCATCTGCTCAAGTTCAAATATAGTTCAAGAACTACTACATAAAATTTAAAGTCTGAGTAGCTTTAATATTCCTTATTAGAGACCCTGGACTGCATGCTTCAGTAAATTTTAGCATATTTTCAAAGATATGTACAGAACCAATTTTTGCACAAGATTCTTGTGAGTTTCTGAGAACTTTTGTTGCATAATAAATATATTATCATTTAAAAATTGAGTACAGCCATTGATGGTATTATTTTGAGTGACACATTATTCTGACCAAAGAACCTATTTTATTATCTGAGATTATTAGTACCAATGTTTTTGAGAATATTAATTATAGCACTAGCAATAGCATTCCCTGATCTTTCACAATTGGACTCATTCCAGTCAGGGTTGCAAGTTTTTCTGTCTACAAAGGAATATGCTGTGAAATTACATCAATTATTTTTCTCTCAAAAAAAATATGTACATTAACTTCTGGGAGTGCAAACACATTTTGTAAACCATAAGACATCAGTGCTATGGTATGATTTTGCATTGGAATTCTCCTTTATCTTCAATATTTCCCCTTTACCTTACATTTTTCTGAACATATGGTCTTGTTTTTTTTAAATTTATTATCAGTTGGATTTACATTACATTTAAAAGGCTCGCAGTGATTGCAATAATCCTTCTTAAGTTTAAAGAAACAGAAATTAAATTCCACAGTATATATTTTTCTGTAAAAGTTTTCTTTTAGAGTATTTACTGAACATTCTTTAGACAATGCAATCGTACATGATATTGCGTATTAAACAGCACACAACAAGGAAACAACCTCTGCTCTGCACTGTCTCTGTCTCTGTGGGACAGTTCTTCTTTTATGACTGAGTACAACCAACAATGTGATAGGCTCATGGAGTTAGAACAGCTACGAATATAAACAGTGACCAATTTTGGAGTTAGGATTAAAAAAGAATTCATTGTAATTCTGGTTAAATTTCTTATCTTTTGAATTATTTTGATAAATTAATATTCTTTAGTAAGTAAAGGTACTGAACAATAAATTAACTCCTTTTTTTCAATTGTCATAATTGTTACCATGTTTGTCATACACCATTTTTCAGGCAGCCTTACTGACTTTCAGTTTATTTTAGTTGAAGTTAACAAATACTATGATACATTCAGGTGAGTAAAAGCTAATGTGGCCAGACAAAGATATTTTCTTTTCTTTGTTGCATTCACAGTTTTATCTTAACATTTGAGAATTTACTCATTTGTAGCACTAATGCAATCTGAATGATCCAAAAGTAACAACTTTGACAAGGAGCTGTCTAAAAACAGCATTGCACTTTATTTGTGCATATCACCACAAGATTATTTAATAAATTCATTATGATTATTAGATGATGATAACCATACTATATTACCAATAAATACACAACTTCAAATGGCCATAGACATAACTCACTCTTGAATGGTGTCAGCACTTTGAAGAAAAACTAATGCCACTCCAGGCCAGATAAATGAAATTGACATAAGCATGTGCAGTCTAAACAAGAAAGAAGAAATACCTAAAGAGTACAAGCAGATGTGAAGGCCAGTACTGGATTTCATGATCCAGCATGGGATGTGCACTGCCCCTTAAGGTATTAAAACATTCACTACACTTATGGTACTAGTGATCTTACCTTGCTGTGACCTTAGTAAAATGCAGAGAATCAATAAACAATGAAGACACAGCTAGGTGGACAACCAGTCAGATGTCATGAAGGAGAAAAATAAAGAAAAATAACTATTCTTCTATCGAGGACTTCTAAAATGCGTTTACCTGTCAAAATATCGACATCGATTTTTTTATTATTTTCAGCACTACTTAAAATGAATTGTAAAATATATAACATTTTATTTTTATAGTGAGGTGTTTCGATAATGTTTTTGAACGAGTCATGCATAAAGCATGTTAATAGGTTTTTCGTCTATATATAAACAATATGGTATTTGGTACAGTTACCTCGCTATTGCCTGTAGATAATAGCATTTTTGCATTTTTAGTCTTAGTATTAAGAACTTTTAAGCCTCTTGGGAGGCTCATGGACAGTTCGCTGCTTTGAGGGTTCGATTCCTGGTCGCGGCAAAAACAGAGCGGTAGCTTTCTAATACAATCGTCTCAGTTTCTATAGATGTATGACGAAAGAAAAGCTCTAGCAGGCACAGTGTGATGGGAATACGTTATGCTTGCCTTATGCCTCCTTTACCACCAGGCGTGGCAATGAAATTAACAGAGGGTCCAGACATAGGAACACCGCTAGCTGGAAAAAAGGATAAATCTGACACTTCAAAACACATACGTTAAGAACTTTGCATTAAGTTTTTTACATCAATTGTATTGAAACAATTAATGTTCATTATTCATAAATGGCATATAGAATGTATAAATTGTTGCTATTTATGCATCTGAAAACGGACAGAGTGCTTCAAGTTATTTTTATTTTTTGATTGCTCATTGAAAGTTCTTGGAAGTTTGGGGGAATAGCAACTACGAATTGACTCCCATATCGTAAAGGGAATTATCAAGGAAAATGTTTCCTTTCCTGAAACAAATGGCTGCTGTCGCCTTTCAGCAGAAACAGGAGCTTCACCGCTCCGGGCCCTTCAATCTTGAGATTGATTGATTGATTGACTGACTGTTGTTTGTGGCCACGTCAACTGGTATGGTTATAATTCCCGTTAGTAAAGTGAATGTTTTATCCCCGGAGGTGGCCTTGATTCCTCCCTTTCTAGATAGAACAGACGCCTATCTACACGGCGGCTTGCGGTGTTTCCCACATCTAGGTATCTCTCACCAGCGGGGCAGCGCCACAGCCGGACTAAGTCGTATGCTGCCAGCTGTCTACCCGAACTGTGTTGTAATCTGGTGCTTGTGTGTAAGGGCAGAGTATAACACAAGGAAGAGGAAGGAAATATCAGGCGCGACTGTTACGGAACTGTTCTGGCATTCGCCTGGAATTGGTCTGAGAAATCCACCGGTCAGAGTAGCCGGCCGCTGGAATCCTCCTCCAGACAGCGCTGGATGCGACCTCGCTTCACAGCTGGCGTCGAAAGGCCGCCCCCGCCGAGGCTCGAACCCTGGGCCCTCGCAGTCAGCGTCGCTGCAGGGGAGGGGCAGCTTGGAGGATCCGCAGAGGGCCATGGCTCTGGAGGGAGCAGCGACGCCCAACGCAGCCATCACTTCACTTGCAGTTTGAACGCAAACGCCATTTACAATGCCACATGTGTAATTTCGTTACAAGTGAATTCTTGCCACATGTATATAATAAAAAGCGATCATGTTCGCTGCCCAACACCCACATGCCAAAGAAGTTTGTACCCAATGAAATTAAAGCAAATTTCCACGGAGGTAGGATTTGCAACACTAGACAGCTACGTCGAGTTCATCTGCTGCCTGGAAGAGAATTCTATCGGGTGGCTGCTCTGATCGGTAGTTCCCCGTGGTTTCCCCAATCAAATCCAGGCGAATGCCGAAGCTGACATATGTCACTCTTATTCAAACGTTTTCTCAAGCTCCTTTGCAATCGTTCTCTCGAAGTTGGCAGCCGTGGCGAGCGCGCTGTGCTGGGTGGTGTGTCTCCTGCTGGCGCTCTTTGTCACGCGGTTGCGTGCGTCTGTGTCGACTGCCGCCGCGGGGTGGCCGAGCAAGGAGGAGGGTTGGTGGCTCCTGCGCAGTCATTAGAGTTGTGTGGTTTCCATCGTGTTCATGAGGACATCGAGGAGTTGACTTTCCTGTTGGTTCGTGACCAGAAACACGTAAGTTAAACCACTGACGCTAGTAACCAGAAATCTTTGAGTATTTGTTCCTTGAATGCCCTCCTCGCGATTCGCATGTTAAATAATTATTCCGTTGCCTATTTAGTTGCTTTAACAATCATTACATAAACTATTCTTTTTAACAACTTAAAAAAGGTTAAATTGTTCTGGATTTTGTTGGTAGGCAATACATTACTACTAGGAGGGGAGGGGCGAATTTTAATAAAATATCATTTTTTCTCTTCACTTTAGAACAATAACTTTTAGTAAAGGCATTCATTTAGTTATGACGCTAGCAAATGACCCATATTTTTGCATTTTTCGTCGATTTCGACTAATAAGTCAGTTTTTAGTTTCCGTCATTTTTAAAGCATTTTCGCTGATTTAATCAATTTTAATATTTTAATGGTATTTGCGTCAAATAATATTTACGCAATGTAACAAATGCCCTCCACAGAATTCCTGGGTATTATACGCGCACGTGTTCTTGAGCCCCGGAATACCTACCCCCACTAGTTGAATTAAGAATAATCATTACTTGAATTAAGACTAAATGATAGCAACGAGCGTTGTAGACAAATCTGATAATCAGAAATGTTCCCTCTCGTGTAATAGAAAATATTTTGCGTCGAAACACGAGCTACAAATTTGATACAAAATTCCTTTCGCCAAAATAACCAACCTCCACTCTCCTCTCGCAACTACCGACGCGAGGGCTCAAGAAAACGTGCGCGGATAAGGCCTATTCGATTTCTTCGCTCAGAAATTGCATTGCCAGACTTTGTATGTAACCTTAAGGTCCCTGTGACACCCGCCACCGCCATTGCCTGTTCGAATACTTTGGCTAAACCTAAGAGCAGAGAAATCCTGGTAAAGAATAGCTCAAAACCAAATTTTTCAAGCTGAGTTCACTTCGAACGACAGGAAGAAGCCTCGACATAGTATATGTATTAGTAACATATTCAGCGACTTGAGTTGTTCATCTAAACTGATTTTGATCTCATTTTTTTACGTAATTTTTTGTTTCGCATTTAGAGCATTTTAAAAACTTTTAAAGAGCATTTTATTGATAATTTTTAGCGATGTTTTAAGTCATCAAAATCCATCCCTTAATTATAACAATATGTTTATATTGACAATTAAAGCTGAACAGTATCGCCAGATTTATTTTACGATTATTAAAGAAAAAAGAAAATGCATGTATAGTAATTGTAAATAATAGTCTGACGGAAGAAATGTAGTATTAGTAATTATTGCCAAGGAAGTTGGTTGTGTTTTGAGAGTATTTTCTTTGCATTTTAACTACTGATTCTTTTACGCAATCATTTACCCGTGGAAAAAGGCGAAAATATTTAAGGGCAAATACTAAATTAAATGATGATTGAAATAAGTACGTAATTGAAAACTAATAGTCTTTACGATGCCATGTGTGAGAAAAGTAATTCTAATTTTGCTTTGCCTCGCTTTGTGCTAGCGGGCGCAAGCTCCTACTGACAGTTCTTCCTGACACAACAAATACGAAAGAAGTAAAAATTTCTGAAATTCTAACGTGCTGTAGCCACTTATGACTGAGTTCTCCGTGTTTCCGGGCGTGTCGGCAAGGGTCGTGAGTCCCGTAAGTGTAGTGCATGTCGTGCCGCGTGAGGTGGCGCTGACGCTCGTCCGCTGGTTGCTGAGGTCCGGGAGGCTTGCACGTCCATCCAGGAGCGCCTCAGCGGCGGAGCAGCGCCCCAGTCGGGGCAAGATCGAAGCCCCCGATGTGCGTGATGGGGGAAGGACAGAACGAGAAGGGGTTCGTCTGCTCTGCATTCTCCTCTGTTGAGCGAAGAAGCCTCGGAGCAGCCGGCCGCTGTGATCCTCCAGACAACGGGTGGATTCGATCTCGCTGTGCAGCTAGTGTTGAAAATCCTTTAACCATCGGGACTCGACCGCACGGCCTCTCGGTTAGAGGCACTGCAGTGACTGTAGTTGATGCCCTGAGCCACCTCGCACGCTAAATAAGTCCCTGAAGGTATCTTTAAGCTTCCTGTGAAATGTTCACCTCTTTTTGGAAAATTGATATTTTGCTGGTTGCCTGCTAGGTCCTTGGGACATCGCTTTTTGAACTCAAGCATACTAATTTAATAAATTGAACTGTTGTCTTCACTTGACTGATCCTGAAAGTAAAATAAAATAAACTCACGGTCGCAAAGGAAATAGGAGAGAGACTCAATGTTTGGTAAATACATTTCCAATTTCCAAGATTCACTTTTTAAAACTCAGTTTGAATTCATTAATTTATATTTTTGTAATAGGCGACTTGATAATTACCACTAAATGACTATTTAAATCATAAAATTATATTACTAATCCAAACAGCATATTAATGTTTACAGTTTACGACTGTTTCTGTCGCATGTTCTTATTCCTTTTGTTTTCCAAGTATTTCCAAACTTCTTTGTCCTGGACGCATGAAAACCAAGTGATGTCGGTGACAGTGATTCCCCAGAGTTGCGAAGTAGCAGCAGATGTTCCAGTGGCGAGATCTGCTCGTGTGGTCTCCGACTCGGAGTGAGCAGAGGAAGGGCTCAGCTGGGCTGCTCCTGTCGCGCATTGATGACGTAAACGTCTCTGATGAAGGGAAGCCAGTCGGCGCAGGTGCCGGACGGAGAAGTATCGGCAGACGGGATTGGAAGGGCGACGCAGCGCACGTGGCAAAGGCGGCAACGCTGCCGGTCGAGGCGCAGCCGAGCGCAGAGGACACGGCAACAACGCAGCGTCTCATCCACTTTGCAGCACTCGTCGGCTTCCAAACTGCCCTCCTCTTCGCTTTTTTCATCCTTTGCTTAGTATTGCCGGGCGCGTCAATTGCTAAGGCCATTCATCCCGCAAGTGTAGTGCATGCCGTTATCGTGGGAGGGGCACTGATCTTCCCTCACTAGCTAGAGATCCGGCGCCGACCTACCCGGCCGCTTGCGGGTTTTCCCCGGCCAGGTATCTCCCACCAGCGGGGTACCGCGCTAAATGACTGGTCTCCCGGAATGTTTGTTAGTGTAGTACTGTAGGTGTGTAAGTAAAGGGTAAGGATAGGAGGGAACGATCGCGCGTGGGTCGTGGCCCGTTTGATAGGTACTGCTCCGGCATTCGCCTGGTATTTATCGGAGAAATCGCGGAAAACTACCGATTAGAGCAGCTGGCGGCTAGAATTCTTCTCGAAACAACGTACTCGACCTAGCTATCTAGCTAGTGTGGAAAATTCTGGCAACGATGGGACTCGAACCTAGGACCTCCCGGTCAGAGGCTCTGCAGTGACGTCAGCTGATGCCCTGAGCAACCCCTCCCGGTCCCTGTCACCTTCTTGAAAAGAAGCAATTGCCTCTTCCACTTGGTGACAGAGTGGCGACAACTCAATGTTTTGGGAGCTTTTGGCCATGCTGAGGGCCCCACAACATTTTAACAATGTAACTTAATGTACTTTACTGGCACATACTCACTGTGCGAACCACGGTAGCAACCACAGGTAGAAGCATAGTTTGATAAACGAATGGCTAGGAACAGCGTAGAATCACTTGCTTTCAGTTACTGTGGAACGACAAGGAAGTGCTGAATATGACAACAGCGTGTTTTCCCTTTCTGAAGGAACCTTTCGCCTTGAGCTGAGAAAGCGGAGTCAACGAAAATGCCAAGTCTGAACCAACTTAAGTTTTCATAAAACCAGCGACATCACGGTCGGGTTCATATATTGAAGAGCCCTGAGCATGATCAAAAGCTTCTCAAACATTCAGTTGTCGCCACTCTGTCACCTAGTTGAAGAGGCAATTGCTTCTATTCAATAAGGTGACAGAGTGGTGTTAACTGAAAGTCAAAACAAGGGCAATGCACCAGGTGCCTTCAAAGTAAAAATGGTTACAGCGACTGTGTGTGAAGACCCGGGATCGATTTGCGATGGGAGACTAATTCTTTGGACGAACTGAATCATTAAACCCCATCATAAAATATCGAAGCATTACACGAATCTCTTAATCGAATGTGAAAATAAGCTTCGTAGAAACTGCGAAGAGAATATGAAAACGAGCTGGGTGAGACATGTAGTATAAATTCGTCCCGATATCCTACATATTATACGCTACATAAAGTCACTAAAACGAGTATGGAGTCAGTAAGCTCTTTTATGTTGATATTTTGTTCATATTACTTTTTAAACCTCAGGATTGATTTCAATAGTCTTTTCCTTCTCGTTTTGCTGCCTGCCTACGTTTGCGTTCATATAACGGACAGAACTAACCGTTTTTGTTGTTCTTTTGCAGCTTGGGCGGCGATAGGCAGCTCGCAAGAGTACGTATGTAGCAAGTTTGAATAGCTAACCGAGACCGAAGGAAACAGAAAAGTAATACGGGAAAGTCTGTGCCATTCTGTAGCACGGCTAATTTTCTTGTTTTGCTGCCTACGTACGTGTGCGTTCTTATAACGGGCAGAATCAATCGTCGTTTTTTATTGAATAATTACATGCCTTTGGTCAGTTAGGCCCTTGGCAGCAGAAGATGAACTGATTGAGTATTACAAACAGAATTGAGTATCTACAAAGAAAGCTCATGCATCAAGAACTATCTATTTTTTGTGTTAAAATCAAATTTGAAAGGAGATTATGGGGGGTCGTTTGGGCAATTTACGTTTTAGTCGGTTGCGATGGGGATTGTGTTTACCAAGTTCAAAATGAAGTGCAGATGGAATTTTATTAATGTTTGTTGTCCTTTTGCAGCATTGCTGAAACGCATGGGCGTTGATAGGGACCTTGCTCTCTATGGAGCCTTGAAAGATTTACTTCAGCACACACGCCCTTCAGGGAGTACACTATTTTTTTTATTTTTTCGTCTACTTCGTAAGTTATGAAGATAAATTATTGTAATGCTGCGGTGGAAATAGGCGACTTTTCGTCAGAAAAATTGCTATTGTCGGGGCCCTGGTTAGGAGAAAGTAGACAAATCTTGGTCTATTTGCACTAATTAGGGAATTTAGAGCATCTGCGCATGCGCAGAAGATAGCGCTAAACGTTCGAGCTGGCAAAAACTCCCTAATTACTTTCTTCAAAAGAGTGTAATACCTTACTTCTAACATGTTGTGTAGGCAGAATCCACGTTTTTTGTTTGTGTATTGTCTAGATACTGATGCTGTGAATCCTTGATGTCGACGTATCGATTTGCAGCAAAATATCTCCGTCCGTCTTTCCAATTGTCCGTCCTCAAAGACGGCGCCTAAACTGTTCAGACGATTTTCTCCAAAATTGATATTCCCCTATCGATCTAAAAGAAACTCGAGACCCTGAGAGTTTGAAACTGATATTTTGATTTTTCGGAATACTTTACACGAAGCTTCAACCACGTTTACGATTTCTCGTCAAACATTGTTCTCGAAAGCGAACGCTTAAAAAAACGTCGCTGACCTCGTTTTCCCTGAAATTTCTAATTTTTCCGAAATAGAAAAGTTAAACGTTTTTTTCGGCGACTTACTACCACTACAATATTGAAGGCAGAAATAATTTAAAATAATATCATGTTCAAAGACGCCCTTGAAGTACAGTCAATTACATTTTTTCGAAAATTTCAGTAGCTTTCACGCAATATTGCGTGAATGTAGGCAACTTTTAAACAATTATTTTGTCAAAAACCGCTTCAAATGTTTCCTCGTATGAGTAAATGTTGTTCCAAAGGACGGGACAAAAATGGTGCTTGTCCACTTTTTGCAACCAGAACTCTGAATTTTCGAAAACTGCAAAATATTAATATTTCATCGCATCACACATTAGAGATCTAAATGTTATACCTTTAAATAAGATCATGTACAATTTTTTGGAAAAACGAGTAGTTTTCGCATAATTTCTGCTTAAAGTTACAGCAATTATTTTAAAAATCTCTAACATTTTTTTGAGAGCAAATTTTGTAACCTCCCTTGAAAACTGTATTAAGAGAGTTGTTGGATGGGTCTTGCCGTTTCGGAGCTGAGTCATTCCATGTCATATCGTTGCAGAATAGAGACTTTCAACCTCCATCCCTCTGATTTTTATACAACTTGGTGCACACCTTCTTTATCATACATAAAATATCTCTGCATGTTTTAGAGCGCTAATGTTAGTGGTTTGTGTTTTAGATCTTGACATGTCGAAACAAAGGGCAGAAATCGTAGCGCGAGTGCTCATTTGAATCGCAATGTCTTCCGTTCTGTCAAACGTATAGCAATAATATTTCTTGTACACCAGCATTATAAACGGCGTTCTTTGTTGCAAGAAATACTACATAATCAGATGTTTTACAGCACAAATGATGACGTAACAGCATTTACATAAGAAATGATTGCGTCATTACACATTCCGCCAATCGCAGCGAGAAAATCGGGGGAGCAGAGATAAACGAAATAGCCGACCACCATTTCATAGCACAAATGTTTAACGCCGGATATGTCTCGAGAAAGTTGTTTCGTAAAATTAGTTTGATTCTCTTATTTATAATGCCGTTATACAAAAAATAGCTATGCAAATCGTTTATAATGTTGCTTCATTGCATTTGTACAAATCTGGAAACGAGCGACGTTAGGAGCGAGTTTTCAAAACTGGTACTCTTGCAATGAAGCTTAACATTAGAAACCCGAAGGGCTGGCTGGCTGCCGTCAACGGAAGCCCTGTTGCCGAGTGGACCGCCCCTGGCCCCGGGCGCAGATGCTGACGCTTTCGTCTCTCTGAGGACAAAACAAACTGCGCTGGCGACGACTCAAGCCTTCGGAGGTGCAGCCTGCGTCCGCTGTCTTGCGGTAGCACCGCGGGAGGTGGCTCAGGGCATCAACTGGTGGCACTGCAGTGCCTCTGACCGGGAGGGCCTAGGATTCCACTCCCTCACAGTGGCAGGATACTCGCCACTAGCTCGTTAGCGATGTCGAATTCAGCCACTGCGCGGAGGAGCATTCTAGCGGTCGGCTGCTCTGATCGGTTGCTTACCGTGGTTTCTCCGATCAACACCAGGCGAATGCCGGAGCAGTGCCCTAACAAACGGGCCACGCTTCATCTTTCCTTCCCCTTCCTTGTCCTATCCTCGCACCTTACTTAGATACGCTTTCACTAACATGCACTGCACTACCACACATGCCGGGAGCTTAGAACTTGTCTCGGCACATCGCAGGTGGGAGATACCTGGTTGGGGAAACCCCGCTAGCCGACGGTAGGTCGGCCCGGGATCTCGCCATCCAGCGGGGAAGACCACCGCCTCCAGGGGAAACGTGCAGGACAAATGACCTTAGCAGTTGACGCTCTCGGAATCACTAACAATCAACCAATGTACACTAGGCTCTAGAAAACTTTTCAGAGTGTGTGGGATTACGCAATATAAAAAGATCGATTTAAATATTTGGAGCGCTGTAATCCATTCAATAGAGTTGAGCAATTTTATCATAAAATACCTTCGTATCATAAGAAAGCCTTTCTTGTGCTGTCAGTGTGTATCAGGATGTGTCATGTCAACACGAAGCAAGCGCTGGAGGGAGGAAGGAAATGAAACGGAATCTGTGTGTCGCATCAAAGGCGCTCCACCAGGAGATGCGGAAAAGGAAGAAGCGTTCGTTGATGACGGTGCATCGATGGCAATTTCATGCAGAGGTAAAAACCTATTAGAGCAAAAATATTTAAAGGAAGGCAGTATCACGAGAAAACATGGAATAAAATTGAAAAAGGTTTAAAGGATAAAGTTTCATTTTTCTAATGTATCGCAATCTGGTCGGTCGATAGGTTCCGACAGAGAAATCTTAAATGTTGAAAGGGAAATTTCAAATCTGTGATCAGAGGCGAGATTTAGGATCTTTAATTGGGGGGAAATTTGGGCGATATTATAAACACGAAAATATTCGTTTATATTTACTTTACAATAATTGACAGTTTTCAATTTTGTTAATTTTTAATTGATTATTATTAAATGTTATTGATTAGATTAGTTGAACACAAAGGTAACTGTGCCATTCTGTAGCACCACTATTGTTATTTTCTCGTAATGGAATGCTGCGGAAAGTCGATTTCGATATTTCAACTGAAATACACGTTTTGGGGGTCTTCTGACGCCGCAAAAATTTGTTTTTTTCAAAACGTCGTCCGTCCGTTCGTCCGTCTGTTCGGTATATGTGAACAACACTAGCGCCTAAACTAAGAGTACTATTTTTCCCAAACTGAATAAACCCTTGTCGATCTGGCTTGAGTCGAAGCTCTGCGATTTTGAAAAACATCCATTAGTTTTTGGGAGTACTTCACATGAAGCTCTCGGGATATGTTCAAAATGAATTCAAAAGTCGATTGAATTGTATTGAGACTATTTAAAATTGTTGGATTCGCTGATTGATATACTATAGATCCATAGTCTAGCTTGGACCGTATAAGAGCTTTGTAGGAAGACAATATTGTTTTTGTCAGCTCCCCAGTTAGAGGCCGCAATACACTTTATTGCATTCAATCTGTGAAAGAAATATTTTTGTTGACGTGGTTTTAGTAGGACAATGACGAACAAAAAATACAATGTGACTGAGAATTTCGGAAAGAAGGGAAGAAGAAAATGCAATTTTAAATGAAATTTGTACATATTTTAAATCTTTGCATTCTGATCTGAAAATCATTGTTTCAAAGTTTGCATTTCTTCGGCAGAAACTGCATTTGAGCAAATGCAAGTGCAGGGGATTTCTTTTTTTAACTTAGCAACTGGATTTATCCACTTTTTCGTTATCACGGACCGGCAATGAATTTTTTTCCGCCGAAAATTTGCCATTTTTTTCGCGCAGCATTACATAACTTTCCCTTTACTACGTATGAGTCATTCCACGTCAAATCGCACAAAAAAGACCACAATTTGACCTTCATATTTTTATTTATTTTCTAATTTTTTCTATTTGTTATATGGATCAAATAAGTGAACATGTGTATTTTTATTTTTTTCTAACTTTATTATTTTCGGAAATATTGTATAATGAAATTTGTTAAAGTGACGCGCATCACTAAATTAAAAATATCATACATTTGAATACACCAATTATACAAATTTCGTTCAAATTCCATTCGAAACTTAAAAACATGTTTAATTTTTAAGATTTTGCAAAATATTTAATTTTTTGAATTTTCAATTTTTTTTAAAAAAACTGAACTTTTGAAAATTGAATATTTTTGTAAACTCGATGAGCTAAAAATTTTTAAAAAATATTTATAAACGCACTAGAGTATTGATAATAAGTCCAGAAAAAATCAAAGTGGGATCTCAGTAACTTTAAAAGATATTAATATTTTACGAACCAGTGTGTAATAGATTGCTGGAATAGACACGTTTTTTGGGTTACTGGTCGTCGGTTTCTTTGGATGAAGCAGTAATTTCAGTACTTCTTGAGATGGTGAAACTTCATACTTTATAAATAATAATATTTATGTGTATTAATATGCATATAAATAATATTAATATATTTATAAATAATTTATAAATAACTAGCTGGTACCCGGCGCGTTGCTGCCGCAGAAGAAATAATTGAGGAAATATTCCTCTCCCTCCTCTCTTTTTCCTCCTCTCTCATTTCCCCCCCTCTCTCTCTCTTTTCCATCTGTTTCTTTTCCCCCTCTGTGTCTCTTTTCTCCGTCTATTTTTCCCTCTCTGTGTCTCTTCTTCCCTCACTCTCTGACCCTTTTCCCGCTCTCTCATTCCCCCTCTCTCCCCTCTCTTTTCCCCTCTCCCTATTTTACCTCTCTTTCATTATTTTCCCTCTATTTTCCTTCTCTTTCACTATTTTCCCTTTCTTTCTCTATTTCCTTCTCTCTTTTTTCCTTTATTTTCCCTTTCTTTCTCTATTTCCTTATCTCTTATTTTTCATCTCTCTCTCTTCCCTGTCTCTTCTTCACTTTCCTGTCATCAACTTGCGCCGCCTGCTCCTTGTGTTCTCCTCGTCCTCGCCCCACAGCACACGGCAACGCCCAGCAACAATGAAGCTCACGTGGATTGGGAATAGCATTTAACTGAAACGCTATCATGTGCTCTAGCGTCATCTAGTGGAGTTACAATAATTGTACTATGCCTGTGTTCTTCCCGCAAGTGCAAGCAAATGTTGACACATTTTTATCGCAATTGGATGCTGCTGCGGCAACGCATTAAGCACGAACCAACAAACATTGATTTTTATATATTAGATTAATTTTCTGTATAATAATTTTTCTAGCTTATGAAGAACCCCGCATTGCCGGGGTATTTGTCATAATTTTGTATTAAACAGAAAGTGAAATTCCATCTATTCCCGCCCTGTGGCAGAGCCTACTTCTATTCTACCGTATATTCCCTCCACGCTATCACGCCTCTCTGCCTTGCTCCAATTTGGAAAAAACCTTCTACACACTACAGCACTTCTCACTAAAAAATATTTAAATTTTAGTCCTATTGGGGTTCCGGCTCCCCAAACTCCTTTCTCTTTATAACTGAAAATAATGAACAAATCTAAAGTAAAAAATTAAATGCATTTACTTACGTTATTCTGTTTGTGGAATTTTATGTATTATATACCAAAACTTACAATAACTTGACACATTATAAATCTTACTCTTTTTCATATTTTTTTCTTCTCGCGTATTTATATACAAAAGTTTGAAATTGGTCTTGCCGCATCAATCGACGCGACGACGGTTAGAAATAATTAAAGTAATTTTAATTGGATTCTAGTAACAGTTTTAGGATCCTTGATAAATTGTGGCTGACCAAAAGGAGCCATTAACCACTTATGCGCTTATAATATCTCCAAAAATCCGAGATCACGATGAATCCCGGCTAGACAACACTTTTTCTCTTATTTAAAATAACAACCTTCAAAACCAGCGTTGTCACACATTAAATTCCTCCAAATACCCATTTACCAATACTATTTTACTTTAACTGTACTGCCGTTTTACTAAAAACTGTATTAATGCCGAACTGTCATCAGTTTAACCGTTCCTTCAGCACCCAAAGGTACTCTCTGCTACATTAAAACACTTCTCTGAAGCATGCATTCCTCCATCAGTTTCAGAATAACTCGTAAATCGCACTGTCACTCGCCTAACCTGCAAATACGTAATAATAATGCTTAATTTACTACAATTAGACATATGTGCATATATACCTTTTCACGGCAATGTTAACCACATTCATCAGAAAATGATGTCTTCCAAACATTTAGTCTCTTGTACACTTAATGCACTCACGTCTGCACGCAATTAAAATCACAAAAAAATCTAAAAACAACACTTTTCTATACTCCCATACAAATTGTTCGTGATCTATATCTATACTAATATATAAAGACAGAACTGCACTGACTTAGGCCCGCAACAGCCCGCACCGAGGAATGCGTTGCGAGAAATGTGCGACGAGAAATGTGGAAAGAGGCCGGCGAGGCTGCGTCCACACACTACAAAGAGGTTATTCGATGTCTCGAAATGCCTTTATGTGCCACAAGTCGAGAGTGATGGCAGCAGTTTTAGCTATGAGATCATCTGAGAGTCCCATTTCTTGTTTTATTAAATGCTCTTATGCAATTTTTACTCGTGATATCCTTGTTTTGTTACAATAATCGTAAACCATTTGTTTAACGAGTTCGAATTACCTACAGAGAAACACACTACTACATTGCATACAAATCATTATTTAATGTTAAAAAACAAGAAGTTAAGTGACGTATAAGGGAGAAGTTTTACATCAGCAAATTTTCTTGAACTCCGTAATCTCTACCACGCTCTGGTTTACTATATTTGTTGGTTGAATAATGAATAGATAATGATAAAATAATTCATAATAAAATTCACAATTAATAAATTCATTCATAAATACCAATTAAGAAAAGTAATAAATTAATTCAATTCTTTCAAAATACCCTTTCAAGTTTCTTGCTTCAAATTTTTATTTTCATATTACTCATGAGCGGATTTCACACAAATAAGAATATCTTCCATACAAGTTTTTACATGTTCATTTCCGTTTGAAGAGAAAATTCAAGAAAACAATTAAAAAACTGGTAGTTTATCGCATCTTTTACTGCCAAACGTTATAACCTCACTCAGTTCTTGCACTGTTTGGTGTTTTCCTGCGGCAGCGAACGCCCAAATGTCGTATAACAAGTGAAGGAGTAGAAATGTGTCCGAGAAAACTCGCTCGCCGACCGACTCGAGCGAGGAACTCTTTCGCCTCCGCAGAGGCGAACGAGGAAACTCTTTCAGGTGTGTGGGGGTCCTTAAGAGTCCCTTGTTTCGATTTTCCACATTTCTCGTCGCACATTTCTGGAAACACATTCCTCGGCGTAGTCTGTTGCGGGCCTTACAGCGCGATAATCTCTGAATCTACTGAACCAATACTGATGAAACTTTCGTATTAGCTTCTACACGCAATTCAAGTTACTTTTCTAAATACAGCGAAAAAAACTACCATTATACTAAAACAAATATTTATGGTTAGACAACTGACTGTGAAACATAAACAGTCCTGTAAATACACAATTTTTTACATTGATGAAAACAGTAGAAGATCTTAGACCTCATCCTCTGGTGGCGCGCAGCTAAACTATTAACATTGATCCACTATTGAATCTGTGATGTAAAGCCAAGCGAAAAATGTCCGGAAAAGTAATTATTTTGTGAATGTAGTAAGGTTTGCGATTGTAAATCATAGCCTATGTTACTCCAGACCTTTAAAGGAAGCTAATACAAAAGTTTCATCAGTATTGGTTCAGTAGATTCAGAGATTATCGCGCTGTCAGTGCAGTTCTGTCTTTATATATTAGTATAGATTAAATGACAGATTCTTGATTCAGATTTTGACTGACATTTTGACATTTTCTGGTCCCTCACAACTCACTTTAAATACAAGTACTCGCGTACTATAGAATTCCTGAACTTTCGTCACAATGCACAGTTTTAATGCCTTACCGAATTTACTTCAGTTCTGAACAAAATTCCATTTTCTTCAGCCAACGTTTTACACACTTTTATCATGCGTTCGGTTGCTGCAAAAAGTCGTTTAATTTCAGTGTATGTCCAACTTTCAAATCTTGTCAAAATTTAAATTTTCAACGTCATGTCATCGAGTGAAAGTAATCGATAAGTTACTAAATAGTATCTTTGTCTCATTTTTCGATGGACGTCGAAGGATCTTCAATGTGAAAAAAATTATCTGTGTTGGCACTTTGTACTTTCGAAAATTTCTCATAGGGATGGCATTTGGTTCCAATTTTCTTTTCGTGGAGGGGGTTTCTTCTATTGGAATTAAACTCATATTTATCTTCTCTTTATTCATTTCGCAGACACTTGACGAACTATCTGAAGAGCTTAATTGTCACTTCCTTGATTTCCACTTTTTTCACTGGGCTTTCCGCTACTTTCGTTAACCACGGGAGCCACTGATCTCGATGCTATCTTCATTAAGAAAAGGCCGTTTTGGAAGCCGATTCCCTTTCTTCCGAAATGAATTACAAATTCGCTAATCTAATGACTCCTGTAAATTCACCATTACTAATGTTGAGAAAATTTTACCATGTCCCTCGATAAGTGGTCGATTGTACTTCACGAGCAAGGTCAGGAGGGCACCCCGTCCCTAGGACGCAAAGGGACTCGCAGTAAAATTCGTTTCGCTGACACGAGGAAAAGCATTCGTTTTGCTGTCCCCCATCCCTTCTGGGGAAAGAGTGAACATAAATTTACTAACGTTTCTTGAAACCCAAATCAGGCAGAGGGCCATTCTTTTTATTGTTCGTCGGCATTACTATCCAAGACTGATCGAACACAATTCGTTAGTGCAGGGGCAGGAATCACGCGCCCGAATACTATAATTACAATTTTTTTTTATCTATACGTGTTGAGTGCCTAATTTTTTCTTGTTATGTTTTGTAGAAAATTAAACAAGAAATATGCCTATTTTTTCAAATTTTAATCTGAGAGAGTTCGTAAAGATATTTTCGTTTTTTAATGAATTACAATTTTTTAATGAAATATTTATTTTTTGAGAAAGTAATTTACAGATGAATAAAATACACATATCAAAAAATTAAACGAAACAAACCAGTAATTTTTATGTCAAGTACATTCAGAGCGTCACTTAATCATATTTTGCAAAGTACGCGTAAATTTCAAAATTTAACTACACAAATAAACAATTTTCAGGTAAATAAAGAAACACACATCTTTTTCTGATGTCCAAAATGAATGCCATATATTCGTGTCATTTATATTTTTTAAATAGTCGTGTCAATTCGAGTGCGATTTGACGTGGAATGGCTCGTATTTCAATTCGTTTCGCTCTCACCCATAAGAACATAATGACCCACAAGTCACCCACGATGTTACCCACAAAAATGTGTATGACTCAATGTCATACATTCTGGGGGCAGAGTGAACATATGAAATACTAATAACTCTTGAAACCCTTATCAGGCAGACGGTCATTCTTGTTTTAGTTCATCAGCACTTGCATCAAAAACTGGCCGAACACAATTCGTTAGTGCATGGGTAGGCAGAGCGCGCCCTCATACTTAGAATTGATTTTCTTAGAACTGTATGTGTGGAGTGCCCACTTTTTTTCTTGTTGTATTTTATAGAAAATTGAACAAGGAACACGCCTATATTTTTTTAAAATTTTTATCTCATCGAGTTTATATAGAAATTTTACTTTTTTTGAAAAAAATACATTTTTGAAAATGAAAAAAACTTTTTTTGAAAAATTTATTTACAGAGGAATAAAATTCACATTTCAAAGCATTAAATGACACAAACTAGAAATTTTTATATTTAGTACATTCAGAGAGATAATTGATCTTATTTTGTGAAGTACCTGTAAATTCCAAAATTTAATATAGACATAACTACACAAATAATCAATTTTCAGGCAAATAAAAAAAATTCGTGTCTCTTTTTTTGATGTCCAGACCTAAGAAAAAAAATATCGTACATTTTAAAAAATGTCGTGTCAACTCTTGTGCGATTTGACGTGGAATGGCTCGTATATCACTCCGTGTATACGTACGTAGTATACAAGATAGTAAAAATGGCTTATTCTACATTATATTATGTATGTTGGGGGACAGTTCAACCCCATTAATGTAATTCCAATGTGAGACGTTCATCATTGGAAGAAGGAAGGATCAGGTATCCAAAGTTTCCATTACGTTTATGAGGCGCATGTCGTTTTTCAATAATTTGTAACTCCTGATACTATTCTTATTTCAATTCCAAACTTTTTATAAAGTTGTTGCATAGGTGTAGCTGTAAATTACATTTTTCGTTAATTTTAAAAATATAAATTTTCTGTAAATACATTTTAAAATGTTTTAGTTAATTTGGAAATCCTATAAAAATATATTTTCGCTACTTCAAAATGACTCAAAATGCCCCATGTATAAGCTTTATAATGATATATAAACATTTTTATAATCTTTTAAGATGTATGCGATAATAAGAGCTTTTGGTTAGTAATACGCGCAATTCTTTCGAACTTCAATTCACTATAAATGGGAAACTATATTTGCTTCAAGCCTTCGTGAGCGGTAATGTTACATATTTGATAGAACACATTTGAAAAAAATTAAAGCATCCAGGGTTGTGTTTTTTGTTGATTTGATGTGGAATGACCCAGCTCCTTTAGAGGAAATTTTACACACAGACCTAGAGGCATTCGCATACTGTAAGAAGACAGGTTTCCCCTAGATTACAAAGGCATCGTTTGTCAGACGACGCAACTCGTGCCCCCACCTCCTTCCCCTCTCCCCGTCCCCCAAACTCTGTGTCCCTTGATTGTGTGACTATTCAGACCTGTCCACGATTTCTTCTCCGCCCGTGCTCTGGAGCACCAAGTTCGCTCCGACTGACGACGAAGCGCGCTTCAGTTCGGCTGTTTCCGCCACAGCCCGACGGCCGTCCCCGACTGCCAGTTACTCAGCCCTACCGCGCACTTCCCTCGCCGAGCGACAGTCATTTACTGGGTCGTTTCAATCGGATGAAATGCGACAATTTTTTAATGCAGTTCATGTAAAATCAATGGGGATTTTAATTTAATTTTATTCCACGGAATAAGTTTCTTTTTTATTTTCTAGTTTGAAACATATAATTGAGGAAAACGGGATTTCCTGAATAAGTAGGTTTAGTTAAAGCAAACAAAAGCAATTTCATAGTAACAATTTTATTTTTATTGTTTACAAAACGCTCGATGGGGGGACAACATTCCTTTTCGCCATCAAACGCAAGGAATTGCGAAGACTCTCGTCGCTCATCCTCGAAACTTCGATTTGGTTCACTGCATAACAGAAAAGAAGCTCTCGCATACATACGTGGATCCAAACATAGAAATTACTTTCGCTGCTTGCATATGCAGTTTTGGGAACTCTTGTTGTGGACAATTTTCATAAAACTCTAGCAAAGAGTTCGCCGTCCAAAATTTATCTTTCTGTCTCGTGTGACATTGCAAGTCAATCAACTCCAATTGCAAATGTTCCGGAACAGTCTCTGCCGAAATCGAAAATGGTGTCGCAAAAAATGTAAACAACTGTTCTCGTTCTCTTAAGTTCTCGAAGCGGTTAGAAAAGTTTTCTTTCAAATCTTGAATAACAGTGACATATTCATCGAAACATGCACCTTCTTCCACAGTCTGAAGACATGAAAAGTGTGCTGCATTCCTATTCCTTAATTGACTTTCCCACAGGGAAAGCTTTAATTCAAAGGCTTTTATTTTATCAAATAAATCTGCAATGAGACATTTCTTGCATTGCATTGACATATTAAGGTCATTTAGATGGCAGGTAATGTCAGCAAGAGACCCTAATGCTGCCACCCACTTTGGGTCGGCTAGCAGTTTACATTCATCAGGTTTTTCTTTAAAATCCAAAAACAATTGTATAGCCCCCTTTACTGCAAAAAAACCTCTTAAAAACGGCTCCATGACTCAACCATCTCACTGCACAATGATACGGAATATCCGAAAATTCAGCGTTTATGTCTATCAATAATTCTTTGAATTGACGGTGGTTAAGTCCATGAGCACGGAGAAAATTTACAATGCGGATAACGTCTTAAGCAACATTGCCAATATTCGCCGCTTTTGCACAAAGTGCTTCCTGGTGTATAATACAATGCCCGCAGCTAATGAGTTCTTTGCCAAACTCCAACAGTTTTGTTTTTACTAACGTAAAAAATACAATGTGCACTCCACACATAGACGGTGCACCGTCAGTTGTTACAGAACACAGCCGTTCCCACGGTAAACCCACTTCTTCCAAAGCATCCTCGACGGCTCGAAAAATATCGACACCCGTTGTTGTGTCCTTGAGGTCGCCTTGTCGCACTGACGGAAGGGATGCCCCCCCCCCCTGGTGACTAATTTGCGCCGGCGCGCTGCGTGGAGCACGGGCGGAGCAAAATTGCACCGGAGCACACTTTTGGACAGGCCTGATTCAAGTTGTTCTGAGCGTTAGCAATCATAACGGGACGACGGCGATCATAACAAAGTTCGCGTGACGAGGTACTACTTCTGCGGACGCTTCTCAACAGCCGCGTGTGGACAGCACCAAGCAAGTGACTGCTGTGAGAGTGATCTGCCTCTCACAGCAAAGCACTCTCAAAGACTCTGCCTTCGTAACAATGCTTGGTACAGGACGCCTTTGAAATCTTGGCATAACATTTGAGACGACGTGCCTAATGACGTTCAGCTGCTGAGAGGTGATATCTCTGTATACCACGAGAGGGGGTCTTCTGTGGAAGTACACGCCAGTGAGTATTCCTTTGCAATCCATATCAGCAATCCTGTGACGCGGGCCCGCCTTGCGTCTTTCAGTTGGACCACATCCGGGCCACGAATCGAGGACTATTCGACGCTTCTCCGTCTCGAAAAGGGAAATGATTGTCTCTTATTTTTTGCGGATACGGCCAGAAAATTCTAAGAAATTTCTATTAAAAAATACGTATTTGATTTTTTTATTCTACCAAAACTATGTTCTGTTTCCAGCATTTACATGAATTGTTATGCCATGATTCATCAAATTGACGATCATTACATTATTTTTTTAAATGAAACAAACATTTACAACAATTATTTACTACGATACATTTTCATGTAACTTTCTATGCTCGAAAACGGACAAGAGGCGTCACGCTAAGGTAGTCGCTGGTATTGTAGGGTTAATCTCGCTGCACACTGTTGCCGCTTGTAGGGGAGAAGACAGCGCCCTCGCGGACAAGGGTGGGGGTTGGGGGACGGGGGGAGGGGCGTGCGAAAGCGGGCCGGACGCTGTCCGAGTTCCTTGCACGTCGCAATGAGCACGAAGCTTGGAATCGAACAATCCCGCGCGGTTAAAATACGTACAGATTAAATGAAATGCTGAATCAAGTTTCTTTTCCATATTGTGTTTCGCTCACATTTGTAGATTTGCCTCTCTACTACTTGCAGGAGTTCGGGTCACGTGTGTTTGTTCATTCGCGTTACCGATTTGTAAATTTGTAAATTGGGAGGTTTATGGGATTACCTAGTGAGCATACATTCTGAGTATGGCATTCTGAGAAAGCAACTAGTGGCGCAGCAGCTGCACATAATTTCTCGCATTATTTTTAAATTTGCACGTTTCGAAAATTCAGAGAGTTCAACTATAATGAGGCTTGTTTCAATATTTTAAACGTTCCTAGTTCTATCTGCGGGAAAAAAGTGAAGAGAAAGAGCTGATTTTTTAGAACAGATTTTGTTTAAGGAAAACACTTCTATCTTCTTTGGAAATGTTCATATTTTGCAATTTGCGAAAATACCGAAATGGGACCAGCACCATTTTTACCGTCCTTTGATGCATACGAGGAGAACATTTAAAGGAAAAAAATTGCACTCATTTCTGGGAAAAGAGTTGTTTAAAAAGTTAAAATTGCCAATATTTCGCACAAAATTGTTTAAAACTAATCATATTTTTGAAAAATGGTCATTATCTAATTTCAAGATGTCTTTAAAGAACATTTTATTCAAGAAAAAATGTCTATCTTCTATTTTGTAGTTGTAGGAAGACTCCGAAAAACGGACGTTTGCAATTTTCAAAAAAATCAGGGATTACAACGAAAATGGTCTGCAGTGTCCTGCACCTTTCTCTAACCGACATTTACGCTATCCAAGCACATGATTTAATAAAAAAATTATGAAAATTTTTAGGCTTCGTGTAAAGTACTCCCAAAAATAAATTCCACTTCAAATTTAGAGGGCGTCGTGTTCCTTTAAAGTTGATCGACGAATATCAATTTTACATAGAAAAAATCGTCTGAACTGTTTAAGCGCTACCTCTGTCCACAAAACGGACCGGTGGGAAGAGGTTTTGCCGTCAATCGATTTTTAGGTATCTAGGACCCAGCAGTAAGGTTTTTTTATGTATAAAATTCGCTGTTTTCCAACGCACGATTACAATATTTTCTTGCTAAGCAAGAGCGAGAAAGTAAAAATATACATTTGCATTGAAATTCGGTCACTTTTAAAAACCAAACAACACTGAGAAATGGGGAAATGTCAACTAATATTGAAGATGAGGTTGTTAGTGGCATTGCAAAACTCCTTCGTTCTCTCCAATGTGATGACAGTACACAAGTTTCAATTAGCACGCAAATACTAGCATTTTTCGGTTTTTAATTGGCGACAACACGATTCAAGAAAAATATAATTGTGTCTGCTACAAGAACTGCTACGAAGGGGAATAATGCCATGTAATGATTTCCGATAATATCCAGAAGCATGAACTCAGACAAACCTTACTTGGTTTTACTCAGACAAACCTTACTTGGTTTTGTGCTAATGCTGTTCTCAACATGTTGAGATTCGTGAAAGAGAAGGATACCGAACTGTACACTGCATCATTCCCCGTTAAGCTTCGCCTCAAAATTGTGGCCTCTTAGCTTATGCTTGGCATTAAAAGTTGCTATCAAGGTACTCAGTTTTGTTAAACGTAGAGTTCGCAAAACGAGAATTTTCCAAAAATTGCCGAAATACAAGAAAGGCTTGACAATTTATCAGTGGCGTGCATTCACCCTTAGCACTTCTGGCCAAAGCAAGAATGATGATTTAATGATAATTAAAATTTCACCGAACCGCATGTGACATGATCAAACATGTCCCACCCACTGCGCACTCTACTGCGATCTGCGCGCCGGCCCACTGTGCAACCCAGCGGACAATGCGCACAACACATTGCTTCAAGGCCGCGCCGCGCCGCGTGTCGCCTCGCCTGGCCCTCCGGCCCTGAGGACTTGGTTGCGCTGCTCCCTGCCAGACAGCAGGAGAGCGCAGTCCTATCGTCGCACGACTTGAGTGAAGTCGGCGCCGCACCGTGGGTGAGAAATGCCTCAAAGCTGGCCAAAATTCCAAAAACTCAAATTACACCCCTGGCGCTGAGATTTCGCCTATCGTTAGAGTTATGTCCACCCCCTTCATAGACATAAGCAGAAATTCAGTGCACCGTTCTAAATCCACGGAACTGAGCTCCAAAGATGGGTTCAGATTGCTTCTGATTTCTGTCGTGACGAATGTTTAACAGAAAGCCCGTATTGGTACAATCAGTACTCAGGGATTTTGCAAGATACCGGTCTGCTCTATATCTTAGTTTGTAGAGAGAGATTTTCTTATTCTCCAGTAAAGACTATTTCCATTTTTGTGAATAAATTTTTATGTTATTGTTAAAAATATAAATTTGCGCGTTTGAATCGTGCAATAGAGATATCGTAATTTTCTTCGAGGCTTTTAGTTGTTACTTTCGCTTACTTCCGATTTGAGACAAATTGTTATGAGAAGAAAAAAATGTGAGGAAAATGACCGTGTTAACAGATTATAGCACATTACAGCGTTTTGTGAGATGCAGGCGTTTAAATTTTTTTCTACGTAGTTTGCACTGCTTGCACTAAGTACTGCGGATTGTACTCTCGCATAAGTCACTTCCTGGCTTTTGTTAAAAGAGTAAATAACATTTTTAAGACTTCTAAGACGATTTGTATTACAAAACAAACATTTATTCTTTTAGACGAATTTCTACTAAATGCTAAAATATGAGGTATGTGAAATGCGATCGCCGCGACGCCAAAATACAGCAATTAGTAGTCTTTGTCAATATACTGATACTGAGAAAATATCAAATGAGCTATTTACAAAACAATGGCAAACTATAGTGACTTTGCCAGTTGGGACAAAAGGAGTAGAAAGTGTGGTAAATTTTTAAAAGAAAATTCAGCTTGGTTGAATGAAATATTTATTTTGCCATCTTAAATTCCTACTCCAGAAGATCTTGAAGATTCTTCAAACCTATGACGCCCAAAGACTTCATATGAAGCAAATAGTGAAGGAGCAAAAGAAGGAAAATAAAAAACGATTCGTGACACCCATTCTTCTCCCAACCCAATGCGTCTGCGCTTCGAAGGGGCAAAGGACACAGCTTGGCTGATGAAGGAGGCCTTGAGAACTCCAAGCTTACATGCGCAGCTCAATACACACCAATTCCACGTTGCCCGAATTGGTTCAACGAACGGCCTTCGTGTACCCCACGTATAACGAAGTAGGGACCGCTAAGGAACGATGTTAGCATGACATCACTTTACAGAATTGTTCCCGAAGTAAATCTGCAGTCTACTCTACCATACTGCTTTTCGAATAATTTTCTCACCAAATTTCTTTCGGCGCCCAGCTCAAGTTGATAAGCAAGAGGGGTTTTGATGGTAGCACTTAACACAATGAGTAAAAACAGGAGGCTATTTCAGTAATTCAGATATGTTTATTAACTGTTTTGATTCGATTCAACTTTGTCTCTTCGTAAGAAACAAAAACTGTTTTATGGCAAAATCCTCAACTTCCATAAATTCGTTATTGCAGACCGATTAAGCTTCATTTCCGAAACAGAAACAGCTCAGCTAAATAAAAATTAAAAAACAAATTATGCAAAATCAAATTAAACAACTTAGGTCTACTCTTGTTTCGCTTGACGGCTTTCTATGTAATGTGGTTTCCACGACATGCTTCTGATTATGGCGGATGGAAAGGTACGAAGCACTTTGACAACAACTTCAATGCAGAAATATTACATTTGTAAAGAAATTCCAAAGAAAATGATTGATTTAAATGAATTATTAATAAGGATGAATTTTCTCTCCTTGCCTTGAAAAAGAAAGTGAAAGTGCTTCAAGCAGCAAAGATGAATTAGCAGGAAAAACTCGCATAAAACATCCCCTTGTATAAAGCATAAATACATATTTCTGTTGTATAACAGATGATATTACTTATTTATATGCATTCCATTAATCATTTATTCAATTACCTTCCATTTTTTCCCCTGGAAATGCGGGAATTTGGAGAAGGGAGTTTTGGCCAGGTTTCGGTTCTTCCTGGCCCAGTGTGCGTCGTGGCGAACAAGTGATGTGTATATAGTAGTGTAAATAGTGCAGTGTAGTGTCTAGTGTGTATGAATGCGAGAAAGAATGTGTGAGAGAATGAGCTGTAAATATAGTTATAAGAATGAATGAGTGAGTGAATGTAACAAAATGAAAAAAGAAGAAGAAAGAACATTTTTAAAGAACTTAACTCTCAAACATAAAACCTGTAAATAAACTAGGCTAGTCCTAAAGAGGCGAGCCATGTAATGTTAAGTAGTATTTTTAAGATAAAAGCCCTCACTTAACTCCAAAAGCCCAATCGGCTGGAGTAAATGTATCCCCTTTACCTGAATAAATTCCCGCCCCACCAGGGTTACTGGAGGGGGGGAAATCGAAAAAAAAAATCATCGCACGCGACAGACAGTGCCACAGTATCGTGCATTGTTATTCGTACAGTCACATTTAACAACAAAATGTTAACTTATCTCTGAGTATAACATTTTAAAATAATGTCTTGTTTGAAATTGAGCACCGATTGCATTAGTAGCAAATACAATGTCAATAAATATTATTACATGGGTGTATGTTAAACACAATATTAATATTGAATTAAACAAACCTCTTTCGTTACAGCTTTGCTATTTGTACAGTCAAAGTGAGTGGCAATATGCAGTTTTTTCACGTCGAGTTACTCGGCCCTTGACAGTTTTTTGGATCTCAATGGGCTCTGTCGGAATAGTTCCGCCAGTAGGCAACAGTTGGCATCGGAATGACCAAGCTGAAGGAGCTTACTTGCTGTGAGAAAGAGGTACTTGTCAACTTAGCACTTAGGCGCTATTTTTTGACAAATAAATCGAATAGTTAACAAAAGCCAGTGTAATATGCAGTAGATTGTAAGAAGGTTTAGAGAGGAAGGTTCTATCAAAAAATTTGCCACGAAACCCAAAGGAATGAATATCAACAACCGAAGGTTCGTGTATCTGACAGAACCTACGCGGTGTGCCGAGGATTTAACACGCTTTCGAGATCGCAGGCTCATAGATCAGAGATCTATGAGTTTGTGGCTTCAGTTGTCTTTCCTTTACGTCAAAACGTGTTAATCTGTGTCTTTATGCACAATTCTGTGACCGTTTATGAAAATGGAATGTGAGTGTTGTATAGATGATTTTACTAATGAAGTCTGATATAAAACTGTTTTTGATGTTTTTCCTAAAGACATTACGTCGATTGAAGACGTGCAGATGAGAAAGTGTTGTTCTCAATAAGGAATAATTGTGAAATCTTATCTCCCTGTAAGCATGAAGAAATAAAATACGCTCAAAAATTTCATCTCTTTGGTCAGTCTTTTTAACATCTTTACAAAAATCATAAAAACGTGTATCAAAAGCAACGAGAGAAATAATTTTGGCTCATTATTACAAGAATAAAACTTTTCTGAATATCTTATGACAGGGAAATTATTGTGTCCAACACGGTCAAAAATAGTAAACAGAATGGCAAATTTAAACGCGAAAAAATAAATAAAACGTTGAATTTAATTATTTGTTATATTTTATAAATACTTTTTTTGTTATTTACGTTAGTAAACACGCACATAGCCCCTTCGCAACCAACCATATAAACAACGCTTTAAGTACACGTCCATAGCAACGGCCAACGGCCATTAAAATTCTCGCAGTCCATTAAAAATATTTTAGCGGACTTTCGGGTTTAGATTTTATCAGTGCTCGTAAATCTTGATATAAATATGATTTTGACACAAAACACATTTTTTGTGAATAAATGTAAACAATTATCAGAGGAATATGTACCCCTTTCTCTTGTGTATTGTTCACGATCAAGTCTGCAAGTTCTTATCCCCGGCAAGCACCAAATTCTACAAAAACAAGAATGACCTTCAAAAGTAGGTATATGTGATCATCAGCCTCTAGTGAGAACTTAGTTACTTGCTCTTCCGATTATTTAGGATTGTAATTAGCTTATATTATTTCTTCAAATGTTCAATAACTTTATAATAGTATATTATAAACTTTATAATAGTATATTTTAAATAATTAGCCTTCAGTATTTACTATTATTTCAAATTATAGGGAATGAATAACTTAAGTGGATACTCTGTCTTCTCGTGTATTTTTATACATTTTTTCAGCATACTAAAGTATGACTAGAGACTAGTTGATTTGAATGTTTTTGATCGTTAGTTCAAACAAGCTAGCATAAATATTCGTTAATGTCTCGAACATTCCTTTTCGGTCGTCAATCACAAAATAAACCATACGCTTTTTCATAAGTGGTTACAGATTTAGAAGGCATCAAACTATATCTTGCATCGTCTGCTTCCTTCAGAATACCATTGGCACGAAAATATATGCTGTATTTCGAAATCCCAGGACATTTTTTCTCAATCACCTTGCATTAGCAGAAAAAGCATTCAACTGTTTAATCACAAAGCATCCAGTACAATCAACCCTTGCTACAGAAAACCGAAAGTAATGACAATTTTTTCTTAACTCATCAAAGTGATAAAAGTTTATTTTAAAAAAGCGATAAATTAGAAATAACAAAAAACATTGTATGAGACTCGTCCTCTATTAGTCTTTAAGGACTCGTGACATAAATAACTATTATGGCCCGTTCAGCTTTAAAATCAAGATGACCATATTTTCAATAACATACGTAGATATGAAGTTGTAAGTTTGTTTTAAAGTACGTAATATTGAATAATTATATATTAGTCCATTTTTATGTTTATTAGTAATAAAACATAAAGAATTACTTTAAATGAGTGTAGATTTTAGTTAAAATAACTTCAAAATAATGTGATTATTACTTGGTACAACGTGTCTTTAATGTGGAAATTAAGCCTTTCTTTTTCGTAAGTTTTCAATTTTAAAAAATATACTCTGAGTCAAATATAAAAGTTGAAATTTCTACTGAAATTTTATATAATAGTGGTCTAGCATGTTTTCAATTTTCAGATTTTTATCTGAAAATTTGGAAAAAAAAATCAAAATTCCGGATTTTAAGAAGATGTAATTTTCAAATGGTTCATTATATACCAATGATATTTTAAAAAATGTAACTGTACTGTTGTGTGTAAAAGCGCAGAAAAAATTAAGACTATAATTCTATTCCTTCTTTGAGAAACTACTCTCTGAAAATCGAATTTCTTTCATTCGCGTTCCATAGATTTGGTTGCCAAATGCCCCAGATAAAAACCTAGAATGTAGATAAATAATATTTTGATTTGCAGGCCAGAGTATACTGAATCGGATGCTTTTTATTATAGAATACCATAACAACCTAGAGCGGCGTAATTTATAAAAGAGTAAATGTCTGCAAACGCGAAAAATGGCGCACGGCGTGAAACAAAAATAGCCCCCATTTGTAAACCAGGTACAATAAAAAAAAGTTGAAGATGTTTTTGAACATCCAAAACATAGGGAAATGTATGTACAAAATATGAATTTTTTTCGAGATGGTCGAGCGACCAGTGCTGGACCACTGAAAATGGATTGACCCGGATTGGATGGGACGACCGTAGAAAGGTGTCGCTGGGTCAGACGAGTCGGTGCATCTTCCGATCTTCTGCCTCTTCCAAACTTTCGCCCTTCCGAGCTGTCTTTTCTACAATTTCTTGAATTACATTCAAATGAAATTTTTTAATTGACAATTTTTTCCCAGTCGTTAATTTGTGAAGAGACTGCATTCAACACATAAATCTAAAATATGAAAAATAATTTTTAAACCACTTGATGGTTGTTCTCACGAACTTTCTCGAGCTGAAAATTCTGTCCGCTCGAGGAACTATTATATACTAGTCTGATTAGGTTTATTTGCATAGTCATTAATTCAAGATTTGCTCTCCACCAACAACTAGAAGTACTATTGTAGTTACTTGATACATATGATGATTGTTGCTTATGCGTGTAGTGAAACTATTCAATTAACGTTTTGCCATGGTCTGTAAGTGCTGTGTACTCAATTGTGGAGGGATGTGGGTGAACAGTGAAGAGTGAAGGCTGTGTTTGTGTTTTACCTGTACCAATATTTTCGTTATCATTCGGTGAAATTTTACAGTCAGCGGGTTCAGACACGTAGCTTTCTCAAAAGTAAAAAGCTAATATTTTTGTAGATTCGTAGGCTTCCGCGGCCGGAGTCATTATATTCTTGGCTGTCCGGGATGAGCCGCGTCTCAGTAGGTTTTACTGACGTTTCGGCCATCTTGCTGTGGCCTTCTTCAGAGCTAAACTGCTGCACTAATATTTTTGTGACTATCATGAAAAGCTAAAACCTAACTGGCAAAGAATATTGAATAATTACTTCAAATCTCTTTTAGGAAGTGTTGGGAATTGTTCCAAGAAAATTCTCCATGACATTAAATAAATATTTATCGAAATTTTCTTTTACACATCAATTGCATTGTTTTTTAATTTTTAATTGTTATCGTGTTAGTATATCGCAAGTTACCTTTATAGATTTTTGAACAAATAAACACGTTTCGTTAACTACTTTCCCTCTTAGAATGAAAATAGGATAGGGATGAGTGTAGGGTCTAACATGCGAGAGTTCTCGCATGGGTACGCAGAGATAGTGGGGGAAAACTTGTGCTATGGCATAACACAAAGAACAAACTTTTTAAACTAGCTAAAGTAAAATAGCTTGAAATAAATGGAAAACAAAAATCAAAACGCGCTAGCCTACAATACTACGCGAATTAAAAAAACAACTAAATTTAAAATTATAGAAAGAAAAGCGCAAGTCACTCGACAACTGCCAACGATTGCAGTCCAAACGCACGATTTAAATGTTGGCGGTATCTGGAAGTATGTACATCAACGCCCAGCTGCAAACGCATATTGTAAATAATAAACTGTTTGATATTAAACTCAAAGTGTCGGTTCGTTAAGATATCCAATATGCAAACGTCGTCTGAGCAACATTCCCATGTATATACCGAAGAGAAGTCTAAGCCTACTAAACTGTTTCTAATGGCAACAAGTGATATTCAGTACTCAAAGGTGAAAATATTAGTTTGATTATTTTTTGGCTGGGAATTGCATTTCTTGACGTACGTAAAATCGCAGAAAATAATCCAAATACTTTTTAGTACACAAATAATTTTTCAATTTTCGCACCCCAGCAAGCTGGCACCCTGATTCTCCAAAACCCCCTCGGTTCCTCATAACAAATCAAGGAAAGTTAAATAATATTGCAAAGAGTAGGTCTGTACTTGCCCGATCCGGTATTTTCGTACTACTTTACTTGGCTTTTTCAAGAGCAAAAACCTTTTCTATTATTTTTGTGACTGTCAAAGAAAGCGAAAAGCTAACTCTCAAGGAAGATTGAATAATTTCTTCAAATGTTGTTTTTAAAGAAGAATGAATTGTTCCAAGAACGTCTCTCTATAATGATGAATAAAGGTTTATTGAAAATTTGTTTCCAACATCAATTGCATTTTTATTTTTGTTTGATATTCTGTAAGTACATTAGAAGTTCCTCTCCTTCCCTCTCCTTCTTAGGGAAAGGATAGACAAATGGGTAGGCAAAGGGTGGGGTTTATCATGCAACAGTTCTCACACGGGTACGCTAGTACAGTATGCTTATTCATATCATCTTCGGACGTACTACAAGTAAATGTCTTATGAGAGAAAAACACCCAATTCCTTTGTCTAACTCTTTCCCCGAATTTTTTAAAAATTATTTAACTTTTGAGTTCAATATCTTGAAATGAGTATCAATAGAGTTGTACCACTATTAAAATAACGCTTCCATATTTCGCCGGTTTTCCAATCGGTTTAATTGTTTGCAGCCATCTTTGGAGTATTGCATGTGGTTAACATTCATTACAATACTCTCTGATTCACACTTCCTGCTTTTCCTGCCATTTAAACGCAAGCAAGATGTCGAAACACATAAACTTCGATTCTCCTTTTTACTTTTTTGAATATCTTTTCCATTTTCGGCATGAGAGGCCTATTTTTTTCCCACCACGAGCGTTCGTGGCTGGGTCGGGCAACCATGTAACCAAAGCTAGACCTTTGTACCAGTTGTGAACTATGTTTCATGACCCTTCTGTTTATACTTTTTGAGGAGTGTGGCTACAACACGCTCAGATTGCCCTAACAGGTGGTCCTCAATGTCACTGTCCTTTTCGTGTACACAACAAGGACCTCTTGGCAGTCGCTCAGAGCGTATAATTTAATTAATTTAAAAAATATTTTCACAATTTTTGTCAATAACCGTTAGATTTTTCTTTAATTTTTCTCCTCGTGTGTAATAAGAAACGGTAAATAATATTGTGCTAGTCTTATTTTCGGCGAACTTTGTTTGTTTTTTTAAATTACAAAATGTTAACATTCCAAAACTACAAAATTAAAGATAGAGAATTTTGCCATAGACACAGTCTATCATAAGAAATCAGATCTTTGAAAAAAATATCATGAATAATTTTTTTGAAAGAAATAATAGTAGTTTTTCCGTAATTTGGGTTTGAAATTTTGCAATTTCTAAAAAAAAAATTTTATCAAAAACCGCTCTATTTTTCCCCTACGGGTAGATTGGACATTTAAAAGAATCACCTTTTCGTTAAACGGTCTGAGTTTTCGAAAATTTATAAATAATACGAGAAAGTACGAGCTGTTGTAGCAACACTAGTTTTAAAAAAAACTAATTTGTTTTGTTTGCTTGTCGAGGAGAGGAAGAAAATGTTCGATATGTGCGTATTCCCACTGTTTTTCTTTCTGTTTCGTAGCTGTGGCTGGAAACTCCATTCGCCAGTCGCCCCCAGCGCCACCTACAGGAGGACAATCGACTCCTCGAACGGCCATCTCGAGGGAGCGAAATCGAACGAGCCAGAGCGCGAAACCGCCTCTAGATGTCAGAGGGCTCGTGAAGGTTTGGAACAGTGAGGCTGCATCTGGGGAGACAAAACATTTCCCATCAACTCCATTTGTTCTTTCACGCTGAATCAAAAACGCGGAGGCAGACTTTTCCGTTCCTTGTAGTTGAGGAAACGAAACAAACTCTGACGTATTCAGCAATTACCTGTTTCAACAAACCAATGCGAAGAGTCTTCAGAAACGTCAGTGGAAAGCAAAAACAAAAGACACAATCGACGCGTTGCGAAGCAGCAGAAACAAAAGAAATTGAGGACCCATTAAAAAAATTCAAAAAACATTTCCTGTCGACTTCTTTGCTCTTGTCACACAATAAAGAAAGCGCAGAATCCTCATTACAGAATCGTATGTTTGTCGATGTCCTTTACACGGCACAGCACTGAACTCCTCTGCTCCTCCTCCTTCCTCACATCTTGCGTTGTGAGGCTCCAGGCTTGGGACTGGCGTAGCGGAGTTGAAGCTGAGCCTTACTCTTATGACCAAATAGGCACAGAGCTCGATGCTTCAGGACTTGCAAAGCCGTAGGACGCATTTCTGGATCAGGGTGAATCATTTGCCTGAGAAGTTCGTTCAAGGCTCGATTGTATGATGGCAGTTCTTTGAATTTTCCTTTCCTGATTTCTCGCCACTCAGTTCCATTCTTTGGCAACGGTCCACCTCCAGCTTCAGGTGCTGCCAACCTGTGTCGGCGCTAGACACAAGCGGACTGACGATCGCCCGGGGCCCCTCAACTCAAAAAGGTAACAAAAAGTGGAAAAGAAATTGGAACTCGAGAAAATTGTTAGCGTAATTTTATAAGTCGAGGTACTGTAGTCTAATATTTGACAATATTTTCGATTAATATTAAATAGTTAATTATAGTTATTAATTGTAAGGTAGGACTCTATGAAATGAATGAAATGATACTAACATTAAAAAGAGATTCTACTGAAATTCGTATTTATTATTTCATGGTGAACAATGAATGATTTTATTAAACACTAACTAAACACAACTATTTTTTAACGTTTTAAGCTCGCCGTAGAAATTGTAATATTGGATCACTAACTAATTTTACTTAAAACTATGCGTTAAAATATATTTCCCAAAACTTTTTCTACTTTAAATTTTCACATTTTGAATTTCCTTTTCGGGGAGAGGGGCTACTTTTCAGCATTGTCCCGAGCCCAATATTGCTTAGATGGCACTCCTGTCAACCACACTCCAACAATTTTAGCTTTTTCCTTCGTGTAATTATTCTGTAAAATTTCCAGGTTGTGGCATACCGAAAATAGTCGGAATGTTGGGGATTATTTTCTCACAATTTTTATGGCGAAGAAAATGTTCGTGTGTCCAATATTCCATACATTTTTTTAGCAAAGTAGAAGAACTGAATAGAACAGAGTTCGGGAGTGGGCGCCCATCTGCGATAAGCGGAGAGGTTAAATGATTTTTTTGATACAATTACATCTGAGAAGTGTGAAGAGCGCGCAGCTCAGTGAAATAAAGTAAGAACAATTTAATAATTTCATCGAATTACTTAATGGGGTTCATGACAAGAGAATTTGTGCTTAATGTCAGCATATGTAGTAATGATTACTAAATATTGAGTATTAATTGAATAAAGCTGATTATTTGATTTTGTGTACAATTCGAAGTGATGGAGTAGAGAATAATTTTCCAAAACTTCGTCTATTCACAGTCAACCGTCTGTACAAGCAAGGCAAGTAAAGTAAGTAATCGAGTGAACGAAAACTAAAACCTTCATAAATTGAATAGGCCAAGGGAGTAATTGATTACAATGGCAGCCCGCCACTGGCTTGCACTAAGGATAGGCCATGAAGTGAACATCGGACGGTCGGATGGTTCTTCGCAGAAGTAGAACAACTTACAGAAAAGTTAGCTCCTCATGATTCAAACATCAGCAGATACTATCAGGAATTTCATGAAATCAGTCTTATTGGCAGGGTGCAGTTTGGCAGTGTTTATAAATGCATGAATAGACTTGACGGCTGTATTTATGCCAGCCAAAAGGGCATTCGCCCTGTAGCTGGTAGTGTAAACAAAAACAACGCTCTTAAAGAAATGTATGCGCTTGCCGATCAGGGAAGACATGAACATGTGAGATATTATTCAGTGCAGTCAGATGACCATACGCTCAATCAAAACGAGTACTGTAATGGAGGCAGCCTAGCTGATTTGATTGAACGAAACAAACATCTTAGACAAGCTTTTTCTGAGATTGAAATGAGACAACTGATACTCCACGTTGCTGTTGAATTGAGATAAATTCATTCCATGCAGTTAGCACATATGGGCAGTAAACCTGACAATATATTTATATCTCATGAAAAGAAGTTCAAGAGATTGCAGGTTTAGCTTGCACATGATGGTTTTGAGGAAGAAGACAACGAAGTTACCATCTACAAAAAATGAGCTGAGTCAAGTTACAAGTGAAATCCATCAATGGAAGAAGGTGATTGTAGATATGGATCCACCTTGTGACATACCGAAAATAGAAGGAATATAGGGCATTATTTTCTTCACAGGTTTGATGGCGAAGAAAATGTTCGTGTGTCCAATATTCCATTCATTTTTTTAGAAAAGTAGAAGAACTGAATAGAACAGAGTTCGGGAGCTGGCGCGCATCTGCGATAACTAAGCGCAGAAGTTAAATGAATTTTTGGGATACAATTACATCTGAGAAGTGTGAAGTGCACGCAGCTCAGTGAAATGAAGTAAGAATAATCTACTTATGACAGATTGACAGCATGGCTATCGTCCAGGCAGATCATTAATCTTGGACGTTTTGATGACTATGGGTCGCAATATGAGTTTTGGGAATAGAATAAACTTGACGTTTGGGAATGGAGAATCTCTGAACCGGATACGACCTCAGATGCAACAATTTCTGGTGGAAACTGCTTTTTAGAATTAGCCTGTTACAGCTGAAATCACGGTTCATGTTCTGAAATAATTTGTTTAGGGTATCTGGCCACATTTGCAAATCATGCAACAATTAAGATAACGGAAGGTATAGATTTGGTTACTACCACAATTCGCTACAACCAGATTCAAGTACCAGAACTCATTTCATTAATAATAGAAGGAAATGAGGTGACCTTTGGCCATAAAATGGTGAGATGATTCACCAGTACCTGCGAGAAATAAGTGCCACGACTTTGCATTGATGTCTAGATGGAGAACACTTGACTTGACAGAATTCTTTGTGGCTATGTGGCTGAAGTAACGTCCATCTAGCATTGCAAGCGTGGACTACTGACAGTTTTTTAGCCACATGAAAGGTTACACGCAGCGTCAAAAGGTGGCATTTGATGGAATTCGGGAGCATGTAGTTTATCGAGTACCTCCAGTGCAGACTTACTCTGGAGCACAGCAGAGGTCCTTTCGTAGCATTACGCCTTCAAGTGCGAAGACTGCCCACTCATCCACCCCAGCGCCAGCCCCCGTGGGCACAGCCCCAGTCCCAAGGAGGCAGCTGCATCCACGCCTGCTCAGTCGCTGTGGAGGCCCAGGGCCACCGTGGAGTGTGGATGGAGAGCCGCTGGTTGGTGCTGGGCTCCGAGGCCCGCCTCAATGCTCTGCCGTCGGAATGGGTTCCAACAACTGCCCGTGACTCGCAGCGCAGAATCCTCAGACTGCCTTCAGCGCTGCGTGTGTGTCTGGGACACCTCCGAGAGGCGAAAAGCTGTCACTTGAGCAGGGCGACCTCCACCAGACACTCGCAGAGAGTGCCTCGGCCCTGGACGAGGCACATGTGGAGGCGGCAGGCGAACACCTGCAGCTGCAGGCACAATACTCCCTTCGCAGATGAAGCTCGCTCCCGAACACTGTCATATTGGACTCTCGCACATTTTCTTCGCCATTAAAACTGTGAGAAAATGATCCCTAACGATCCGACTATTTTGTCCACAACATCCCCCTTCTTAGGGGTCATACCATCTACTTTAGTTTGATATATGACAAGATAATTTTCCTCTATTAATTATGCACTTACAAATCGTACCTTTCTGCACTGGTTCCCCCTTCATTCACTCTTCTTTCTGCATCTTTATCGTCATCGTCTTCCTCTCCATTTTCATCTTCACATTCTTACATCACTACATTACACAATTATGTCTAATATTAATAATAATTAAATAAAACCCTAATTAGTAGCTGCAACCACACAAATAAATATGATCATTAATATTGTTCTTAATTCCAAATGAGTGGTTATAGAGGGGAAATGAACAAATAACTTAAGAACGATTTCCCATCTGGCGAACACATCTATATAGCTCTACATCAGACTTAGTAACCGATCTTGTCCCCCTTCTTTTCCCTGAAATTCTATTTCTAATTTGTTTCTCTTTCTCGAGTTGCTTCTTCCAATCTTCACTTCTTCTCTTCTCATTTTCAGTCCTTTTCTTAGCTCTTTTTTTATCTGCTTTCTCCAATACCTACCAGTTTTGCTACAATAATGACTTTGTTCATCGTTATCTACTTGTTCCTCTGTAAGTTTCTGGGCTTTCTCTGAAGTTTCTTCATCATCTGCGACTTCGATGTCTTTGTCAGAATCATTTTCACCCTCACAGTTTTTTATCTTCGCTTGTTGCAAGTCATTACAGTCTCAAATTTATCTTTCATTTCTTCTGGGTTCCTTCTTGCTTCCTTTGTATCATCCTCAACTTGATACTTCTTTTTATTTTTGATCAGTGTTAACATTTCACAATCGTTACTCTCCTTTCTCTCCTTGTCAATCATTTTCTTTTGAATACGATAATCATCTCTTCGTCAATCCATTCATTCTGCAGTTTTTAATTTCCAATCGTTCGCATATTTACTTTACTTGCCCTGCTAGTGCAGACAGTTGACATGCCCTTTCTGGGAATAGGCGCAGTTTCTGGAAATTCTTGCATACTCCAACACTTCGGATTGCACACTGACTATCGAATAATCAGCATTTTTCAATTAATACTCAATATTTATTAATCATTACTACACATGCTGACATTAAGCACAAATTCTCCTTGTTATGACCTTGTTATGATTTGCAAATGTGGCCGGATTTCCTAAACAAATTATTCCACAACATGAACTGTAACAGACTGTTTCAGCTGTAACAGGCTAATTCTAAAAAGCAGTTCCCAGCAGAAATTGATGTATCTGTGGTCGTATCCGGTTCAGAGATTCTCCATTCCCAAACGTCAAGTTTATTATATCAGCAAAACTCATATTGCGGCCCATAGTCATAAAAAATTCCAAGATTAATGATCTGCCTGTTCTCCATCTAGACATCAATGCAAAGTGGTGGCACTTATTTCTCGCAGGTACTGGTGAATCATCTCACCATTTTATGGCCAAAGTCACCTCATTTCCTTCTATTATTAATGAAATGAGTTCTGGTACTTGAATCTGGTTGTAGCGAATTGTGGTAGTAACCAAATCTATACCTTCCGTTATCTTACTTGTTGCATGATTTGCAAATGTGGCCAGATACCCTAAACAAATTATTTCACAACATGAACCGTGATTTCAGCTGTAACAGGCTAATTCTAAAAAGCAGTTTCCACCAGAAATTGTTGCATCTGAGGTCGTATCCGGTTCAGAGATTCTCCATTCCCAAACGTCAAGTTTATTCTATTCCCAAAACTCATATTGCGACCCATAGTCATCAAAACGTCCAAGATTAATGATCTGCCTGGACGATAGCCATGCTGTCAATCTGTCATAAGTAGATTATTCTTACTTCATTTCACTGAGCTGCGTGCACTTCACACTTCTCAGATGTAATTGTATCCCAAAAATTCATTTAACTTCTGCGCTTAGTTATCGCAGATGCGCGCCAGCTCCCGAACTCTGTTCTATTCAGTTCTTCTACTTTTCTAAAAAAATGAATGGAATATTGGACACACGAACATTTTCTTCGCCATCAAACCTGTGAAGAAAATAATGCCCTATATTCCTTCTATTTTCGGTATGTCACAAGGTGGATCCATATCTGCAATCACCTTCTTCCATTGATGGATTTCACTTGTAACTTGACTCAGCTCATTTTTTGTAGATGGTAACTTCGTTGTCTTCTTCCTCAAAACCATCATGTGCAAGCTAAACCTGCAATCTCTTCAACTTCTTTTCATGAGATATAAATATATTGTCAGGTTTACTGTCCATATGTGCTAACTGCATGGAATGAATTTATCTCAATTCAACAGCAACGTGGAGTATCAGTTGTCTCATTTCAATCTCAGAAAAAGCTTGTCCAAGATGTTTGTTTCGTTCAATCAAATCAGCTAGGCTGCCTCCATTACAGTACTCGTTTTGATTGAGCGTATGGTCATCTGACTGCACTGAATAATATCTCACAACATGTTCATGTCTTCCCTGATCGGCAAGCGCATATATTTCTTTAAGAGCGTTGTTTTTGTTTACACTACCAGCTACAGGGCGAATGCCCTTTTGGCTGGCATAAATACAGCCGTCAAGTCTATTCATGCATTTATAAACACTGCCAAACTGCACCCTGCCAATAAGACTGATTTCATGAAATTCCTGATAGTATCTGCTGATGTTTGAATCATGAGGAGCTAACTTTTCTGTAAGTTGTTCTACTTCTGCGAAGAACCATCCTACCGTCCGATGTTCACTTCATGGCCTATCCTTAGTGCAAGCCAGAGGCGGCGCAAACCCTACAAGACTTCGTTTTGATCGAGTCCTCTTTTTGCAAGTCAGCATCATTCAATTGGGAGTGAAGGGTTTCATATTTGCAGTAGGCTTATCAGGTTGCGGGGGTGTATTCAGGATTTTATGCTTTGAATAGCTACAAAAATGCTACCGTAAATTGTATAGTTTTCAATTAAAATGAAGTCTACAGAAAAGTTATTATGTTCATACATCCTTAAAAGTGAGCCAAATTGCAAGGAAATGTTTTTTGAATTAAAAAATGGAACTTCAACAGTATTCATACATATCCTTTAGGCCTCAAGAAAGAGAGCATTAACTAGAAGGCACAATGACATGGCACTTCTTAAAACCAATGGAAACCAAGAAGTAAATGCGATTATGCAATGTGAATTCTCTTTACCAGCAGAATATGACAAAGCCAACGTAAAGGAAAAACGAAAATGTAAATCGAAGCAAGAAATTCATCACAAGTTTCAAGTACATCACAAGAACTATCTTTATCAAAGAGGATAATTGAACTTTGGACAACTGCAAGACACCTCCAACCGAAGAAGACAAAAAAAGTAGAAGGCTTCTGTCCCTTCTCTCTCTGACATGCAAGCAAGTGTCAAAGAGGAAAGTGCGAACCGCCAGTCGGTAAGAAAATAATTCTTAATTTGAAAGTGATTTACACTATATTTAATTAATTCTCAGTGTCTCAGAATACATTCTACAGTGTGCCAGACGACGTAGGGGTGGCGCAGATGATCGCTTTGCCAATCAACGTCTGGTGGAAAACTCCTTTAACGACATTTCGCTCGTGTGATTCGCCCTGGCTGGTAGGGCACTCGTCTTGCACGTGTTTGCCAGACACCCAAGATCTCTTGTGCAATTGTCGCAAATGGCACTTCTTTGTTTGAGGCTAACGGATGCTTCGCTATTTTAGTCTATTAAATACAATTCAAGTTGACAATCATTCATTTTATTGAAGATTTACTACGTATTAACGTTACTGTAATATACTACACTTTAAAAATCGAACAATGTACAGCATGTGGTTCGGATTTCCTTCTTTCTAGATCGCTACTTCTAGATCGTAGTTGAGAAAGATATCAGTAGATCGCACTTCAAGGAAGAGAATCAGAGAATAATGTAAAGCCTACCTCGCCGATTAAATTCGCAAAAAACAACACCATATGTCCGATTTAATTAAAACACTCTTTTAATATTCCTGATACCAATAAGAATAAAATATGAACATTTCAGCGAAGTCGGTCCAGTAGTTTTTGCCTCTATCAGCGACATACATACGCACATTCCCTTTTATTTATTTATTTTCCACCACACGCTCATTGGCAAAATGGTAATCATGTTCGAGCACCCTACGCGCCACAGAAGTTCGTAAAGTTTATTCTCCGAGCGCCTGTGTTGATGGCGATTCGCGTGTTCGTTTGCATCTGTAGTGAGCCCAAGAGTGAGGAGTCTTCCCAACGGAGGGCAGGGGAAAGCAACGAGCCCCAGGCAACTCCTCCGCCAACGCCGCCGGCGGACGTCCGCGCCAACGAGGACGACAGTGGAGGCAGTTCACCTCACGGTAAGGGCTCATCTTGCGTATTTCGGGAAACGTGTTTTCAGTACTTTTTACTTTCTAGTCCTCCGTACGAAGAGAAAACATTGTAATCGTGCGCCGGAAAACTGCGAATTTTCGTCGGAAAAACTCCTATTGCTGAGCCCTAGTAACAGAAAAGTGGATAAATCTTGTTCCTGTATACAACTAATTACTTCCTCTGGCAGGTTGTGCAATCAGAATCCATGTTTTGTGGGTCCATGATACCGCAAAACGTCTGTTTGTCCGTCTATCAACGTTAGCGTCTAAACCGTGTAGCCATTTTCTTCAAAATTGATATTCCCCGATTGATTTGAATGAACTCGAGACCCTCTGAGGATACAGATATTTTGATTTTTAGGGTTCGTTACATAAAGATACTACACTTTCAAAATTTCCCATAGGAAGTACCTTCGTAAGAGCGATTAAATTTGTAAAAATTAAATTTGCATAATATTTGAAAAAACAAAGGAATAGGAAAATACATTTTATGTCATTTTATACAGCACAGTTAGCACTATCCGTGCAAAAATTTTGAAGAAAAAGTTTGAAAGCGTACAAATGCCTTCCTCAAAAGAGAAAATAGTGTTTTAATGTTTCTAAAAATGCAGAATTTTCAGTTAATTTTCACAAAAATCTTTTGAGTTTTCGAGAAACTTATAATGACGTCATCTAAAGCACATGTACTTATAAATGCAATAATGGTAATAAATGGCCATTAATATAAGTATTAATGTGAGAGAGATGTCTAAAATTACAATTGTGTAATTTTTGATAAAACAAAAGAATAGAGCAATATGGCGTTTATGTCATATTTTGCAGTACATTTAGCACTGTCCCTATCAAAAGTTTAAAGAAACAATTTGGAGCCGTTTTTAATAATACTTTTTGGCAATATTTGTGTCACTTTAGTACTTAGAATAGTAATAGTTTAATAATTGTTATGGGATCAGGCGTCAGGAGATACTTCGCATTGTTGATGAGAGATGGGACGGAAACTTTTGTCCCTTCTTTGATTATTTCGCGTTTCGGGAGCTTCAACGGTGAAGGTCGTTAGTCCCGTAAGTGTAGTGCATGTTTTTTCTAGAGAGGTGGCTGTGATCTTCCCCCACTGATTTGTGAGATTTATCTCCGACCTGGACGTAGACTTGCAGGTTTTCCCCGACCAGGTATCTCCTGCGAGGCACCGCCACAGCCGGGACAAGCTCCAAGCTCTAAGCTCCCGCCTGGTGTGGTAGTGTAGTTCATGTAAGTGTGTGTGTCTAAGTAACGGATGGGGATATGTCAAAAATAAGAAGAACAGATTGTACGCGCTCCGTGGCCCGTTTGTTATGATACTGGTGGATAATTCGCCTGGCATTGGTCGGAGAAACAACGGAAAACTAGATCAGAGCAGCCGGCCGCCAGAATTGCCCTCGAGACAGCGGCTGCCTTCGACCCAACTATCGAGCGAGTGGCGAGAAATTCTGCCCCCGTCGGGCCTCGACCCCAGGACCTCCCAGTGAGAGGCTCTGCAGCGACCATTTCGATTTCAAGTTATTTATGAAACATAAGCGACAAGCCACAATACACACATCGCTCACATAAATGCAAGTGCATTTTCTGCTATCAGTTGGCGAATCAGCACAAGTTTTGCACTTCTTCCTCGACATTATTTGACACTCTCAAAGCATAAGTAACCCCTAAGTAGATCGGATCTCTCTCTCTCTAATAACGTCAAATCACTCTCAGCTCGACTACTCAACATGACCCCACAATGCTCGGGAAGGCCCGATGCGTCTGGTATTGTCCAGGGGCGGAAAGAGCGTGAAAGGGTGAAAACAAAGCGCCAACAGGATTCGAAATGCTTTGGTTGTCGGTATTGTGCTCCTCAAATTACACTGTTTGCTCGCTTGGTAACACGCGGTTTTTTACAATTGTTCAAACGACCGATTGAGTAGGACAATCATTATTGTTCAGTCGACTGTAATTACGTCGAGCCCGAAGACCGTTCCAAGACATTTTCACTTGCACTGCGTCAATGATCTCGTGCACATGAGCACAGGTGACATTGTAAAACTAGCTTCTGTGAAACTAAATTAACTGGATAAAATTGAATGAAATAGTATCACACACGGAAGAAATACGTATGCACATGTATACGCAAGAACTGTTAATTATGAAATGCTCCGACGTTTTAGAATTAATCACCTTTAAAATCAGTGTAAATTTACCTATTAGTTTATGTAGTACACATTCTTTTTAATGAATTACATCATAGTAGAATAGTGTAGAAGTAAGTTTTAAATGTATCGTTCTTGTTCACAAAGGGCGCTGATTCAACTTTTCATGGATGGTCATACAACAATATTGTCGCCGCTGGCTTGGTCAGACAACTCAGGCCACAACCGAATTGGAAGTGGGAAAAGCGAAGGCCTGAACGGTTTTCTGTACAGCCTCTCAAAGGTATGTTTCTGTTTTCTAAACTTAAGTTTTAATACTAACCTTAGCGAATCCCTAATAAAAAGGATGGAGGTTCGTTATTTGCACACCTCCATCGTGCACTCAACATGAAGGTGAGCATTTCGCTGACAGGTGCTTCGTGACTTCGTGGCGGTGTCAAGTTGCGTAGGTGCCAATTGACTGAATGGCTGATGGTGGCTGGATTGATTGATTGATTGATTACTAGTGATTCCGGGCGTGTCAACGGCTGTGGTGATTGTTCCCGTAAGTGTAGTGTGTGTTTTGCTCGTGAGATGGCAGTGATCTTCGTCCGCTGGATAGTGAGATCCGCCGCCTGTCTACCGTCGGCTAACGGGGTTTTCCCCTAAAAGGTATCTCCCACTTGAGGGGCACCGCCCCAGCCGGGACTAGCTCGAAGCTCGAGTCCGGTCTTCTGGCGTGTGTGGTTGTGTAGTGCATGCAAGTGTGTGTGTGTGTGTGTGTGTAAGGGGTGAGGATAAGACAAGCAATGGGGAAGGAAGGATAGCGCGGTCCGTTTGTTAGGGAACTGCTCCGGCATTCGCTTTGTGTTGATGGGAGAAACCTCGGAAAACTCCCGATCAGAGCAGCCGGTCTCCATAATTCTCCTCCAGACAGCCACATAACACGACCTAGCCATGTAGCTAGCGTCGAAACTGCTGCTGTTGTCGGGACTCCCGGTCAGAGGGACTGCATCAGTTGATGCCCTGAGCCACCCCTCCCGGTCTTCCCCACTGGAAAAGTAGTAACACGTCTCTCTCGGGGACATATTTCATCCGTATCCGGGTGCTCCGCTTATTGTCGAGTTCAAAGTGTTCAAATGCAGGGAATGCCGAAAGAAAACTTCGCCATGAGCACCCTTAGGATTTACTCAGACTCTTTTTCTTGTTTCCATCTGAGGTTCTGAAAGTCCTACGGGAGAAAGTTGCCAATTCGCTCCTTTTGCGCATGATGGTCATTCGAATAGGAGAGAATTAAATTTTATGAAGCAATGTAGACTTTTACGGTCGCCATCATTACGAAATTGCACAAAAATGGAATTGAAAATCAAATTCCACTGCACGAAATCTCTTTTCCAAAGACATCTTGAAATAAGCTCAGATACAGTCTTTGGAAAATGTCAAGTTTTTGCTTAATTTTCAGTCAAATATAGGTAATTTTTATACAACTGTTTTATCAAAAACAGCTCCATTTTTTCTTTAAATTTTACAAATTTAAATATAGATTTTGTCTTAAATGAAATCTGTTCTCACAAACTTGATCTTTAAAAAAGGCCTTGTACTGGTACATTTTTTTAAAACTAGTATTTTCGGCGTGATTTCTATTCGAAGTTAATGCAATTTATAAAAAAAGATTTTTTATAAATCTTCTCTAAAGTTTTCCCTCATTTAGAGTAAAGCACGTTTAAAAATTGCGCCGGTCTCATTTCCATTAAACTCATCAAAATTGATGTAATAATTGAAGTAATCTTCGTGAACTTACTAGTTACAACTAATAAGTTGTCGAATTGATGACTTCAATTAAGTCATCAATTTCCATTGGACCACGACCTATCGTCCCTGAAAGGAATATCCAGAAATTACTTTTTTCGAATACAAACGTCACCAAGAGCGAGTACCCATACCCTGAACCTAATCCGAATGTTACAAAAAGTTCTCTCGATGTCCCTTGCAGACGAGGGTCGGGCACAATTTCCTCCCGAGATCATCGGCGGCGCTCTGGTTGTGGAGCAGCGCAGTTTTCTGCAAGGGGATGTGGAAATAATGCAAAACATGTTCTTTGGGAATCCATGTCTTGACAGCAAAACGGCAAAGAGATTAATAATTGCTATCATCTAAGGGCAGATAATGGTAATGATTTGTTACGCCTGAAATGACACATTCCATTTAAAATGTAATGTTTATCGTACATTATATGTGAGCATGATGTAACACTTGTTTTATCTTCATTTTCAGTGGTTGTTAAGCAATTATTTCTCTCTGCATTAATTGACTGAGCATTTTATAAAAACCTATTTTCTTTAGTCTATCTTGCACTCACTAAAAAGTACCTATCGCAGAAATTTGAAAATGACTTATTTATTTTTAATGGATTGTTTGTTTTTTCTTTCTCTTTGCAGTGGATATACCTTGAAGAGAAACAAATTATCTCTGAAACCTGAAGATAGATTAGCTAATTTTGTCATCTAATATAACATTATACGTTGTCGTACATGAGAGAATGGAATTCCTTCCCATTTCTGACTGAGTGATAGTTTGACCTAGATTTACAAACGATATTACATTTTGCTGACAAGTCGGCTGGTGTTCTAGTCCAGATGTGTACACACTCTCTCATTCATACATCCTCTTACTTTTATACTCATACTTTATTCCTTTTTCCTTCTCTGCGCCAACACAAAAGATGAGAAATGAATTGCCTCAAGCGTGATTACATAATCAGTGTATTCATATGCTGTGTAGCCACACAGCACCGCTCACCACTTGCTGAAGGACTTGGTGGCCTTGGGGAATCGCTCCAGGGTGAAATGTAGATTGCCACTTGGAGCGTCCCGCAGAGCTGAGCGCACCTGCTCCCGATTCGCTGCCTGCAGCTGCAGGTGTTCGCCTGCCGCCTCCACATGTGCCTCGTCCAGGGCCAAGCACGTGCTCTCTGCAAGTGTCTGGTGGAGGTCGCCCTGCGGTTTGGCTCAAGTGACAGCTTTTCGCCTCTCGGAGGTGTCCCAGACACACACGCAGCGCTGAAGGCAGTCTGAGGATTCTGCGCTGCGAGTCACGGGCAGTTGTTGGAACCCATTCCGACGGCAGAGCATTGAGGCGGGCCTCGGAGTCCAGCACCAAACAGTGGCTCTCCATCCACACTCCACGGTGGAAGCGGGGCCTGCCGGGGCCCTGGGCCTCCACAGCGACTGAGCAGGCGTGGATGCAGCTGCCTCCTTGGGACTGGGGCTGTGCCCACGGGGGCTGGCGCTGGGGTGGATGAGTGGGCAGTCTTCGCACTTGAAGGCGTGATGCTACGAAAGGGCATCTGCTGTGCTCCAGAGTCAGTCTGCACTGGAGGAACTCCATAAACTACATGTTCCCGAATTTCATCAAATGCCACCGTTTGACGCTGCGTGTAACCTTGCATGTGGCTCACAAAACTGTCAGTAGTCCGCACTTACAATGCTGGATACAATGCTGGTTTCAGCCACATAGCCACAAAGAATTCTGTCAAGTCAAGTGTTCTCCATCTAAACATCAATGCAAAGTGGTGGCACTTATTTCTCACAGGTACCTGGTGAATCATCTCACCATTTTATGGCCAAAGGTCACCTCATTTCCTTCTACTATTAATCAAATGTGTTCTGGTATTCGAATCTGGTTGTGGCGAATTGTGGTAGTAACCAGATCTATATCTTCCTGCCATCTTACTTGTTGCAAATGTGGCCAAATTTCCTGAACAAATCGTTCCACAACACGAGCTGTTGTTTCAGGTCCTGAAAGCAGAAACTGGCTGATTCTCAAAAGCAGTTTCCAACAGAAATTATTGCATTTGTGGTCGTATCCGGTTCAGAGATTCACTGTTTCAAAACGTCAAGTTTATTCTATTCCCAAAATTCATATTGCGACCCATAGTCATCAAAAAGTCCAAGATTAATGATGAGCCTGGATGATAGATATGCTGTCCATCTGTCATGAGTAGATCTGCCAGATTCCCATCCATGTTGCCCAAGTTGAAAAGGTCGCTGCTCATTATATTACATTCCCTGAAATAACTGAGCCAACATGGTACTGTGCAATGCCTCTCGGGACTGATTTCCAGATTGCTCAAAGAAGGGCACTCAGGTTGCGGCTGTGCTTGTGTTTGTGGCTGGCTGGACTGAAGAAGGCCATGCCAGGAGGGAAGGACATGGCTTCCTAAGTGTTAAAAGTTCCCCTAGTGAAAGTTCACTATGTCTTGGCACCACCTGTGTTAGTACAGTAAATAATGTTCTGTTTTTCCTTTTTTATGTGCAACATAAACATTGTATTAAATGCCTCAAACAAAATGTGCAATGTTAATCTTTATATTAATATTTGTAACCTAATTAAAAAATTTTGTTTTAAAAAATTTTGGACACATCAGAAAAAATTTTTCAGAGATACCCTAATTTAGAAATATGATTTTATTAAGTTTAAGATGTAACCTGAAAGTTATCATATGTATGTATGTATGTAATTATGCATAGGTAAAACATTTATATGTTGGTATTTATGTTTATAGATTGTGTGGTTTTATTATTATTAAATAATAGAAGCCTGTACAATATGTTGGATGACTACAATTATCTTTTTTTTTCTTTGATAAAAACTCAACCATTCAAAATGTTTAATTTTTTAAATTTCATTAAAACCAAGTGTTTTGTTAATTCCAATATCTATTAATGAAATATATACAAAATGAATTATTGTTTGATTGAAACATACTCTGGTGTTCTTTTACAACATGTAAAGAAAATAATGTTAAACAATATACGTAACAAATTTTACGTATGAAGTAGGAGAAAAAGATGTGATCCTGCCCAAAAAATATGAACCGTACAGTTGATTTTAGTTACTTAATGTATTGACTTAATATATGACCAGATGAATAGACAAGGTTGGAAACACCGGCTCTGACAGAATCCATCCCAGGTTGGCAGTTGCTTCCCTAAACCTTTCACACCATTTTCCCAAAAATAGATATTCCTGTATCAATCGATCTGCACTCAAGGTCATGAAAATATTTTATCAAAATTAAACCTCTACCGTTTTAGTACCTGTACTTTTCTTTATTTAAGTAAAGAAATATTAAGAGGTTTGAGACATTTTTGAGGATATTTTGAAAATGTCAAATATGTTTCATGTACAGTATGTCCCAAATCAAAACATCCTTTTCAAATTCAAGGGGCAGCAAAATCAATATGATCAATTTCTTAATCAATTATCTGATCAATATCTTTTTGGTGAAAATCCTACCTGCTCTTTAGCTACTAGTGTTATTCACAGACAACCACACCTTTTGATAAAAAAGAAATAAAATAAAACAGCACAGTAAATCTATGTGTACTTTCATGTAAATAGGGGCAACCTAACTTCATAATTTCTATTAAATTAATATCATTAGGACATTTGTCTCCCTTCTCAGCTTTGTTATCTAAATGAGTTTTTCCTAAAAATTATTTTCAAGCTTTTTAACTATACTAATTCTATTTTCTACATTTATAACTTAATTTTTGCTTAGTGATGTCATCATTTTTATTTAACACTAGCTGTCTAGGCGGAGCAGGGTTACAATGGGATCATAGTAGGCCCCGCCGCAAGGCATGAATAAATGGAATTCCTCTTCCTGGCAAAAAATTTACTATAATAAATGCCAATGCAACACCGTGTACTTCAGCTAGTTTAACATTGATTAATTAAAATGATGCCAGCAAACTTCCAAATTTATTAATTTCTAAATCATTTTATTCTTCACAAGAGTTTCCTTGTTCACTTTCCTAAAATTGCCTTTGAATCATAAAATGTTAATTAAGTTGACTCAGGTTCTAGGTAGCAGTGACCTTACACTTTCAGAAAGGCAATCTCAAATCATTATTCGATATATGGCCATGATAAATTGCTTATTTGCATCAGCTATTACTGCATCACTCATTGCCCATTTAATCACAATAGTCATTTTTTTATACCAACCACAATAAATTTTGAACTCTGTGGGAGATTGATTTGGAATAGCAGATACATCAATAAGAATTTTATTTTGACCAGAATAAGGGGACCAGGCTACTTATTTGGAGATTATCAAATACAAGTTATAGTTACCCCAAAAGCATTTATTATAATCACCTTCACAGTTCAACAAATTTTGAATAGAGGCTTTGGAATATGATTAGTGCCAGTAATATTAGGAGCACCTGATATAGCATTCCCACAATTGACATAGGAATTTGACTTTTACCACTATCATTAACCTTCCTGTTAACAATCAGAATGGTTGAAACTGGAGCAGGTAGCAGACGATTAGAATATCCAATTGGAATTATACATTCTGGAGCATCGCTTGATTTAGGTATCTTTTTCCCTGCATTTAGCAGATATTGCTGCAATTTTAGGAGTTTTAAATTTTATTACAAATATAATTAATGTGCGAGGTCCAGAAATATCATTAGATGAACTTGCTTATTTGAATAAGTTATGATATTATTGCTTTTTTTAAGCAGGAAACATCACAACAGGATTTAAACAAAGATTTAAATTACTCTTTTTTATGCAACAGAGGTCACCCAGAAATCAATAATTTAATTCTCTCAGGACTGGAATAATTTCTCATATTATTTTTCAAGAAAGTGAAAAAACACAGAAACATTTGCAACTTGGAAAAATTATGCAATATTGGCAATGGGATTATTAGGAATTTTCATTTGAGACCTTCACATATTTTTTGTTGGATTAGATTAGACAGATGTTGATACATAAACATATTTTACATCAGCAGCAATAATTATTGCTGTTTCAACAGGACAACAACAAACTCTTCAAGAAATTAGCCACATTAAACACACAATTTGTCACTCTAGTTCTTAACTGTTCTATTTCCACTGATGTAAAAAGGGAGAAAATAAAGTTTAAAATTTATGAGGCTGTAAAACCATATTGGCACTTACATTAAGCAAAAGATGACTCTTGAAACAAATTCAGATAACTAATTAACCAGAAAACATATTAACTTTATTACATAGTTTGGGAAAACAAAATACTTGTACATTTACGAAATGTGAACATTGATAGCAAACAATTTTAGATTGAATGTATTGTAAAATAACTAATGAATTTATTTTATTTTAGAGGGCTATATCTCCAAAAGAAAGTATTTTATTATCAGTTTGAAGCAGATTTTTGTTTAAATTACATTAACATTTGGCATATGTGAATACATTGATAATAGATCTTTAATTTTCGCTGGTAATGTTTACAAGAATTTTACAAGAGGGTATACTGGGAATATTCAATGAACTGTCCTTCAGATATTTCACTTGCACTAGTTCTCGTCCCAAAGTTTAACTGTATGAAATTCACTATTGAAATCGAAACTGCATTTAATTATGTTTAAAATGTCCTGGGTATATATGGTACTGAAATTAAATTCATGCCTTTGGATATAGAGTGCTTATAATTTGGAGAATTTTTATCTGCATTTCAAGAATTACCATGCAAACCTTTTCAGTCTGAATAGTCTAAATATTTCTTATTAGAGACACTGAATTGTGGGTTTTTACTAAATATCAGCCTATTTTCAACCACATTATGTACAGAATCAATTTTTGCTGCTGTAAATATTTTTCTGTAAAAGTTTTCTTTTACAGAATTTACTGAACACTCTTTACACAATGAATACATATGTGATATAGCATGTCAAACACTGCACGTCAAGGAAACAAACTCTGTTCTGCACTGGATCTGCCTCTGCGGAACAGTTCTTCTTTTATGACAGAGTACAACAACATGATAAGGTAATGGAGTTAGAACAGACACAAATGTAAATGGTGACCACTTAGAACAGTAAGGAATTGATTATAATTGGTTAAATTGTTATCTTCAATTTTTTTGATAAATTAACCTTCATTGAAAACTGAAGATACCCAAGGATACATTAAACCTCTTTTTTCAAAGTTGGAGTTAAAACCCTTAAGAACTGTGGCAACAAATTAAATTCAAATACTTCTGTAATAATATGGCATTTTGTTCTTCTTTAGCATTTGTGGGTTATCTGGAATTACTTAAATTCAAAAATGTCTGTCATTTTGCATGGCAACTGTTATGTAAATTACACTTTCACCATGAATTATCAGTAGGAGCCCTTTTTCCTATTATGGCAGGTTATATTCATTAATATTTACTATTCATAGGATTACTAGTAAACTGAAAATTACTAAAAATGCAATTTGTAGGATTTTTTTAAGTAAACATAACACTATTTCCTCAGCTCTTCCTAGGAGTAACTGGAATACCACGAAAATATGCCAACAAACAAGTTGTACTTGTACTTCATGTACTTCATGAAATTGTACTTCAATGTACAACCTTCTTGTACTTCATGAAATGTTTTCTCATTATTAGGTTCCTCTATCTCCTAGTTGGGATCATTATAGTCACCTTCATTATATGCAAAATGCTCTGTCACGATAGAACAACATCACAAATTTTCAATCAAAATTTTTTTTTGATTGTACATAAATTACAGCTTACAGACAGTAGGATAAGACGGAGAGGCTAGGATAAGAAGATTTCAAGATTATGCTACTGTTATCAATATTTCAAGAGAAGTTAATTTTGTTTGCTAAAAGTATCATTATTTAATAATTTGTATATTCTAAATGAAATTAACTTGATTTTACAGTTAAATATTTTGTCTACTGCAAAGAGAATTCAAACTTCATGAACAAATTATGAAAACTTTATCATGTTAAGAAAAATGGTAGATGTAACACACAATAATTTGTAATAATAATCCAAAAGTGTTTTAATTGATAAGAGGCACAAAAGTTGCCCCCTTTCCCAACACAATACAGGCTGTCTGGGAAGGAAACTTTGAAAATAAGCTCTTAAGACAACTCTAAGTATATTTTGTCGAATAAACTATGAGAATATTCTGAATGGTTGAACTGCAATAAGCACTCAAAAGTCTGTTTGAAAATTTGATTTATAGGTAAGAATTTGCATTATAGAAGCACAGAAACATAAATTGTTTATTATTTACAAAAGAAATGAATATACTTGTTCAGAAAGAAAAAATTATGTGAGAAATAAAAAAGCACCAAATGTACACAGTTTGGCTGCATTTTTATTTCTTGCTTAATTTTTCTGTCTAAGCAATTATACTAATTTATTTTGTAAATAATACACAATCTACATGTTTCTGGAGTGTTTCTATGCTTCCATAATGCAAATTTTTGCCTAGAAATCATTTTTTCAAACCAACTTTTGAGTGCTTATTGCAGTTCAACCATTCGGAATATCCACGTAGTTTATTAGACAAAATATACTTAGAATTGTCTTAAGAGCTTATTTTTGAAGTTTCGATGTTTCTCCCCAGACATCATGAATATAAACATAATGCATTTCGCCATGCAACAGAAATAACTTATAGTGCTTAATTTGCATTAGAAATAATTTTTTTATTTGTTTTAAATAAAACAAATTGGCAACCAAATTAATTGGAGGCTTGAGGAAATTTGTGATCACAAAAGATTCTGGGTCCCTTTGTTAATGCAAGAGATCTAAATTGTAAAATGTAAGTGTACAATGTAATCTGAATGACATATCTATGTTCATGTGAATGGAACAGTCTAAATTGTCTGTAGCTCATGACCGTCATATTGATTTCACTAAAAAAAAATTAATAAATATTCTCTTGACAAAAATTATTTTCAAGTATCAAAATTAGACAAAGTGATTCTAAAATCTTCCCCTTGCAAAACATTCATTTTCACTATTGCCTTTTTAATAGTAATATCGATTAATGTGGATGTGAAGTAGAGTTAATTTAAGCTTTGTTGATAAAGGATAACTTTTTTTAGTGTACATTACAAAAATTGAAAATGAATTTAAAAATAGATAACTCTCATAACAGAACCATTAACAAGACTGATAATTTTATAATAATTTGCAGTTCTTTTTGCATACATTTTAACATCACTATTCTATAATTAGAATTTACTAATTTATTCCTTTTTGAAGAACAAACCATCGATATTCTCAGCACCATTTTACTTGCTATTCCACTAATTACTGCATTGAAATCATTATAACATTATTTACTACATGAATTGACAGAACCCCAATGACTAGTAAAAATAATTGAACACTAATATTATTGATCATATAATATACAAACTTCAACATATTTATTTATGATAAGAGTGATAAAAGTAACTTTTTATTTTGTGAGTAAGATTAGTTTTGATCTGATACTGAAGGGTTTCATAATGCAATTTTAAGATCAAAATGAAATCACGTTTCCCACGTGTCATACTCTATTTTTCAGACAGCGACTTTCAATTTCAGTTGAAGTATAAAAATTACTATGATACATTTAGGTGAGTAAAAGCTAATGTGGCCAGACAAAAATATTTTATTTTCTTTGTTAATTTCACATTTTTATCCGAACATTTGAGAATTGACATTTTTAGCACTGTTGTGGCACTGTTGTGTGGGTGACCATTATCATGGTACATCTGTGTGTATATGAACTTTGCTGATTCATTATTTCAGTTTTGTTAGGGTTAATAGTAATTTGCAGACCTTACGGTATGAAAAAAAAATACATCACACCTTGAATCTTCCAAAAGACAGTACGCATTGGTTTCTTGCTGAAGGCATAGACTTGAACTCTTTGGGCACTTCTTTGTGATGGAACTCAGTGGATGATGATCTCATTTCCGGAATGAAAGAGGCGTTTCCAATACACATCATCATGGAACACTGTTAATGATTCCATCCTTTGTGTTCATCGCATTCAAATTGTGAGTTGTTGATCCCAGTTGCTTCAGATGCACTAATTGTTATTGTTATACTGCCATGCTGCTCGCTAGTGGTGGAGGTAGAAATTTGTGCATCGATGAAGTGGGAAATGCAAGCAAACAGAATGTACAATTGTTAACTCTTTTTTTGCACATTATTCACAGTAAGTAAACGTGAGGAGGCATTGCTTTTGAATATTTGTATTGGTAGACACTCTTTGTGTTTGCAAATTGTTTCATCTGAATGATGAGGAGAAATTGGGCTTTAGAATTATAGTTATTAATTTACAGTGCTAATATTTCTGAAGTTCATTTTCTGGAGATTTCTCTTGACCAGTGGGCATCATTTCTTGCTACAGTTTATTCATATAAACATTATGACGGTGGGGGTAATTTATTAAAATAAAACATTAAATTAAATTTTAACATTTTTTTTTTACAAAAAATTAGTTTGAGATCTGTTTGCAGCTACTTACAAAGCATCCTCAAAATTTATAAATGTCTTCAATATCCACCATTAACAAGAGCATATGTACATAAACTTGCATTGCAGAAAGTAATGTAAAGTTTGTATAAAATGTTCTGAATATTTGCATTATTTCTGTTCCCTTTGCAGAGATTCATCTAAACACAAGCACTGTTCCTGACTCTTGCATCTCTCAAGCTCCTCTTATCAATTTCTTACAAGATTGATTCTGATGTTTGTAAGCGAGTTAATTTTTTATTGTCATGTTGAGCATGAAAATATACATTTTACCTTAAGCCAAATACATGTCATGATTTCAACTCCTGACTCTATGTGAAATATATTTCACTACATACACATGATACGAAGTGAAACAAGTTGAAGAGCTGTCCTCTCCGAAGTGGGACTTTAAATTTTCGTGGAGAGCTTTTCAGATAACATTCCAACATTTCTGACCAAGCGTGTACATGACTACTGAAAGTCAGGGGTTGAATTTTAATATTGGTGCTTTAAGTCGTTAATAGTGTTAATAAACATATCTTCTGTATGTAATATTAGAAGTATAATTATCTTCATACTGATCCTCATTCAATTTTGTTTTTAGGGAACAACAAAAGAGAATTTAAAACAAGACACTGAAATCCTTCTCTGCACAACACATTTGTTTCCCATCAATGCAGTGACAGATGTGCACTATAAACACTTTTCTGAGAAGTTCTTCAGCAAGATTTGTTGAAATGAAAGGCTTAGTGCAAGAAGGTGTTAACTCAGGAAATGCCCAAAAGATATATTTGAAGTTTAGTAAACTTTTCTACTATTTTTCTTTCTTTCCTTGGTCTAAACTATTTGGTGTACCATCTGTGCTCTTACCTCTAATATAACTACAAAATGTTCACATCCTTTTTTGAAGATGTAAACTCACAGAGTTGCCAATAGGGAGATATAAAGAAACACACTTCAGGAAGGTGTTAACTCTACTCTGGGAATATTTTCTGATGGAAAGTAATCAGAAAACAGTGCTTATTGTAAAAATGAAGAGCTTAGTGCATGAAGATGTTAACTTGATTTTTAGTTTTGTCACCAAAATGTTCTTTCTATGAGTTTCCTATTAGTTGCTTAGCTACTTATGATGAAAATCACAGCGTCACAAAAAAGAAGTACTTTCCAGTAATATAAAAAAAGTTCCAATTTTACCAAATCAAATATTCCCTTTGGCCATTTTTTGAGTTTACACTCTCTTGCACTAAGCCTTTGAAATATTACAATACGTATTACTCATTTGAATCAACAAGAACATTTTTTTTCTGATGAAATTAGCACTAATGTTAAATTTCATACAACAATATTATGTTGTTTTTTTCTCACTAATATTACAACTCCTCCTCTCGCTTGAATTCTTCAGTAGAAATAAATGAACACATTCTATTCAAAACTTTATTCAAACTACTAATTAACATAAAAATTAATCTCCCCCTCTCCAGGGACTGGTATAATCTCTAGAAAACTGGAGGAAGAATTTAATTTGTTTGAAGATATCGTATTTTGTTTTGCGATAGCATGCAAAAGGTACCAACAGTTGAGTTAACACCGTCTTGCTGGTAAACTCTGAGATAACACCTTCTTGCATACACCGTTTCCTATGTGCGATGAGTTGACACCTTCTTCACACCAAATGTTTCAAAAAATATTGTGATTTTTATAAAAACTAGTAAAGCAACTAATAGGAAACTCCCAGAAAAGTTGTTTTGACAATAAAAGTAAAAATCACAAATTTTTGAGTTAACACCTTCATGCACTATGCCCTTCAAATGAACATGAAAGAAGCATTGTACCTGAAATTGTTCTGCGATGTGTTGTGTGTAGTGAGATGGAGAAGATATGCATTGCATTTAGTGATTTTTGTGGTATGTTGAAAAAAAACTGTAAGAGGTGACACTTTTGAATTTATGTTTATGTATTATTTTTACATGAAGTTATTATTCTTTGAATGTTGATTGATCCAGTATTTTTGTTTCTGTAAATATAATTTAATTCATAACTTTACTATAAAAAATATATTTTTCTCAGTTTCATTACAATACTGTGAAGTACTTCAAATATTTCATAGTCTTTGGTGAAGTGAAAACAGCATTTCTGTAATTGGAAACTCTCTTATTTGACCAAGAATGTTAACAAATCAATTTTAAGGCAACCAGTGTTTACATGCTACTCACCCAAAGATTTGGCAGTACTATTATTTTTTATATAATTCAAAAAACTTGCAAGATTATATTGTGTTATGATTAATGGAATAAATTACTTTCATGTGCTCATTTCATTGTCTCTACCCATTGAAATACCCATTCTTATTTCAATTGCAAAACTTATTGTTACTTATGTTAAATTATTTTGCAAAAATATTCCACACTAGTCTGAAAAATATAGTTTGGTTTTGGAAAGGACACTCATGTAATTCCAATGTTTTTGGTATTAAAAGAATTAGAAATCAATAATTATTGCTAGTGCTGGATTAGTATTGCCTTAATTAACTTTCAGAGAGCGTTTGAATATATCAACACAAACTGTAGAACAAATTGAGCAAAATTGGGTCTCCTGAACATTTCATGAAAATCATCAAAAGTTTATAGAGGCACAAAAATTAAAAGAAAAATTGGTAAAAGGCTGCAGAAACTGTGCTAAATGGACTTAAACACTGATGTTTACCCCCAACTCTATTTATGAATGACCCCCCGCCCCTTTCTTTAAGAGGGGGGATATATTTAATATTTATACTTTTCTCAGCCCTGTACATGAAAGACAAAAAAACAAGTAAATGTACATAATTCATCAATTAACAAACCAGTTCCCTTCATCAACACCAAAATTAAAAGGAAAAAAATAATTTGCTTCACAGCTACCTATTCGTGACTGACTGTCTTCCCATAGGTGTGATGATGACTTTCCTGCAAAATGTTGGCTGAAGGTGAATTCGCTTTTTAAGAATATAATACATTTTGTTGCTAGATTAAGAAATGCTGTTTTGCCGTCTATTGTTTTGTATCTAAAAATTCTCCATTCTTGTAACATACACTTGTCATTCTGAATTTCTAATTTCAATATACTTAGGAAAATGTGCACAAAAGCTATATAATATTATTATTCTCCTAAATCAGATAATGTGAGGTTGTGTGAAATTTGTTTGCAAATAATGCTTTTGATTAGGGCTGCAAAAAATCAGATTAATTTTTATTTAAATAAGATATTTTAAAATTGTATTACATATTTTACTTTAAAACAAAATCGTTAAGTGATTTATTTATCCTTAATTACTTTAAAAGCAAACAAAAGTTAATTAAAACATCAGTTTTTAAATTTATCATTAAACAGTTGTAATTTTATTTTAAAAAAATAAAGATACTGTATATTCAAGGGGTCCAGTCCAAACCAACCTACCCCACAAAATCTTTAAATTTGATTTACTTATTGTCTGGTGTTCTTGAAATACTTCTCTTTTCATTATCAAATAAGCATGTGGCACCATCTATTAACATGATTTAGAAAAAAAGCATTCTTCGTTCAAAGAAATTTTACCATTTTTTTTGTGCAATACTGCCTCAATCAAAAAGCACTTATTGTTTAAGACAACTGAATTCATCAAAATACTTTTAACAATGTTAGACAGTTTTTGAAATATTAAATTCTACTAAACAGTTGCCCTGCTATAAAAAATGTGGGGTATAATGGTTGTTCCTTGTGTACTATCCCTTAACTTTTTAACAGGCAGTGGGGAACCATGCTTCCCAATTAAAATGAAATTTTATCAATATACTTATAAAGAAAAAGGTTAATATTATTACAACTAGTAAGATTAACTACTGTTTTCATTAGTTTTAACAATATCAATTTTCTTCTTTAAATAAGTATTAATAAAAATCCATTTTTCACACATTTTAATTCAAATCTAGAATTACGGAAACCTTTGAAGCTTGAAACTTTTTTTTCTCATAACAAGTTTGTGCATGGTAGGGCAATATTGCTGTTACATTAGTGTGTGCTGTTAAATTAATTAAGTGAAATATTTTATAATAAATGTAATATATTCCTTGCTAATTGATTTAAGTGTTTTTATCTGAGTAATTTTTATTTTACAAATATTTAAAATGCAAATATACTTTCCAATATTACAAATAATAAATACGGATTTAAATCAATTATTTAAATGTGATTTAAAAGAGACAAAACATAGAAAAATATCAAACTAATAATTTAAAGACAACAGTTCTTTCCTTTAGCTAAAGATTACAGAATTCTGTTTTCATAAACTTCACTCATGGAGTGACACCATAAGATGTAACAATTACTCATAGTTAGTCTACTATGTAGAATGTAACAGCTGCCACTCTTCAGTTTTATGTTGAACATTTATTATGTACTTCTAAATAAACTCATGAACAAAAATAACACATGTATATTTCAAATAGAAATTTCAATTTATGCGTTTCTACTCTGCGACAAACATGTTACATACACATGACAAACATAATTGCTGTTTGGCATACAGCTAAAAAACTATTACTTGTTAGAACCAATATTTAGACAGAGAAATTGCAATAATTAAAATGAATCTGTAATGACTAAATGTGCAGTTTCTCCTCTGTAACACTTGCAATATCAATATTCATTTATACTGCTCTGAAATGGGTGGAACTTTAGAATTGAATGGTTTTACCTAACTAATAAGCCATTCACTATAAATGTTTCTTATACCAGTATTTATTTGATTCATTCTTAAGGACTGATTCTAAAACACAAGGTGACACTCACATAAAGCACATTAAAGAAAGAAAAAAATTCCACAAAGGTTGGGCAAAGAGTATGCGATGAACACTTGTATGATTTCTCATTACAAAAAGATTTCAACATTGTATAATAAACCACTCCCTGTCAAATTCACACAGTACAGCAGTTTTACTATTGGTACGAAGTTTACACTTATACATGCGAATATATACATTTGTTATGATTTCAGAGAATCCTCGTGTTCACATGCTTCTTTAATTAAGCAATCAGACAATCTTGTGTTACTGAAAAACACCAATTAACTTGTATAATATATCACATCAATATTTCATGTGCCTCGTTATGTTGATGACATCAAAGAAAATTCCAAAAAAGTACAAGAATGCTGTATGGCACATTGAGTTTTCTACTTTCATGTATGTTCTGTAAACTTACATTAATGAGTATTTGAGGAAAGGATTTAGTCTCAACTAAATCTAAATAGTTAAGGAAGCAAGGCGTATAAAAGGAACACAGACCACACAATTCCTGATGGATAAGAAAAGGAGTTCCAGAATACTTTTCTCAATTCTTTCTTTGAACAAATACTACTCTCCATCACATATGCTTTGTTATGTGAAACGATACTGAAACAACATGAATAAAAGAAATATACAAATAAGGATAAAATAGATGATGAACACTGATACTTTCAAAGATGAAAAATCATCAAAATCATACATACAAGTTAAATTCACGGATAAATTGTGACCTAAAAACACACCACACTAACTAATGAGCTATCAAAGTGAAAAATGACCAGATTTCTCACAAAGTACAATGTTAATATGCTTAACATTGGTGACAAATTTGAACTTAATTCACAGAACAAAAATGATCATGATTATGATAAAAAGTAGAAATAGAAATTGTCTAAAAAGTAACATCATTGTACTTTAACTCATTAAGCATCTGACAACGTATCCTCTGTATTTTTAAAAAAAGACTGATAAATTATAGGACAAAAATGTTCTCATGTTTTCTCTGTTTCCTAATCTGCCAATTCACTATAGTCTTGGAACACCACTGTTGTGAAAACACTGTCAACATGCAATGTACTTGAAATTTAATCAAGTAGCAGTAAAACAGTAAACCACTTATAAAAATAAATACTCCTTTCCCCACTGACACTTTGTTGTATATCTTCAAAAGTCTGCAGTGACACACTCTTCTAAGCTACATATCACTAGGATGATGGATTTGTTGAACAACCGACCGCAGTTATGAAAGTTCATTCATCACGGGGTGAGCCCAAGAAGTTTGCCACTCTTTGAGAGAGTGACATATTAGATGGTGCCGACTCCTCAGTTATTTGTACAACTGAAGCTGTTCTGCAGATGGTGGAGTAACAAGGGGAGTCACAAATCCCGGTGTCAGGGATGGAGGGTACGAACCATGTGATGTGAACAGGGAAGAATAACCAATGGATCAGAAAGAGCCAGACAAGGATCGCAGTTCTTTCCTTCATTATTTGTTGCAGAAATAGGTGGAAGAAGCCAGCAAACAAAGATGTATTTCCAGGCAGAAAAGATGGTACAGGTGACCGACTCTGGGATATTCTTGTTTGAGCAGATGGTGTACTTCTTCCACAGCGGATGAAAGGTGCAGGTTTGGAATTATCAAGGTGCAGGACTGTTCATCGACATACATTTTCCATTCTCATTTCTGCGAGGTAAGTGATGAGATGTTTTGTTTGTTATTTTATGACTTGGAGGTTGATGAGGATTTTGTGGCCATTGTGAATTCATTTTTACCTGAGTAATTGATGCCTTTGAAATATCAACAACAGTTATTTCAAAATTTGAAACTACTATTGCTCAATCTGCTTTTAAGGGAATGCAGAGTTGTTAGTTTCGTTTACAGTTTTTCACAAGTTCCTTGGAGAAACAGATGCTGCAGCAATGGGATGCACAGGATCAGCACTCACTGAAGATTTCTGTAGAGTTTTCACTCGCAAGTCAAGCACCTCCTCTTCTGTATGTGGCACCATACATCCAGGAACTCTTTCTGAATACAGCAGCTGACAAGGATCAAAAATATACTTGGAGCTTCTATAGACAGTTGACTCAGAGCAAGTATAAATGGAGCAGAACTGTACAACTTTTGGTGGAAATCTATGACTCTACGCACCAGCTGGAGCATCTTATAGAAGGTTCTGATTGTGCATTTTATGTTTCAAGTCTTAAACATTTATCACTGATTTGAGGAAGTGCCAAATGGTGAAATTGGAGCTGATGCCACTTCACCACAAGGAGAACCTAAAATGTGGCCCACATCAGGTATGACCGTGATTGACACCTGATTATCGTCAAAAGGTGGTGCTGTGACTATAGCTGCATATAGAATAATTGAAGGTTGTTTCTCAATGACAGGAGTCACCAAGATATCAGGTCCCAAAGATGAAATAACTCCCAATTCCAAAACAACTTCCTTCAGAATTACTCACTTGCATTTCTTGAATGCTGGGACAGGTATCTTATTAATCTTCCCCTGTGATTCATCAGAGGCAAGGTCAATAACATCAGGCACAGCTTTCGGATCATGTCTTCTCAGCAGATATTTCTGCAGTTGGAGCACTGCTTGCTTCACCGTTATGTCTGGTCTTTCTGAGTGGACCACTAACCCATTGTTTGAATTCCCACTTGCTGATGCATTAGCTATACAATCAGAAGTATTAACTTTTGTCAAGCTGTTAAAAAAAGGAATATTTTCGTTGTCTGAAGGTACATTATCTTCTCTTTTCTATTTGGAGCCTAAAAATTGGATCTATTTGGAGCACAAAGGAACAGTTTTATTTTCTCCAGAAGAATTTTTCTCTTTAGAAGACTCATTCTCTGCATCCTGAAAACAAATCATTCACAATATTTCAACATAAGAACATCAATATTTAACAGTTATTTGAAACAATTTCTACTGATCTCCCAGAAAATGATCAATATGGGATTGAAAAAAAATTCAGAACAAAAATAGATGAAAGGGTTTGAAACCTTTTCAAATGAAGTCTCAGTAGGTGAATCAACATCACCCTTTTCTTCATCTGACTTATCTTCGGATTTTACTGATTTAAGTTTTGCATGATTTCATGTGCCAACTTTTTGTTCTCCTCTCGTGCTTTTCTCATGGGGTAACAGCAACCTAAAAAGAATCACATTGCTGTCAGTATTCTGTTAATAAATATCCATTTCTTCGCATGTAATTTAGAATAATAAAATTTTCCATTTTCTGGAATACAGGAACAAAAAAAAGAACAGTTAGTCTTTGAATTTATCAAAAATGTTATTTATCCACCAATTAAAGACAAAAGAAAATATGCTTTCTACCATACACTTCTCCTTTCATAATGATGCCTTGTGTATGTAGCTGCACTAGTACTTCCTTGATGACCTCCCAGTTCATCACTGATTGTTTTCCAAAGTTGATTTGCAGTTACACTACCCTCCTAGTGTTTGAACTTTAGTGAAAAATGCGTCAAGGTCACCTGGAACAGACATATCAGCATTTTCACACAATTTTTTATATTACTATTGTAACAAGAGTTAAATCTAAGTAATAAACATGAACATTAAAAAAGTTTTGATCAAGTTATTAAAATGACACTCTAATAAGGATCTAATCAAACAAGTCAAAAATAAGAAAGAAAAAAAAGTTATTTGCTGTGTCATCTAAAAAAATATAGACCTTTTAGACTTTTTATAATTAATTTACATGTTACTGAAGTATAAATCTTTTTATTAAATTGAATTCATTCTTGCATCTGCGTATGCAAATGCAGACCTTTCTATTTGTGAAGTATTAATGGTTCTTGTGAAATTCTGAACGCCATCAACAAGTGTATTAAATATTGTGGCTCCTGATAATGAAACTACAGGCTAAAGTAATCTTAATGGCTTGAAATCACAGTTCAGTGTATTTTCACCACACCCTGATGATATCAACACAATATCTTTTTCTGTGAAGTATGAAGACTAAGGAAACCTCTACACTATAGTACATTTACATTTAACCACCTGCTCTTTCTCAACATGATATTACTGAGACCTGAATATATCGCTAATTTTTCAACACAGCAGGTCAAGTTGTAAAACAATGTCACAGCAAGACCTTGTTTTAATTTACAAATTATGAAGAAATGAAAATATAAGCTAAAATAGCAATTGACTAGTTACAGCACGCAATTTACACACAGCAAGTTCAAAACATTTGAAAAGTAATGGGAAACAGAAGAAACTGAAAGAATCGTAGCAATTCTTCTATACTTTAAAAATTATATTGAACTCACTTTCTTTAACTCCCAAATGCGGGACTCAAGAGATCAGTAAATGTCAGCTCTTTATGAAACTGTGAAGTTGCACTAGCAAGTCCTTCTCGTTAGGACCAACTTCTCGTTCCACTTTCTGGCATCTAGCATGACCATTCTGCTGAACTGTGCTGTTACATCATAAGCCGTTTCTGCCAGGGATGTGATGGTTACTCTACAACAATTTTTTAAAAAAACATATAGACAATCTGTCTTCAAGAAGAAACTGAACACATAATGATTTTATGCAACACAACTATAAGAAATTTTATACTTTGAACTTATTGAAATTTCTGTACCTCTTTGAACAGAAAATGAAGAAATATTATGGAAAACATTCTGTTACAGTTCACTGGCAAAATATTTTAATTATTAAGTTGAATGATTAAGAATTGTGAATTTTTGAATAGAATTCTGCAGAAATCTGAACATATTTTTTAACTTACAATGCAATGTTTAAAAATTTTCATTCAAACTGACAATTACATCCAATGCATACTAGCTTTTTGCAATAATACATGAGATTTGAGTACATTTAGTTTTTAGTTAGAAAGACCTTTCTTATAAACAAGATATCCATTTCAGGGTGAAAAACTACTGAAACTCTCTATACTGTCAATATTAGTAGTTAATATTAACAGTGACTCAAGTCATATAAATTTATAATCAACTATTCTCTAAGATTGTTTTTTGTGTCGATTTTTTTATCATTATGTCTCATTTTAAAATTAAAATTTTAAATTATGTATTGTATGAATATAACATTCCTTCAGGGATATAATATTCCTATCAGAAGAATTTCTAAGAAGAAATGTCAGCAACTATAACTAATATGAAAAATTAACAGTTCAAATCATGTTTTGATTTGGCTTAAAATTTATCTGATTTATTTTCATTACTGAATGTATTTGAAAGTGATAATAAGGTTTTTGATAATGTAATAAGATATTTTTTCACACATTGTCACTTTTTGAATGTTACTTTTGGTTGGTGGAACCAGTGATGATGTCAAATACCCTCCAGATTGATGATGCAGTGGAGAGAGAAGACTGATTCATTTGCCTCTGAACCTCCTGGAGATTCGTTGTGCTTTTTGGGGCATTTCAGAGGGTGGCCTTTCAAGTTAGGACCTGCAACAGAAAAATGCAACCACTTACAGCAAATGCACGAGATTTTCCCACAAAAAGTTCTGCAAAGACTGATATTTATCAGTCTTATCCAAGTTACCCTTTGATGATCTAGCAGAAGCTGAGTTCAGTTTATGAAATAACAGGAAACTACAAAGATAAATTCATAACAATTCTCTCTGAATAGTCCTTTTCATTTTCATGGTTAAAAAGTAAATCCTGTTCTAAATCACACTTATGAAAATGTTATCAATCTTTTTAAAACTTTATAAGACAAGAATCACAGAATAATTTGGCGAGTTGGCAGATCAAGTGGTTATTAATTTGGCAAGAACAGCTCTCTCTGTGGTAATTGCTTCAGTTGCAAGCAAGTTAGTTTTGGTTTCTCTCTCTCTGTATAATAAATAAATAAATGTCTTTATTTGTGGTGAGGCTCAGGCCATTTAGCACATGCACCACAATGACAGGAAACCAAGAAATTATTTAATAAATAATAAATAATTACAAGACAGTTTGTCACTTTTTTGTGGCTCTCAACTGACGATAAAATTAATTTTATTACTTTTTAAACAATATGCTGGAAATGAAATATGTAATGCTGCGCGAGAAAATGGCGAATTTTTTGCGAAAAAAATTCATTGACGGGCGCTGATAACGAAAAAGTGTATAAAACCAGTTACTAAATTAAGAAAAATTAACCCTAACACGTGGTGTAGCCAGAATTCCTCTTTTGTGGGTGCTTCATCCCGAAAAACCAATTGAAAGGAAAACACCCGTCTGTCCGTTCGTCCGTCCGTCCGTCTGAGAATACTGCTAGCGCCTAAACCATACGTACAATTTCTTCCAAAATGGATATTCCCCAGTTGATCTGCTTCTAGTAGAAGCTTTGAGATTTTGAAAATGATTCTGTAAAATTTGGGGGTACTTTACATGAAGCTCCCCGGACATTTTCAAAAATTTCTCAATAAAGGCTCCAAATTTCTTCATATTTCTTGTAAGAATAGAGTAAAATACATTTATTTAGGTGGCATAGGTCCTATTTCCACGGATAACTCTGAATTTTCGAAAAGTGCAAAAGTTTAAAATTTATTCGGCGTGTTTCCTGAACTTCAAAATTGAAGGTAAAGATTTTTCTTTTAAATAAAATTTGTTGTCCAAAGTGCGTTATTTCATTAAGGTCATATACATTTTTTTAAGTTTAGTAATTTTCGCGGAATATTGCGTGCAATATGTGCAATTTTAAATAATTACAAAAACAGGATTTTCTCAAAAACGGCTTCAAATATTTTTTCTTTAAATTTTTGGCAGCTATAGCGCCTAATGTACTTTATGACATGACCAAAAACCCATATTGCTCTATCTTTTGTTTTTTCAAAAATTGGAAAAATGTATTTTCTCTCACGTCGTTAATATTTACATTACCGGCGATTTTTTTACATTAATATATTTACGAGTACATGTGCTTTAAATGATGTCAAGCAAAGTTTCTGGTAAACACAACTGTTTTCAGTGAAATGTAGCTCAAAATTCCGTATTTTCAGAAACGCTCAAACGCCAATTTCTCATATATGGCTGCAAATGTTTTCTTGAAACTTTGGTAACGGATAGTGCTAATGACACTCTTTAATATGACGCAAAGTTTAGTGGAAGTTTTTTTTTTTTTTTTTTTCAAAAAAATATATAAATGTAATTTTCTTTAAAGTTTTCTCACATTTTTAATATGCACATCACCAACAAGTTCTAAATATTATTATATTTGTGAGTTTTAGTGCTTCAAATTACTTCATTTGAAGTATTTTGAAAACTCAAAACTTTTCTGTGAAAAAGAGCTCCAAATTTCGAATATTTAGTGGCGCTAAAATTCCATTTTCTTAAAAACGACACAACATTTTAAGAGAAAATTGGCATTTAGGACTAGGTTTTTGTGTTTCTTAATATTCTAAAATGAATATTTCCCTTCTACCATTAGGAAACCGAAAAATTAAGAAAATGTCAAAAGAATGCAGTTTGTGCGGCGATAGATGGCAGCTGGCAAAGGTATAAGGTATAAGGATTTTTATACGAGGCGAACTATACAATGTTCATCCGGAAATCTTCTACACTGTGCCTAAAATGCGCCAATATCGTTACTTGGACTTTGGAATTTCCATTGTTAGTAGCTTCAGTTGCAGACGAGTGTTCACGCCACACAACACAAGAACGGTAATCTTCTATTTTTTCTCGAATGATGAAGCTCAGTATCTAATTTTTCACGACCATAGCAGTGTTCAATTGGTTGTTAGATATGATTTAAATAAATTAGAAACAATGGTGAAACGGGAAGTTAGGGAACGAGAAGTCACCAAGGAAATCTGTCGAGAACCATCTTAGTCCTCCAGAAACTTGAGAATAATCACTGGTGTACTCCAACACCACGTCTTGACTGATGGTGCAAGGGTTCGATCCCCGTCAGAATTTAAAAAAAACTTGTGAAGAAAGAGGGTAATTGGCAGATTTTTAGGATAATGCTGCCTTTCACTCACTTATTGATTCACAATTAGGCCTATTCTCCTATCACCGCATTTCTGTCCTAACATCATTACAGTAATCACGTCTATGTCAAATTCTCGAAAAAAAACATAAGGTCGGAAAGTGAGAAGTATAGAAGGAGAGATGGAAAAAGAGGACGAAGAATAATTCAAGTTATGAAGTTAGATATTGTAACGTGAAAAAATCCTTGAATCACTAGAAGATGCTACCGTCTTAATAGATGCATTTGACGCATGGGACTGTAGCATTGCGATGGAAGCGTAACAAAATTAGCATTTACATGCCAAGGCGTGTTTGCGAGAATGACTCTGAAAAGAGAAGAAGAAGAAGAGGAAGAGGAGAAGAAGAAGACAGTTGAAAAGGAGGTAAGGGATTCTTCTAAATAAATAGCTAGTGGTAAAGACCAAAAATAGCGGAAACAAGACAATAAAAAGTAATGCATGGTTGAAGTAATGTGACAGCAATCGGGCATTGATCAAAATCAAGAAGAACTTGTCATCTAAACGACCGAAGGATTACGCATGTACAGAAAGGAAGTGTTCGTATTTGTAGCATCAGAATGGATGTAATAAGTAAGCGTTTCCTTATGGACAAAATGTAATGCAAGGCCTACCAGTGGCTAACAAATTTTTTGCAAGCACACGAATGCCGTTTCTGAAATTGTCGGGCTGCAATGATAGTATTATTTTAAGAATTATTGTTATTTTAAGAAATATTGCTGGTTTTCAGAGGAGTTTAAACATCCTAAAAAGATATAGTGAGGCATGGCGACTAAAAGTAAATATTCTAAAAACGAAAATTGTTGTCTTCAAGAACGAGTTGATTTGAGATAAGAAAGAGTAATGCTATACGCGCAGGAGCTAGAACAGGGTACCTTTTACTTGATGCAGAATTTTCTATGAACGAGGGATGGAATTGTCACATAGTGGCGGCTCATAATAAAGGAAGAATTGCGCTCAGTTAAATCGGTTGTGTAATGCACAGAGAACCGGAATTGCCGTTAAAGGTGTGCAACACTATTTAAATCCTTAGTCTTCCCAGCTAAGAATTATGGGACGGAAATCTGGGGAGTGAATAGGTTAGACAGGTTGGAAATTATCGAAACTGATTATTACAATTTCATTTTACGATTTTCTAGATTCGCAGCATATGTCCTCTCCATCTCACACCTCTCTTATTCATTCAAAAATCATGATTCATGAAACAAGAGTGATTAAAAAACTAAGTATATCTGACCATATCATCACCATGTGGAGTCCAAATTGCCTTTCTGTTCACTAAACATCTCTTCTAAACTCGAACAGTTATTGTTATATACATAAAAATAAGTATTTTGTAATTGAATCTTCACATGATAACAGTCCTTTTCTTTCTAGTGACAATAATTTGATTTTTAAAACAATGACGTCTTACTGTACAGAGACGAAACAACTCATGATTCAAGACTTTACGTGTATTGAAGAAGACCTGAAAAACAATGTAAAACGGAAGGAATGCTCGCATATTTCTTAATAAAGTATCTGAAATCCTAGGAGACACATTCAACATTTCAGCGTTGAAATATATGACGCAGAACCTACAAGATCGGGTCAGTATCGAGACGTATTTTGTGTCTGCGTTCCCCCAACCCCGCGCTTCCTTCAGACGGGCGTAGGCGTCATAAAACCCGCCCTTTGTGACCGCGCTCAGCCCGACGCCCAACCCCCTGTTCCCCGCACCCATGCGTCAAAAAGCGAAGAGTCAGTTAGTTAATGCCTTATTTTAAGTGGCGAGACTCGGGCCATCAGGCAGTTATCTCTTTCACGCAATAATTGAACTATTAGCTATTAGCGCCCGGAAAGTAGCGCAAATGCGCAGTAGCCGAGCCTGATGCCCGAGCCCGCCCCACGAAACAAATATCCCCGCACACGTGCGAGCCTTCGGATAATTGCCGTGAAGTTTCTTTTCAGCACGACCAGAACAAGCAGCGTCGGTCACTCAATTCCCCGGCGACATCGACGTCAGCCTCTCGCCACCCGCCGCCCCTGGAGCGAATCGCCTGTCTTCCCGGGCGCACTCCATTCAATAATTACCGTAAAAATCCTTAGGCACCTAAGAGAAACGTGGCCCACTTTCGCAGCGAGCGACGCGCGAGATAAATAAAGGCTCCACGAATAAGCCAATTCAGCAGCTCCGTAAAGTTAGAATCCCAAAATTGTCAAAAAAAAATTGAAATGAATCTCCGAATTTGTCGCTAATTTGTTACGCAAAATAAAAATTTGTCGCTCTTCATTTGACACTGCTATAACAAATGCTGCTAACTTGATATCAAGTTAGCATCGCAGAAACAAGAAAACCACGAAACTACACAGATACATTATATAAAGGTAATTTTTTGAATGTTCTCTCACATCATTAATATGCTCATTACCAGCAATTTTTAAAGATTATTATATTTGTGAGTTTAAGTGCTTTAAATGGCTTCAAATGAAGTATTTTGAAAACTCAAAAATTTTCTGTGTAAAAGAGCTTTAAATTTCGCATTTTTAGTAGCGCTAAAATATCATTTTCTTAAAAACGACACAAAAGTTTTAAGAGAAAATTGCCATTGAAAACAAGGTTTCTGTGTTCCATAATATTCTAAAATTAATATTTCAGTTCTACCATTAGGAAACCGAAAAATGAAGAAAATGTCAAAAGAATGAAGTTTGTGCGGCGATAGATGGCAGCTGGCAAGAGTGCATGGCAATTCTGAATACCTAGCCCAGACGAAAGGAAATAGAAAACAAATACGGGAAAGTGTGCGCCATTCTGTAGCACCACTAGTTTGTTTATTCTTGTTACTTCCAGGTTTTCATGAGATTGCGATTCTAACTTGATATCAACTTGAATCAATTTGAAATGGAAAAGTTCCATTTCAAGCATATTGTTTAAATAGTAACAAAATTTCGTTTGTGGTAGGTTTCGAGCGACAAATTTCCATGTAATTATTTTTTGCTTATTATTGTTATTTCTGTTTTTTCTGACATTGCGGTGGAAAACAGCGTTTTGGGGAAATTACATTTCTGGTTTTGTTTGAAGAGTAACAAAATTTGTTTTATTGTAAGTTTTGAGCGACAAAAAAGCGACAAATTCCCATGTAATTAATTTTTAATTTACCTGTGTAGTTTCGTGGTTTTCTTGTTTCTGCGATGCTAACTTGATTTCAAACATAGCAGTGTCAAATGAAGAGCAAATTTTTATTTTGCGTAACAAATTAGAGACAAATTTGGAGATTAATTTCATTTTTTTTTACAACTTTGCGATTCTAACTTTACGGAGCTAAAGGTTGTTCCCTCCGCCTCAACACCTCGCCTGGGCTCCCAGTGGAGGCGAACTCCATCCCGACTCACCCTCCCGACGGCGGGGCGCGGCGAATCGCCGCCTGCAAGGCTTTGCGCCGTCGGAGAAAGAAAATGGGTCAGCACGGAGCCCCGCAGGCCAAACCCTCGCTCGCTGGGAAAAAGCCCGAAGAGCTGCCAAAAGCCAAACAAGGAGCCAATCGCTTATAACACCTTTCATCGAGGGGTTTGGAGGTCGCGGAATCTGAAACTGACGTCAGATTTGCAATGTTTAAAAAATATCAGAATAAATAGAGACAACACATAAAAAATCAATGTCTAAATCATTTAACAGATACACTCTACAACATATTATTTGTCTGACTCTTCACCTCATTCGGATGACAGTAAAAGTCGATACCTGATCGATAAACATGAAATTATTTCTGTAATATTTTGGAGGATTTAACTTATCACCCAACATTTTCCTTCAATGTATTTGTTAATAAGAAGAAACTAATATCGGTTAAACTACAGTTGAATAATTATTTTCGTATCATTTCAAATGAAACACGTTTTTAAAGTTAAGATGATTATAATTTAAAGCTTATTTAAAGAACGAATGCACTTATTCGTCGTCCGAAAAAGATTCTTCACCGCCACAAGGGATGTTCTGCAGATGAGCAGGGATATCGCATCGGGAGAGAGTTGATCTATTTTCCTTTGCGGGAGCTTTCGTTGTCTGGGAGTCAGTGGATCAGACGACACAAGAAGCCAATGAAAAATATCTTTCAAGTTTAATCGACTTTTCTGGGACACATTTGAAGAATATATGTCTATTATTTTTTTTGTTGTTGTTTCTTATAATATCTGTATTGTAATATTTTACTACGCCCAGGAACAGCTTCCATTTTGCCAGATGAACAATGTCGGTCCACATGCCATTTATACACAATGTGCACGCTTATGAACTTCGAGAACAGCGATTTTGTATTTTGAACAAAATTCGAACACACGACAGTAAGGCGCACTTTAAAAGTTTCCGCAGGAACAACGACTTCACTACAGCCCGGGAGATTTATAACTGGCAGCTATCAAGCAGGCAGTCTGGTGATGCCCAATGCACAAGCACTCGCTTAGTTGAAAGCCTTTCCAGTCCGATAAGTTACCTTCATCGAAAAGCTTCACCGACGTTTCCGATGTGTCAATGTTGTGTGCCACTGGGGTCTGAGACACTGAGTGCCTTGTCCCTTGCTCGAAACGTTCGTTTCGTTTTGAAGGTTATCTCGCCACTCAACTCCAGATTTTCACGCTCAAAACCCTCAGAACAAATTGTCATCTGAACGTGGAGCCAGAACTGCTTCCTAAAGGGGCCAGTAACAACATTTAATAGAATTCATTTATTAGTATCGTCAGTGAACTCGTTCTCGAAAATAATGGCATTCGAGGCATAATTGTGACCTCTTTCAAATGGCGTATGACACAAATGTGTGAGTAGAAATTCGTTTCGCCTTTTGGCCAGCGGTTTGGGCGTTTCGCCCAGTGTGCATCGGTTCCTTCCGCCCCTCCTTCGCCCGAATCTCTTTCTGCAGGGCTCTTCGCGCCCGAGAAGGAACTCGGCGCTCGTGGACGCGCACTGTAGAAATGCTACGGGTCGCTCTTGCTGCCCACCGGGGAACCTGGCGTTGGCGCACTCGAAGCAGCTTTCACTTCCAAAAGAATTCTTGGAATACGGCCCCAGGGAGGATTGTAAAATTTTCTCAAAACTGCCTCCGAATTTTTTCTTTAAATTTCTTACTAGAATAGAATCAAATAAACTCACAATGGTTGCGTAGGTCTGATTTTCACTCTCAATTTTCGAGTGATGCAAAAGTTCGCAATGTTTTGTATCCCTTGTTCTACACTATCTCAAACACGGCTGTACTACACTAACTCAAACACGGCGCCGTTTTTTTTCTCGCAAATCTCTATATTGCAATTGAACGGACGGACAGACAAGCGGAGGCGGTACTGAAAACCACATCTTGCTTGCAAGGAAACACTGAGCTCTGGTTTCCACTACCACGCGATATATTTGGCACTGTACTTCTTCCACGCATTAATTATTTCTGGACGATTAATAAGGCGATGTTAGTGGTCTCATCTATGTGTCTGACAATCGGTTTCTTTCGAATGTTTGTGCTGGCACTTGGCTGAGTCTAAACACAATGTATTCGTGAATAATCTATCTGAGAAATCCAATTCCTTACGTAAAATTTTCACTGCACCTTGATCTTGTCTCATTATCCTCCAAAAAATGTTAATAATTATAATAATGTTATCATTATCACCTGGAATGTATTCATAACAGAAAATAATTTTTCAAAATTTGCAAATTTTTTTTCGTCATCGTCTTGTTCGCCTAAGTCCAGCTCAAATGTTCTTTTATCACAAACTTGTGAGAGAAAGTGTTACCGAAACTCAGGCATTTATTTTACCTAAAAGTGGCAAGCAAAAAGGCATTTATTCTGCCTAAAGTAGGGGCTCAAACACAGGACACGTTGAAAAATCACCATTTAAAAGTAATTACTTTTAAGAAATTAATAATTGAAATGATCCACATTTTTATGACAACTCTAAAATTTACATTAGCACTCACGTAGAAAGAAACTTCCCTTTCTTTGTAAAACTTCCTTATCTTCCGTCTCGATTAGACATGATCGTCCGGTATGAATCTATTTTACTCGTGACGATGTCTCCACGAAAGGTTAATGTGGACTGTTTTTACTTTCCCGTATGCTATACGTACGTAGGTATAAGGGAAGTTAAGTAATTCTGCGCGAAAAAACGGCGTATTTTCGGGAGAAAAACTCTTATTACAGGGCCCTGGTAATGAAAAAGTGGATATCTAGTTCTAAATTAAGAATTTAGCAACTGGATATATTGTCCGGGGTATCAGGCTTCTTTCTCCAATAAAAGTTTACAAAACGTTTGTATTATATTTTTATGCAGTTGTAGAATTCACATAGTTCTGACACCACTGCGATGGAAACAGAGTTGTTCGCTTCTTGGTTGAATTGGACGTTTTCAAATAATAGCTAAGATGTTAGGAGCGCACAAAGTGCAATATTTCACAACTACATAGCTGTTTTCAATAACGCGGGAAAGTATGTGCTTTCGTAGCACCACAAGTTTGAATCTTGAAATTGTTTCAGTGAAAACGTAATTATAGATTTCGTTCTTCGCACTTGTGTAATCACCGGGAGGGAAGAGAGAACAATAAGGAACTGAGAAGCGCATATCGTGTACAGACAGCTGTGTCCTCAAAAGGGATCAGAGGACATGCGCAAACACAGGATGAGATTTCTCGTGAGCGAACAATACTGTCAGCATCAACGAAACACATCAAAACTCTTCACTGGTAGCATCTTCACTTTCCCTTTTAGACTTTTAACACAACCTGCCACTGGAGCCTCCGCGCCCACCGAAAGACCATACACGACCGAGCCCTCACGTTGTCCAGGCTTGCAGGTGTTTCCGGCTTGATAGAGATTGGTGCCAGGAGGGGGAAAGGGAAAATAATTAATGACGAAAAAGGCACAAATAAGGCAAAATGACAAAAACAGACAGCAGAAAATAAAATCGGCAAAAAAAAAGCAAAACGAAAATAACACCAAAGTACAATTTAGTGATTCCTAATGTTAAAAAACATAAAATCGTAACGATAAAAAGGCATTTTGCCACGATTCCGGGCTCTATTCATTACATAACGGAAATCACGTCTCTTCGCAGCAGGAAAGACTTCCATAAATGCAGAATATTACATTCATTATATACCCCAATAACTGAGTCAATCGGGAGATTAAATGTAGTTGGGTGCTCTGGAACGCTCAAAACCAGACTCGCCTTCCGCCAGGGGAAGCAGGAATCAGGTTGCTCAGTGGCCCTGACGATGAACTCCAATCGAAGGTTCTGACGTTCCGCAGATGTTGTCATGAACGAAACCAATAGTCAATTGTATACACCCCCAGAGAACATCGTAGATCTCACCGCTAATAGTTACTTAAGGAGCATTTGGTCTGGAAATGAAATTCTATTAAGAAATCTACTTCCTTGGTTTCAACAGGTTCATGTGCCTGATACTGTTTGCCCATGTGTGAGTTCATATTACAATGCGTCGTTCTTAGTGTAAAACATAAAATTGGAATTGGTTTATGGTGATTGACATTTGCTTCCTTATTACTTTGCGCAATGAATAGACAATGTAAGATAAAATGGACGAGGTCAACAAAGCGAGTTATTTCGGTTGTTTCGAGAGTACACAGAGCTAAATTTTTTTACATAGGTGAACGAGAGAATTAGATGAATTAGAAAAGTATGTGAGCGAAAGGTAATAAATTGTAAGTTATAATTCTGCGGTCGCGAAGTCAACCTTCTTATTGTAAATTGATAGTTAAACTCACCGACGTTTTTTCTGCATTACAATTTATAATTGTTATCACAAGATAATAAAGCTCAAATAACAGTAGGTACCCAACAAGTTTAGATCAAAGATTTTCATTGCACCAAAAAACATACAAATTGTCCAATTAATTAAATTCACATGCCAACACTTTCAAAGAAACATTTAAAAAATAATTTACGATAACGGCAAGTAATCTCATATTTCGTTGCGCGCCTTGTGCTTTGAATCGACAATTTGTGGATTCGTGCTCCGCCGCTGCAACAAGAAAGAGCACGAAAAAGTAGGACTGAGGGGCCCAGAAGCACATAATTGTATTGCCCCCTCTTAAAAATCAGATTTGCTAAAAAATTAAACAAGAATGATATTAAAACTTTTAATTTATAAACACTAACTTTTAGAGTAGACTCACTGACAATAATATTACAATTACAATCCACCCCTATACAGTATTTGAGTAAACTAGTCGTGTGCGAGAATGTGGATTTGCGGTTCCGTCTCTCACGGTCAGATCTCTTCCCGTGGACCAATCGAGGCATACGAGGTGTCATTCGACGCGTCCCGGTCTCCGGATGGGGAACTCATAATTTGTTTTCGGATTCGGCCATACAATTCTAGGAAATTTCCAAAAACGAGTTTTTTTCGTGTTCGTGTTTTGGCGCCGCGATCTTGGTGAGTTTGCTGGGAACTAAATCAACGCCACCTCATTAGATGTAGGTGGCGTTGATTAAACTCCGGTACCAATACCGACGAAGAGAAAGAGAGAGACTACGACGAAGAAGAAGACTACGAAGAAGACGGCGATGAACACGAAGGCGAAGAAGAAGACGAAAACAAAGTCAAACAGCCGAAGGTAGTTTAAAGCGTCAGCACCAAAGGCGTCATGAGGGTTCCAAGCCTTTGGCCTAAGGACATTTTGAGCCGAGATCATTGGAACCAGTCCACGCCCGTGCTACACACAAGCTTTTCTTTTTACTTCACTTCATTGATTCAGGTCGGCTTTCCATATTTCCCTTATATCTTCATTCATCATTCAACTGCTCTTATCTGAGCAGTTTTTAGAACCTCTGAGCCCCCCCCCCCTACACAAACACACACGCGCGTGCATCATTCAGTGATAAATACACCTCTACAAATTATAGCTGCATTACTACCAATAAATAAGGGACTTCAATGCCGAGAATTGTCATTTATCGGAATGTGATTTATCGGTACATTATCATATGCAGTTTTATCCATTTGTTGACAGTATAATTTAAATAATTAATTAGTGTCGGGATTCTCTTATTATTTTCTTCTCGTTCCTTAACTTTCTTGCGTTTAGCACAACCACTTTCAAGATGCTTAATCAAAAGTGATAGAATTTGATACGTTCACTGGGGAGAGTTTTAAATTAGAAAACATAGGCTAATACTCTCACTGACACGAACACTTTAAAAGACAAATACAATGAATTCCACCTGCTCAACCCAGTTGCGTTGTGAGGAGGAGACGGACATCGCGCACCGGCCGCTCTCGGCTCCGAAGCGCGTGACGCGAAGGGCGACGCGAGTCATCTTCCTCTTCGAAAGGAACAGTGCGTGTAAACACGCAAGACGGCGAGTTGAACTCGAAAGCAAATCACTCGGTTTAATAATTGTAAAACAATGAATAGCGAATTTGAACTCCTTGAAAATCCTTTTGCTGTTGTCATTGTAAAAGGCAGATCACAAAGTAGTGTAATGTTGCATATTTGCACCTGAAAAGCTTTTAGTAAAAAGTATTATGTGCAAAAACTAGATGAAATTTCGAAAGTATGTTTTTTTACGGAAATATTTTTAATTGAACTAGTAATATAATTTGAATGAAAAAAGATTATGATGGGTTTTCGTTTTAAAAAAATGCGAGCAATAACTGGATTAAAAATAGAAAAGAAAAATATGCGTTTTTCGTGGATGTATGGGGCATGAACCAGTTGAAAATTTATTTGGATCAAATAATTGTACTACAAAATGTACTTTATTTGACTTTTTTACTGTATTATACTTCTAGAACCTTTCTTTATTATGAACAATACTTGAGTAGCTAATGTTTTGTGTACATGTTAATTAATATTAAACAGTTTTTGTAATTAAGAAAATGACTACGAAAGACCAAGGCGTTTGTTGTGCCCAATTCGCATCTTCCCCTCACTAAGAATTTATCATAGATCCGCGATAAACGATGCGTTCCTCAAACCGTTCGAGACTTCTTCGTTTGTCCTTTCGCCAAAGGTGCTGTCTGCCCAGAATTCACTCTACTTCTCCCCTTGCCACCACAAGTGACAACTCCCGTCGCAGCGGGGAGCGGAGATCCGAGCACTGGCGTTTGTCTGAAGCCAGCTAGGCTGGCATTTATTATTTCAGAGCTGGCCGCAGGTTAACGCGTTGACCAATAAGATAAAGATGAACTTGACTCCCATATTTGAACTTATTACGATGAAGCAGTGAACTTATTTTTACCAAACAATAAATATAATATATAATTGTTGATCGGAGTGTTTTTTGTTAATATTTTGAGGCCCCCGGCGGCCGCGGGGTTCGCCCATGCGTTAAAACGTCACTGGCTCTTATATTTTCCTCGTGACTATGATCCTCTCGATTCAGGTAAATGATGCAGGGTGAATCGAGCTTCGTACCAAAGGCAAAAACACGCAACAACGTATTAGTAAACAACTAACATATTTTACAACCTTTACTCACTTTGTTAGGCGACCCGTCGCCGTCCCCATCCCCTGCCAACGACCTTGGCGCGGCGCCACGAGCAAAGGGCCGGCCCTTCGGGCTGCGGGGGGCGGAGGAGGAGGGGAAGGGCCCAGCCTCGGCCCCGAAGGAAGCGACACTTGCGGCCCCCGCCCCCAGAAGCCCAACACACAACACTGTCACTAATATAGTTGTCGCTAACGGAAGCCATTCAATATCTCCACGAATACGTTTAATGAACTATTAATCGCAGTGAATCATCCGTTTTGCCGGTTCTGCGGCCCGCTTAAGGCGATGATGCCACTCGGCGGAGGCTGCCTAGAGGAGTGCGAGGACACGTCATCGGCCCCAAAGGCGGCTCCAACATTCGGCAGCGCCGAGCAGCGAGCTCCTGCTCGCCCAGTCCCCAACAGCTGATGAGTTCGTCGAACGTTCGCTCCCCTTGATGCGGTGGGTAGGGCGAGCGCCGAATGCTCGTCACCCGGCAAATAGCACGCGACCCATCCACACGACTCGGGATTCGGCGAGCGGTTGCTCGCTGTTCGCCGAATAGCGAATGTGTGGAGCCGCTTTTAGGCTAACACGCAGCACTCACGTGCTGCATACTCAAGACGTGAAATTCTCCCAGCTTGTGTCTCAACAGGTAGTTGTAAGTGCTACGAAGCACTACAAGTAATGTTTCTGCGACAATTTGTATTCGAACCTTTGGTGACCTCATTGCCTACCTATGAGCGCGAGATAAAAATAATTTCTGAGAATTGACAGATAGCCCGCAATCACGAGATGAGTAAAGGATTTTGCAGACAGAAGACTGTGGAAAAGGTACTAAAAATCACGACGAGTTTCATTCTCAAACAAAACTGCACCTGAAATAATCAAGCCCGGGGTCCGAATTCCCTCACGTGACCCCTCCCGGCATTCATTTGTCAACATTAACTGTTTCAGGACGAACTACATTCGTTATATAATGTAACATTGTATAAAACAGTGTTGTCCTAAAATGTTAAAACTGTCTTCTTCAAAAATGTAATGTATTAGAATAATGGAAGTGGTATTATATACTGATAATGAAAAACCGAGTCGGATATTGCTTTGAGTTATGTCAAACTATTAATATTTAATTTTTCTTTTTTTTTTTAGAATGATAAACACTGTAAATAATAATCAGAATTTAAAACTCGCAATTCTCGATTCCAAGCGAACCTTTTCCCTCCACTTCCGTTCCATCACTAGAACATTGTGCGCCCGCCGCCGCGGCGGGCAAGGCCGTTGGCAAGCAGAATCTGCTCACACTCGGGGCTGCAAAAGAGCACGTTCATTCAGATCAGGAATTCTGATTGTTCGGCAACAATACACTCTTAAAACTTACGTCTTTTTGTGAACACCCGTATGGTTTTCATTTTTTTGCCCTCATATATACGTTTCTACAAATTCTAAAAATTTACAAGTTTATATACGTAGTTAAATTATTCAATAAACATCAAATTTATATCGTGCTACACCTGGCATGTAACAATAAAAAGCTTTTTAAAACGCTATTACTCGAAAGTCAACCGTCTTAAAATTATGAAAATCTCCAATAATATTGCATTTAGGATGTTCTAGAAGCTATTAATTTTCTTGATGATACAAAAATTTCATTAAAAAAATTCACTTAAGCCGAAAGGGGCAGTATGCAACCCGTCACAAAATCCATTGTTGCACCACCTCTGCTAGCATGACAGGTGATAAATTATTCAGTGATAGATACCTTGCAGAAAAACTTCCTTAGGCACTTAGTTGAATTTGATACAGGTTTTACCGAAAGTTTGTTCTCGCTGACTGGAATCACGGATATTTTGATAGTTGAAAAAGAGCTATTTTTTAAGGGCGACTTCCTACAAATATAATATTGAACATAGAGATTTTTTCCTTAATGAAATCTATTCCTTAAAGACGGATCTTTAAATAAGTTCAAGTTCAACGTTTTGAAAATATGAGTAGTTTCCGTGTAATTTTGCGCGAAATTCAGGCATTTTTAAAATCAAAAACAGCTCCAATTTTTTTACATTTTCTTCTCATATGTAATAATGGACGGTAAAAAAATATAGTGCTAGTACCACTTTCGGTTATTGTTAATTGTTTCGAAAGTGACAAAAAGTGAACATTTGAAAACTACAAAAATGAAGATAGATTTTTGCTTTGAACAAAGTCTGTTGAAAAAAATTCATTTGGATTTTTCTGCCGAAAATACGCCGTTTTTTCGGGCAGCATTACATAACTTTCCCTATACTACGTGTATTACTCCGTATATACGTATGTATATGGGAAAGAAAAAACCAAGATGAATTGTGCAATTGTATTGTATTTGGATGGTATAAGAACATTTTTCAAAGTAGTCGCAAAAGGGTCTCACAAAAAGATCCAGAGGGGCCACATACGGCCCGTCAGTTGGAGAGCCCTGAAGTAGACGAATAAAGTTCTGTTCAAGACTAACAATTATTGTATTTCAAACAATTATATTATTTTCAATTAAAATATTAATAGTAACAGTATCGTTTTAGTTCTAATTGGAAGTCCATTTGTGTTCAATATTCAACTCGCTACTAAGCTGCGTATTTATAGGCACGAAAAACTGGAGAAATAGGCAGGCAAAATAGGCATTTAAAAACGTAAAATAGGCGCTTAAAAATGTAAAATAGGCATTTAAAAAGGCACTATAATTTTTTTCCTATTTGTACTTATATGCTTGTGTAGAAAGATTTTGTAGTAAACAATATATTTACCTACATAGATGTTTGCTTTCATCATTGTTCTGACAAACACTCGTTCTGAGAAATACTTTCTATCATTATTGTGCATTTTGGGCAAAATGGCTGAATTGCAGTAGCTGCATTCTGGCTATTTATTAAATTCAAGCTGATAGTCTAATGCTGCACACTAATGCTAATGATCTTTTTCTTCACGTTTCATTGAAACAAAATTGAAAACATTGATTTGTTTTAATTGCCATGCATAATTCACATGTAACAAGTGGTGCTTCAATAGCACATACTTTCTAGCATTAGATCTAAAAATATTTCAAAATTTGCAATTGTCAAGTAAGTTAAGATAGTTCAGAAAAAATGAGACCTGCGCCATTGTTTTAAGAATCCCTTGCTCTTAGAAAAAATTGTAGCAGTTTTTGAGATGTTATAATCTGCATTAATTGCAAGCAGACATTCTGCGAAAAATAACTTGTTTAGAAAAAGCATACATGATTTTCTTTAAAGATCTGATGTTTTAGAATAGATTACATTTTCGACAAAAATTCTGAATTCAAATATTTTATTTTTCTTATTTCGAAAATAGAGTTCACGAAAAATGGGACGGGCACCAATTTTTACTTTCCCGTATACATACGTATATACAGAGTAATACTACGTACGTATACATGGAGTGATGTACGTAGTGTAGGGAAAGTTATGTAATGCTGCGCGAAAAAAAACGGCGATTTTTCGTCAGCAAAATCATTGCCGCGCCCTGATAACGAAAAAGTTGATAATACCAGTTGCTAAATTAAGAAAAAAAATCCCCTAACACCTGGTGTAGCCAGAAACCCTCTTTTGTGGGTCCTTGGTACTGAAAACCCAATTGAAAGCAAAACGTCCGTTCCACCGACCGTCTGTCCGTCTTCGAACACTTTCAGCGCCTAAACCGTACGTAGGATTTTTTACAAATTGAAGAAACTCCTTTTGATCTGGCTCCAGTCGAAGCTTTGAGATTTTGAAAAACATTCTATAAAATTTGGAGGTACTTTACATGAAGCTCCCCGTACATTTTCAAAATTTTCTGTAAAACGGTTCCAACTTTTTTCTTTAAATTTCTTGTGAGAATACAGTAAAATACACTTAAGGTGGCGTAGGTCGGATTTCCACGGTTAACTCTGAAGTTTCGAAAACTGCAAAGGTTTGAATTTTTTTAGTCTTCCTTCAACTACAAACTTGCAGATAGAGATTTTTTTCTTCAAATAAAATATGTTCTCCATTATGAGTTCTTTTATTACGGTCGTGTACATTGCTTTGAAAATTTTAGTAGTTTTCGCGTAATATTGCGTGTTATATGTGCAATTTTAACCTAGTGGTACTACAGAATGGCACAGACTTTCCCGGATTATTTTTTCTAATTCCTTTGGTCTCGGCTAGTTATTCGGACTCGCCACATTCTTTTACCATCTATCGCCACCCAAAGTACATTTCTTAGACATGTTCAAAATTTTTCGGTTTCCTAATAGAACAGAAATATCAAGAATATTACAGAACAGTAAAATATTGTTCAAAATGGCAATTTTCTTTGAACAATTTGAAGCCATAATTAAGAAAATGGCTACTGTAAATGCGAAATTTGAAGCTTTTTTTCAGAGACAATTTTTGAGTTTTCGAAAGACAACATTAGAACTCTTTTGAAGAACATAAACTCACAAATACAATATTGTTTACAAATTGCTGGAAATGTGCATATTAAAGGGGTGAGAGATGTTAAAAAAAATAGATTTGTGTAAGTAAAAAAACAAACTCAAATTGAACTTTACGTCATTTTAAAGAGTGCAATTAGCACCATCCGTTCCAAAAGTTTGAAGAAGACATTTGGAGCCATTTTTGAGAAAATGGCATTTGAGAGTTTCTCAAAATTCGGAATTTTGAAATACTTTTCACAGAAAGCTGTTGAGTTTTCGACAAACTTTACTAGACATTATGTAGAGCACATATACTCATAAATACAACAATATGTACAAATCGCCGCTGATGTAAATAATAAGGACATGAAAGGCAAGCCAAAAAACGTTACATTTTCGTAATTTTTGAAAAAACAAAAGGATAGAGTGCATTTAGTACTATCCCTACCAAGCGTTTCAAGAAACAAATTGGAGCCGTTTTTGAGAAAATCTGGTATTTGTAATTTCTTTAAATTCTTAAAACAATATTGCTGTTCTCCTATTAGAAAACCGAAAAATTAATGAAATGTCAATTAATGTACTCTAGGCGGCGATAGATGGCAGCTGGCAAGAGAATGTGGCAAGTCCGAATAGCTAGCCGAGATCAAAGGAAATAGAAAACGAATACGGGAAAGTCTGTACCATTTTGTAGCACCAATAGTTATACCATCTTTTGATAAATACGAGAAAATTTTAAGAAAAGTTTGGAGATGTTTTAGAGAAAAAAGTTTAAAAATTCGAAGTACAAAATAGCTTGACTACCACCACATGTTTCATAATACAAAATATTCGCACTCTGGTGTCAGTAAAACGGAATATAAATTTATCGATTGCTCTGTAATGCAAAATGCGGAATAAAAGCAAAAAAACTTATATTAAAAAAATTTATTACGGATAATTTCATTTTGATCAATAAATACGAGAATAGGCAAAATTTAGGCACTTAAACACAAAATAGGCATTTATAGGCACTATAAAATTCACATATAATACTAATGCCTCAAAATGAATAATTAACCTAAGAGATTGCGTTGTCCATTGAAGGAAAAAATAGGCAAAATTCCGCAGCTTATTGATAACTTAATCTTGTCGATTGTCGAGGTAGAATCATAAGTGTTCTGTACCTCTTTTATCATAAGTAATATCACGAGCTGTTCTAGCCGGTAAATTCACGACTCGCGTAGCGAGGAGTGAATTTACCGGCTAGAACAGCACTTCGAGTGATATTTAGTGTGACTATTCCACGAATAAACACATTGCATGATTTGAAAGGATAATTTAAATCACAGTAATCACGAAAAAGGGAAATATTACTTAAAATTACAACCGAAAAATGAAAACCTTTCATTCATCTCCGACTTATCACTGCCGTCTGGAATAACTTAAAATCAAGTAACATTTGAATAACAGTTTAAAGCAGAAAATGATTTCAAATATGTTTCAATTTTATGGTAATAAAACTTTCGAAAAACAATAATAACAAGGTTACTTAAAAGAACATTTATTACAAGCACAATCATTAAAGTTGTAGGAAGTTGTTTTCCAAGTCTTGCCCTTCCGTGGAAGTATTTGAAATGGAAGATGTACAAGATGAATTAGCAGCGGAATTTGTCGATTCGAATGGATTGAACACACGTGTGCACTCATTAAAGTATTTTCCTGAATAATTTTTGATGTAACGTTCCACATTGTTTTGATAGCATATTCTTTGTACTCTTCACCATCTAATCTTCGTATATTAATTACCGAATTTACATCAATTTCAATATATTAATTACCTAAAATATGTGTACATTCCTCATTTGTAGTTTGTGCTGTCCATTTGTATTTTCTTTCTTCACAAAATTCTTGAAATTGCTTCCACACGCTCTCTTTGTTTTTTCGCTGTTTTTCGGCACTGAATTTTTAATATTATATTGTTTCAGAGTTTTAAACATAACCAAAACGACACATTATATTGATGCACACAAGCTATTTTGGAGGTAAAACAATTGCTATCGTTATCTTAAAAAGGTAAACAAAGGCTTTACAGCGATAAAAAAGGTAAACAAACTGATGGCGATAAACATCTGGGATTGGTTTAATATGAATATATCTTTGCTTACCATTGGCTACTTACGACGCGCACAGACATGAGTGAAATAGTCAAAGTAAGAGGCATACGTGTAAGAAATTTTGTAATAAATCTACACGATAATGACGACTGTCCTTGCGGAATTCTGTTTCCTTCCGTCTTTCAAAGGAAGTGCCTGGATGGGGCCACGCTGAAGCAATGGGCAGAGCGAGGTGTCAGGAGGCCGCGCGCGACCTTGGAGCGACCCACACCGTTGCCGCAGAGGAGCCATTCCACGTCAAATCGCACAAAAAGACCAAAATTTGACCTTCATATTTTTAATTATTTTCCAATTTTTTCTATTTGTTATATGGATCAAATAAGTTAACACGTGTTTTTTCGAACTTTATTATTTTCGGAAATATTGTATAACGAATTTTGCTAAAAATGATGTGCATCACTAACTTAAAAATACTATATACTTGAATACACTAATTATAGAAATTCGGTTCAAATTCCATTCGAAACTTAAAAACATTTTTAATTTTTAAGATTTTGCAAAATATTTAATTTCCTGAATCTTCAATTTTTTTAAAAAAATGAAATTTTGAAAATTAAATATTTTTGTAAACTCGATGAGCTAAAAATTTAAAAAAAAATATTTATAAACGTACTGGAGTATTAATGATATCTCCAGGAAAAATCAAAATGGGATATCAGTAAATTTAAAAGATATTAATATTTTACGAAAGAGCGTATAATAGATTGCTGGAATAGTCGCGTTTCTTGCGTTACTGGTCGTCGGTTTCTTTGGACGAAGTAGTAATTTACTACTCTTGAGGCTGTAAAACTTCACGATTACATTTACAAATAATAATATTTATGTATATTAATACATATAAATAATATTAATATATTTATAAATAATTTATAAATTTATAAATAATTAAATGACGGATTCTTGACTCATGTTTTGATTGACATTTTTGAAATTTTCTGGTCCCTCACAACTAACTACAAATACAAGCACTCGCTTACCATAGAATTCCTGAACTTTCGTCACAATGCAGTTTTAATGCCTTACCGAATTTACTTCAGGTCTGAACAAAATTCCATTTTCTTCAGCCAACTTTTTAGACTCTTTTAGTATGCGTTCGGTTGCAGAAAAATGTCGTTTAATTTTATTGTATGTCCAACTTTCAAAAATTGTCAAAATTTTAATATTGATCGTCATGCCATCTCTTGATTGAAAGGAGTCAATACGTTTCTACAGAGTATCTTTGTCTGATTTTTCGGTGGTCGTCGAAGGATGTTCAATGTGAAAAAAATGTATCTGTGTTGGCACTTTCTACTTCCTGAAATTTCTCATGGGGATACCGTTTTTGTTCCAATATTCTTTTCTTGGCGGGGGTTTCTCATATTGAAATTAAACTCTTGTTTATCCTCTCTTTATTAATTTCTGAAGAGTTTAAATTGTTATTTCCTTGATTTCCACTCTTTTCACTATATTCACTGGACGTTCTGCTACTTTGGTAATGTCACGAGAGCCACTTATCTGGACGCTCTCTTCACTAACAAAAGGCTGTTTTGGAAGCCGATTCCCTACCAAAATGAATCATAAATTTGCCAATCTAATGACTCCAGTAAATTCACCGTCCAGCAAAGTGTGGTTTACGCGTCTTGGAGATTTTCTTTTCTAAAAACCATGATCAGAAAGATTAAATCGATTGAAACATCTATCGCATCTCATAGGGTGATCGCTACTCATGATGCACAGTGTACACACAGTTTCACAGAACAAACATTAGCACTCTTGCCTTCATAAGGTGCGTATTGTGACTGATGTTGAGAAAATTTTACTCATGTCCCTTCACAAGTGGTTGATTGTATTTCACGAGCAAAGTCAGGAGGGCACACCATCCCTAGGACGCAAAGCGATGCAGTAAAATTCGTTCCGCTGACACAAGGAAAAGCTGTAGTAGAATTCGTTTTGCTGTCACCCATCTCTTCTGGAGAAGGAGTGAACATGTGAGTTACTATTGTTTCTTGAAACCCTAATCAGGCAGACGGCCGTTCTTTTTATTTTTCGTCGGCACTTGTATCAAAGACTGATCGAATACAATTCGTCAGTGCAGGGGCAGGAAGCATACGCCCGCATACTTCCAATAGATTTGTTTATCTGTACGTGTTGAGTGCACAATTCTTTTCTTGTCATGTTTTGTAGAAAATTGAACAAGAAATACGCCTATAATTTTTTCAAATTTTATCTGAGAGAGTTTATAGAGAAATATTCATTTCTTTAAAAACAAATTACAATTTTTTAATGAAATATTTATTTTTTGAGAAAGTAATTTACAGAGGAATAAAATACACACATCAAAATATTAAACTAAACAAACCAGGAATTTTTATGTTAAGTACATTCGTGTACATTTTTATGTTAAGTACACAATGTCATACATTTTGGGGGCAGAGTGAACATCCAAAATACTAATAACTCTTGAAACCCTAATCAGGCAGACGGTCATTCTTTTTTTAGTTCTTCAGCACTTGCATCAAAGACTGACCGAACACAATTCGTTAGTGCATGGGCAGAGGCAGAGGGCGCCCTCATACTTACAATTGATTTTTTCAGAACTGTATGTGTGGAGTGCCCACTTTATTTATTGTTGTATTTCATAGAGAATTGAACAAGGAACACGCCTACATTATTTTCAAATTTTTATCTCATCGAGTTTATATAGAAATTTTACTTTTTTTGAAAAAATACATTTTTTAAAAAGAAAAAAATATTTTTTGAAATATTTATTTTTAGAAGAATAAAATACACATTTCAAAGAATTAAATGAAACAAACCAGAAATTTTTATAGTCAGTAAATTTGGAGCAACAATTCATCTTATTTTGTGAAGTACCTGTAAATTCCAAAATTTAATATAGTCATAATTACATAAATAATCAATTTTCAGGCAGATAAAAAAAATACGTGTCTCTTTTTTCGATGTCCGAATTTAAGAAAAAAAATTGTACATTTTAAAAAAAGTCGTGTCAACTCTTGTGCGATTTGACATGGAATGGCTCAGAGGCGAAAGCAGATTCTCAGGACGTTCACCGGCACCGGATGCAATTACATGCACGCTCACGTTGTACACACGTGGAATACGGTTTAATATTTAATACCCTGGACACTAGTGTATTGTACGATCATCACAAATCACTGGTATCATACTGTTTCTTTCGTATACGATTAAGATAATGCTTAATCGCAAACGCAGTCTGACATGTTTTTGAAATTTGGAATAATTCACATCTTTGTTGGAGGGACGTTTCATTGCCAGTGGTTTGGAAACGCTACCAACAATGTACAGTAATCCCTCGGCAATCGCAAATCCGGTATTGGCGAGTTCCGAACATTCAAGATTATGGAAATGCTACCGGTTTTAACATACGCGAGTGCGTCTTTTTGTTGTACTACATTTTTTTAATTATTTTTTTTGAAAGCGAGCACGAACTCGGAGCTCAAAGTGTCACTTTCTGCAAAAATTTAAAAGATGAAATGACAACTTACATTATTATAGAAGAACACAATTGTAAAATAATTCAATTCAGTTCAGTCAAATCTATATCTATTCTTTATCTATACTTCTATATCTATATCTATACTAATATATAAAGACAGAACTACCTTGACTTACAGCGCGATAATCTCTGAATCTACTGAACGAATACCAATGAAACTTTTGTGATAGCTTCCTTTAACTGTCTGGAGTACTATAGGCTATGTTTTGTAACCATAAACCTTAATATATTTACAAAATAATTACTTTTCTGGACATTTTTAGCCTAGCGTTCCATCACAGATACGAGAGTGCATCAATGTCAATAGTTTTGCTGCGCGCCACCAGAAGACGACGTCTGAAATCTATTACTGTTTTCATCAATGCAAGAATTGTGTATTTTGAGGATTGTTTGTTTATTTTTCAGTCAGTTGTCTAAACCTAAATATTTGTTTTGGTGTATTAGTAATCGTCTTCTTCCGCTTTATTTAAAAAAGTAACTTGAATATTGATTTTAAATGAGTGTAGCCGTGAGTGCATTAAGCGTACAAGAGACTAAATATTTAGAAGATATCATTTTCTAAAGAATGTGGTTCACATTGCCGTAAAGAGGTATGAATGCACATATGTTTAGTTGTAGTAAATTAAGCATAATTATTACGTATTTGCACGTTAGGCGAGCAACAGTGCGATTTACGTGTTATTCTGAAACTGACGGAGGGATGCATGCTTCAGAGAAGTGTTTTAATATAGTTGAGAGTAGCTTTGGATGTTGAAGCAACGATTAAATTGATGATAGTTCGGCAATAATACAATTTTTAGTAAAACGGCAGTACAATTAAAGTAAAACAGTATTGGTAAATGGGTATTTGGAGGAATTTAATGTGTAACAACGCTGGTTTTGAAGGTTGTTATTTTAAATAAGAGAAAAAGTGTTGTCAAGCCAGGATCCACTGTGATCTCGGAGTTTTGGAGATATTATAATTGCATAAGTGGTTAATGACTTCTTTTGGTCAGCCATAATTTATCAAGAATCCTAGAACTGTTACTAGAATCCAGTTAAAATTATTTTAATTATTTCTAAACGTCAATTGATGCGGCAAGATCAATTTCAAACTTTTCTATATGAATACGCGAGAAGAAAAAAAAAATATGAAAAAGAGTAAGATTTATAATGTGGCAATTGATCGAAAGTTTTGGTATAATACATAAAATTCCACAAACAGAATATACGTAAGTACATGCATTTAATATTTTACCTTAGATTTGTTTATTATTTTCAGTTATAAAGAGAAAGAAGTTTGGGGGCCGGAACCCCACCAGGATTAAAATTTAAAATTTTTTTAGAGAGAAGTATTTTAGTGTGTACTGAAGACCAGTTTTTTCCAGATTGGAGCAAGGCAGAGATAGCGCGGAGGGAATATACAGTAGAATAGATAGGAGAAGGCTCTGTCATAGTGCGGGAATAGATGGAATTTCTCTTTCTATTTAATACAAAATTATGATAAATACCCCGGCAGTGCGCGGTTCTTCAGTTAGAAAATGATTATACAGAAAATCAATCTAATATATAAAAATCAGTGTTTGTTGGTCCGTGCTTAATGCGCTGCCGTAGCAGGCATCCAATTGCGATAAAAATGTGTCAACTTATTGATTGCACTTGCGGGAAGAACACAGGCATAGTACAATTTTTGTGACTCCACTAGATGGCTCTAGAGCACATGATAGCGTTTCAGTTAAATAATATTCCCAATCCACGTGAGCTTCATTGTTGCTGGGCGTTGCCGTGTGCCGTGGGGCGAGGTCGAGGAGAACACGAGGAGCAGGCGGCGCAAGTTGATGACAGGAAAAAGAAAAAGAGACAGGGACAAAGTCACAGGGGAAAGAGAGAGGGGGGAAAGAGAATGGAAAAAGTAGAGAGGGAATATAGGCAGAGGGAGAAAGAGAGGGAGCGAAAGAGAGGAAATAGAGTAAGAAAGGAAAAATAATGAAAGAGTAGGAAAATAGAGAAGTAAATAGAGAAAGAAAGGGAAACTAGTGAAAAAGAAGGAAAATAGAGAGGGGGAATAGAGAGGGGGAAATAGGAAGAGGAGGGAAATAGAGGGTGAAAATAGAGAAAGGGGTGAAATAGAGAGAGAGGGAATAGAGAGAGGGGAAATGGAGAGAGAGGGGAAATAGAGAGAGGGAAATGTGATGGCGGGAAAAGGGTCAGAGAGTGAGGGAAGAGAGAGACAGAGGGAAAGAAGAGACACAGAGGAGAAGAAGAGATAGAGGGGAAGAAGAGACACAGAGGGGAAGAAGAGATACAGAGAGGGAGAAAAGAGACAGAGAGGGGAAAGAAACAGATGGAAAAGAGAGAGTGGAGAAAATGAGAGGGAGAAAGGGTGGTGAAAAGAGAGGGGAGAGGAATATTTCCTCAATTATTTCTTCTGCGGCAGCAACGCGCCGGGTACCAGCTAGTTGGAGATAAAGGTTTTGGCCAAATTAACAGAAAAGCTATTCAGGATCTGTGCAACTCTCATTATAATGAGTTCATAATCATGTTTTATTTGTCACGAGCGCTTACACATTTTACATTACGCCTTTTCGATTACGCGTGGCGAAGTCTCAACTTCTTAGCAGTCCGAGTGTTGGACATCGTGAGTGCTCCGTGCGAAGCGAATTCTGTGAGACGCAACAAAGAAATCTCCGTTCGGCAATAAATCTGTCGCCTGCTCGCCCTGCTGCCGAGCAGCAGTGGGCGTTCCCAGAAGGCGCGTCCTGCACTCTTTGGCTTGGGGAGGGGGGCAGAAACGAGCCCCTTCAACAGTGGCGCAAATGCCAATCTTTTTAATGCAATGGTCTCTCTACTTTTTTCCTGTGGACTCTCAGTACCCAGTCTACTGGTTTGATGGTTAACATATCTATCCAGGTGAAACCAATCTTCATAATTTAAAAAAACAACACTTAACAAGAGTTTCAAGACTTTCGCTAACAAATCGTCGTAGCAAATTACAACAATTAATGCGAGCAGCCCGATCAGGAATCTTACGCTCCCGAGATGTCTGCTGTTTGAATGCGCCCATTTGCACAGTGCTCTTCCGTACGAAAGAATACACTGCTGCTGAAGCTTCTTTCAAGGTGCTATCGGGGAAGTTGAAAGAACATCCCAAACTTCCCCTAGTTTTCGCTGCGCGAGCCCTGAATTTCGGTGAATCAAACACGCCCCCGCGAAAGCACTTCTTTAACCGAAATTCGGTTCTCTTGTTCGGAATAGATTCAGATGCGAAGTTTCCTCTGAAAGCTGCCTGGCACTCTTTGGGAGGTTGGGTTCGGAAATACTCCATCACAAACCTGCGTTGCTCAAAGCTGAGGCGCATCGTAAGTTAATGAATACTTTCAAATAAAATCTGTAGTTAGTAATTATTTCTTTATTGGATTCTCTAAAAAATGCCATATTATTTTTACATTAATATTCGAATTTCAGACGCTGTGGGTAGTTAATACTAGGAAGTGAACTAAAGAACTTTATTAATTTCATCTGAATTTCAGTCAACAGTCCATACTATAATAAATGAAAGGAAGTTTCTTTTAAAAGACGGTAGATGGCCTGCCCAGCGCCCACTTGTGTCGTGTGACGTCTCACGTCCCTCGGGAGATCCCGCACACTCCCTCCAGCCCCACACTCCCTTGAGCCCTTTACCGCCTCGCAAACCCGTCTTTGTAGGCACCATGGAAGGACCAGCGAAGAGCGAAGAGGTAGATGCTTTCTGTCAATTTTATTTACTGAGAAGATGCGTACAACTTCGTGACGATAAACTAGTAAAAATAATTCTAACATTACATGACTAGTTTTAAGAATTGTTTTATTAAGATTGTTTTGTCATCATATGTTCGGCAAGGGAAATAATAGATTTCAAAGTTTAATAACGAACAGTAGTACATTAAAATGCGATTCAAATGCATGTAGTAGAGCTTTAGGTGCTATTGCTTTCACATGGTAAACTGCATGTGCGCCTCTGAATAAAGTTCTTGTTTTTTCCAGGTCAAGGAGCAGCCAGAGGAGACGTCGCCTGCTTCCACTGTGAGTAGTTATTGTTTCCAATCTCAATTAGAGCTGGCTTTGCTCTGATGGCAATCATGGCTATTGCGTAGATCCATGCAGTTGTCGGCTTAATTTGGTAACTATTCACAACACGTGTGTCTGTTCAAGTGCAAAGCATTGCGAACGTAAGCTAAAAGTGTTTCTTAAATGTCTTTCGTGCATTACTAAAACGAACGTCTGATAGTACTGGCCTTAATGCTCACAGGGAGTTTTATTCGAAGATCTGAACTAATGTATAAAAGATTTATTCCATTTTGTGCAAACGCAAAGCTCAATTTCGCACTCGTGTTTTAAATAATAACAATATTTTTTTTAGATATTGCATATGTAAGTAAAACTAAGGTAATTTTTACTTTCCCGCTACGAAGTCGAAAGAAAGTTATGTAATGCTGTGTGATAAAAAACGGCGAATTTTCGGCAGCAAAACTCATATTATCCTCTCACGTTTTCTTGAGCCCTCGCTTTGCTAGATGCGTGAGGAGTGGGGAGTTTTGATATTTTAGCGAAAAGAATTTTGTATCAAATTTGTAGTTCGTATTTCAATGCAAAATAGTTTCTATTACACGGGAGCGAACATTTCTGGTCATCAGATCTTTGCCTACAACGCTCGTTTGCTATCATTAATCCTTAATTTAACTAATGTTGGCAAAGGAGTGGGGGTAGGTATTCCGGGGCTCAAGAAAACTAGGGCTCTATAAACTCTTTCCAGCGCCTTCAAGAAAGCGTGCGAATATATTACGGCGCCCACCAATGTCGGGAGCGCTATCTTGTGCGAAATTTTGGTAATACGAACCAAGTGCTTCGTGCTATAGTGCGATTTTTCTATTTTTGCCCCTCAAGGCTCGCTCGCAAAGATACTTCTTTTTATTCTTTTACTGCCTGTCTGATCACGTAATATTCATATAATTTCTTATGTTGGCCATATAACGTTCATGAGATATTTTATTTTTGCCTTTAATATTCATATATTAAAAGTGGACAAACTTTGTCATTTAGATTCTAATCCGACTGAATCTTTAAAATCAATTAAAAGTTATTTGTCAATAAATGAATTAAAAATAAACGTTGATAAAACTGCATTAAACGATTCAAGTTTCATCACGGTTACTTACATCAAAATAAAGTGGAAGTAAACTGAATCAGTGAATCAAACCGACTGAGTTTATGAATATTCTTAGATCAAAACCTAACTTATAACAAACGTCTTAACACCCTTCGTAATAAAATAAACTCCAATATATTCCTCTTCAGATACTTTTCCAGATACCTGGGGACAAATGAACTTTCAATCTATTATAGCAAAATCTCACAAATTCAATATGGTTTAGAAATATGATCAGGTACAACAGACAGTGGGAACATTTTATAATGTAATAAATTATATAATGTATTATTAATCATGAAATTTATCACGTAAACCAATTATTACTGCAAGTCAATGTAGTTCAAAACTAGTGGTGCTACAGAATGGCACAGACTTTCCCGTATTAGTTTTCTATTTTCCTGGGACTTCCCTAGCTATTCGGAATTGACACATACTCTTCCTTGCCAGCTACCATCTATCATCGCCAAAAGTACATTTTTTTGCTATTTTCTTAATTTTTCGCTTTCCTATTGGTAGAACAGAAACATTAATTTTAGAATATTAAAAAACACAAAAACCCAGCCGTAAATGGCAATTTTCTTTTAAAAATTACGTGCCGTTTAAGAGAAAATGGCGTTTTAGCACTACTAAAAATGCGAAATTTGAAGCTCATTTTCACAGAAAATTTTTGAGTTTTCAAAATACTTTATTTGAAGTTATTTGAAGCACTTACACTCACAAATATAATCATCTTTACAAATTGCGGATAATGTGCATATTAAAGATGTGAGAAATCTTTCAAAAAATTTACATTTATATAATTTTTGAAAAAAACAAAAAAAAAAACTCAAAATAAACTTCACGCTACACTAATGAGTGTAATTAGCACTATCCCTCACAAAAGTTTCAAGAAAAAAATTGCAGCCATATACGAGAAAATGACGTTGGAGCATTTCTGAAAATGCCAAAATTTGAGCTACTTTTCACAGAAAACGGGAGTGTTTTCGAGAAACTTTACTTGACATTATTTAAAGCATATATACTCGTAAATATAATAATGTAAAAAAATCGCCGATAGTGTAAATATTAACGACGTGAGAGACAAGTAAAAAAATTTACATTTTTGTAATTTTTGAAAAAAACCAACCGATAGACCAAAATGGCTTTTATGTCATTGATAGAGTACATTTACCACTATCCCTACCAAAAGTTTAAAGAAAAAATTTGGAGCCATTTTTGAGAAAATCTTGTTTTTGTAATTTTTTAAAATTGCACATATTGCACGCAATATTGCACGAAAACTACCAAAATTGTGAAAAACATTTACATGACCTTTATTAAAGAACTCAATATGCAGAACAAATTTTATTTGAAGAAAAAATCTCTTATCTTCAATTTTGTAGTTGGAGAAAGACGCCGAAAAAAATTCAAACTTTCACAATTTTCGAAAATTCAGAGCTGTACGTGAAAATCGGATCTATGCCATGTTAAAAAGTGTATTTTCCTCTATTCATACAAGAAATTTAAAGAAAAAATTTGGAGCCGTTTTTGAGAAAATGTTGAAAATCCCCGGGGGGCTTCATATAAAGTACCCCCAAATTTTAAAGAATCTTTTTCAAAATCACAAAGCTTCGACTAGAATCAGATCGACTGGGGAATATCAATTTTGAAGAAAATTGACCGAACGGTTTAGGCGCTAGCGTTGACCACAGACGGACAGACGGACGGAATGCCGTCAATCGATTTTTAAGTATAAAGAAGCAACAAATCATGGATTTTGACCACACCACGAGATAGAGGATTTTTTTTCTTAATTTAGCAACTGGTTTTATCCACTTATTCGTTTTCACGGCCCGGCAATTAATTTTTTTCCGACGAAAATTGGTCATTTTTTCGCGCAGCATTACATAACTTTCCCTATACTACGTATATCACTCCGTGTATACGTACGTATACGGGAAAGTAAAACTGTAATTCTAAATTGAAACTAATTGCTTAAAAGACTGCGTGTAATTGGTTGGTTACCCCTGCTAATCGAATATATCGGAGTTGATGGCTGCGTGTGAATCGGAATGATTCACCGTCTCACTAATAGATAGGGCGACCGTCGCTCATTCGAGTGACGTCACGTTCCGGAACCTGATGCAAATTAATATTCTGCGTAGCGATATAGTATAAAATGTATGACGGCAAAAAGTCAGTCTGTCCGTCCGTGATCAACGCTAGTGGCTAAACCGTTCAGCAGATTTTCAGCGAAATTCGCATTCCTCAATCGATCTTTCGATGCCTCATCAATTTCAAATTTCAATTTTAATTTTGGGGATACTTTACATGAAGCTCCTGGAATATTTTCAATGTTTAAAAAAATGGCTCCATCGTTCTTGATTAATTTTTTTGGTGGATATTGTAAAGGACGTTTAAGAGAGTGGTGGTCTCATGTTCGTCGAAACCCATTATTTTTCGAAAATTGCAAAAGTTCAAACATTTTTCGGAGACTTCCTACAGTTAAAATATTAAAGATAGAGATTTTTCCCTTAATGAAATCTGTTCCTTAAAGATGGATTTGAAATGAGATCAGATACAATTTTTCTTATTAATTTAATCATTGGAATAGTTTAATAAAGTATTTACTGTATACATTTTGATAATACATTGCGAATTATATTTTACCTTTGCCTTTAAGTTTAAAATGAGCAGTTATGATGAGGACAATGGTAATTCATTATTACCATCAAATGTGACAAGAGGCACTTGTCAGTATTATAAAGCCTGGGAAAAGAATTATGATTTGACTATGCTCAATGAATCTGACATTAAGTACTAATCTATCAAAATCAAATGCAATCTAATGCAAAATTTCTCCAATGTCATTTAAAATAGAGTGGAATATAGTGAATGCATGTGAAAACCAAACACGATGGAAAAAAATCTGTAGTAGCAAAACAATAAACTCCTTTTTAGCAGTGAAAGATATTATGACGGAAGAACAACAGCACCTGCTAATGTAAATTATGTTTTACATCCATTATCTATAGAGTTGATTCTTCACGATCTAAAAACGTCTGAACTTTTCCCTATTGTTTCTGATGCATGAAAAAAAGGTAATAAAAAAATGTATCCATTTTTTTACTGTTCAGTATTTTACTGTTGAAGAGGGTCTGTGTAACAAAACTTAGATTGCATTTTAGGATTCTGTATCAGTCTGAAATAAGTTATGTGACATGCTGATTGAAAAAAACCTTAAATTTGAATATGTCTTAGCATAATTATGGCACAGATAATGCTTCTGTTAATTATGGTGTAAATGACTCTGAGCATCAGAAGTTCTAGCTAGAAAATTATTGCATATTTCCAGCTCATTGCAGTAACTGCATTATTCATAACTGTGGAAAGAATGCTCTGAAACAATTGCCCATCAATGTTGAAATATCAATCTGAATTCTAAGGAATTATTAAGCACGTTCCAGTGCAATGGTGATCTTTAATCAAAGCTGCAGAGAGACTTCTGTTCCATTGGAGACCATTGAAGGCATACTTCATTTCTCTCGGTCTAGAAGAATCCAAAAGTCATTCTGGAAAATGATTCCTGATTTAGAAAATGAAATCGCAAATGATGACAGACCAACAATATAGGGGCTTTATCTGTATTTCATTTATTTCTTTATGTCTATATTTCAAGGCATTTTACTGAAACTAGAGTACAGAAAATATTTATTGCGATCTTCATGTTATAATGGCAAACTTCACAGAATTCTAACATAAAATGACTGCAGGAATTTTTTGGAATGAAAGTTATGTTCGCTACGAACAAAAATTATTGATCACAAATCAGTGCAGCAATTCAGAAAAGAAATGCTAGCTGTCAAGTTTTCCAGTATTTAGAAAAGCGGTGCATTTCATTAGTTTTATGATAAATTCGGACCACAAGAAATTGGATAATGAAGGTAAGTGTAAAAATGTGAGGTCAATTTATCACTGAGAAAGATGACAAACAAATGTACGGATAATTTAATAAAACTATCTAGTGTATCGTATGTGCTGATCTCAGCAATATACTTTTATCTTCATATAGTACTTCAAATAATATTGTGAGAATGTTTTGATATTCTTCAACTTCATGTCCTTGCTACTCTATTTTGATTCATTTCTTTAGTTGATGGAACCTCTTCCCTCATGCACTTAAAAACAAGTTTGGATTTTAAATGCCCCTTTTGCAGGAGTGTTCAAATTGTTTCAAATTAGCTTCAGTTTGAAATTTTATTAGTTACTTCAAGTTATGATTCTACACCATTAGAAACTGACCATATATTTATATGAAACAAATATTTTTACTGCACACGATTTAGATTAATCCTAGTAAAATCTTACGAAGATTGGAGAACTTTTTTATCAATTTTGAATAAATTAAATAAGTCACCCCTTTTGTAACAATTGTCAAATTGTTTCATATTCGAATCTTGTGTAACATTCAAGCCAATGAATATGTTTTGTCAGATTTGTGTCAACATTCATTTAATTTAGTATTGTTAACTTATGCATTTATTATCAAATAGTAACTTGTATTGTTTTCATTTACAGGAAGGAGGCTCCAACTATACAGGGGAACAGGAAGATGATTATGTGAGTCAATTTCCCCCCTATTGATCTCCTTTTAAGGATACCCATGACTTATTATTTGAATTTCTAAACTATACATGCAATTTTTTAAAATTTAATCCAAGAATGTATATTGATGTAAATATGTAGATATATGTCAAAGTTTCACTTTTATAAATCTATTAGTTTATAAGTTTTGATCAAATTAATAGTGTTTTTAATTGCGATATATTGAAAATGCCTTGTCAAACAAAATAATTTTTTTTGGTTCATATTTTTTTTAAAGCTCATCAAAGATATACTCTCTTAATTTGCCTGGGGTTTTAATGTCTGTTTAATGCCTGTTATTTTTGATTGGTGGAATATTGGAAATGAAAAAATTAAAAATCCAATTCTATTAAGTAAATGTGATTTACCAAAATGAAATTTAAATACACGAATATTGCCCTGCAGCTATTTCCCTTGTACTACTTCAAAAAACTTTAATACCTAATTCATTCGTATATTCTAAAAACTGTTCTGCAAAGAGTATTTGAAATGAAGAGTTAAGTTTAAAAAAAACTAAAGCGAGAAAACAGGAATAAAAGATTTACAAGCACACTTACCCTAAAATACTCCTGGCATATAAACTGGACACTAATATTGCTTTCTCTTCTCTTGTGCTTCAATTTTCTCAACTTCTTTCTTCTGCAGTTGATCTCCTCTTTTAGCTTTCAATGATACGCCTTTTATCTCATTGAAGAGAAATTATTTTTGCAAAAAACACAATTTGTTGTCTTCATAGGGCGTGCTGGGATTCTACCCACCTCGTATTAAACTGACTAACCGCTTTGAAGACGGGTAATTCTAATTTATTTATTCACACAAATTTCTTTGGTTTTTTTTTCCAATTGAGGTGACTTAGAGCTTCTTTGGCTTTCAGCGCTTTGCCTTTGGCTGTGCTGTGGAGGCCAGTCTCTAATATACAGGCACATTTTCAACACAATGTTCTCTGTCAACTTCACCCTTTTGTTTGCATGTGTGTATACACCTACTTTCACAACTTGACGATTGTAACAGCACCACAAGCTGATACCCTTCGGACAAGTGCCACGCTGTGAGTTCTTGTCACTGAACATGTTGTGTCTCAAAGTGGCATAAACATCATTTTTCGTTTTTTGCACATCGTCTGCATTCTGAGCAATAATGTTTCTGTAACAACTGGTTAATTTTTTGTAACTCTTTCAGTCAAAGTGTTTCCTTTTTTCCCTCCCAATGTCACACCTTTACCTCCCCACTCCTTCACAAAGTTGCGAAACGCAGTTCCCTGACACATGGTCAAGGCACTCTGCTTTATAAACGCAGAATCATAATCACACACTTTCATTTCATTTAGGTGAGTATGTGTTTTAGATCACCATCTCACAGCATTTCTGTGTATCACAAAATTTCTGCATCATCTTTTCCTATAGAATTTTATGACCCATTTTGATTTTGTTGACATTTTCCACTTTCTTTGTGTTTTTTACTCTATATTTCAAATTCATAAGTTCCCCTTCCTAAACTTTCTGCAGGAGTCCCACATAAACATCCAATACTTTCATAGTCCAATACGATCTCAGAGAAAACATCTATAACAATACATATTCCATAATTCAATACGTGTTCATGCTCATGGAAAGAGCAATCATGATACACAAATGTCTATAAGTTCATTATTTCCTAATGAAGGATTGGCTTCTATTTATGGTTTATGAACCATTTCTTTGCTTTTTTGAAAATTTGTTGTTTTTTTTAAACACTTTTTTGAAAAGACGTAATTTTAGTGCTTGTTCCTCATGAATCTGTGTAACATTTCAGAATTTTGTCTTGATCCCCGTGGTTATCATTCCCATGTAAATTTGTATAGCTGAATGGTCTCTGCTTAAAAAACGAAACTAGTCCACCACATTTTAATGAATTTCAAATGGAGGCCTCTGAAAACTTTCGTCTTTCATTCATTGGTGATGCATACACTTGCGATGGCATGTTTTCACAAGCACAGCACTTCACAAATAATTTGGAACAACATTTTTAATTTTCAAAAGTATCAACCTCTTTCAAACCTCTTTGGTTTGCAAACGTAGAAATAATTATTTCCACATATCTTTGTGAATAAATAAATAAGAACTGCAATTAAAATTTTCACTATTCTCTGAGCAAGTAAAATTACATTAAGAAAATACTTCTAACTTTTACACCCCTTGTTTGTGCAATAGAACTTCACAATGAATCGCTTGATATGTCTTTCATATTTGAATTATTGCCTACAACAGAAACTTGCTCTGATTTTTCAGTTTCCACTGACATTTTTGCTTGCACTTTGAAAGAAGATAATTTCCCTGCTTTTGTTTTCTTGGAAGGTCGCTTCTTCAACACGATATAATTGTTACATGGACTCTTCAACATTTCGATTGTGGAAATATACACCACTATTTCACGTACACCAACCATAGAGGAGAGATACAACTCTCCTCCTCTATGACACCAACACACAACAATCAAATCACTGAAATATATGCTCCATGCTCACCACAGAGCACCAAAGCACTTCTTACTTTGTCTATGATGCTCACTATAAACAGGAGTAAAAATTCACACGTGCACAACACATGGGAACCAATGTTTACAATCAGAACTACACGAGTGACACGAACTACTTTATTTGCCCTAAAAAAACAATAAACATGAATAAAAAACGGTTATTTCGGTCTTACATACTTACAAGTAAAAACCTAGACAAACAGAACCATTGATATTTACTTTCTTTTTCGTAAAGAAAATAATAACTTGACTTGAGTAGTAAGTATGTATTTCTGAGTGAGAAAGCACTGTAGTCATTTCAGCTCAGGGCATCTACGTAAGAGTCATTGCACGCAAAATAGGTAGAATTTGAAGGAAAATTGATCCCGATGTCTCATATCTTTCTGATTATTTTCTTACAGGTTCATGAACACAAACAAAACATGTGTTTTCGGGTGTTGCTAAAATATTTACGATTTTGTCATTTCTTAAATTTTTTTCGTAACTGTATACACACTTTCTTTAACCAGAGAGTATAATATCTTTAACTGTATGAACACCAACACACAATCTTTTTAAATTCTCCGTTTTGAGTTTGTCTTAAATCAAAGCTTCAATCTTTACCATTCATCAAATTTATCTTATTATTTTAATTCTATTTTAATGTTAATTCTTTATTTTATATTTCAAGTTACCGAGTTCATTTTTACCACGAATTAAAAATATGAAGAAAAAAATGAAAATAAAGTTGATACTTATTTCTAAAGGACTGCGAAGTTTCAAAACGGTTTCTGTTAAAGTAACTTTTTGAGATTTTTTAAAATTTTACCTCGTTTATAATGCCGCGAGAACCTCCTGCGCTCGTCATTGTACAAGTATTTTCAAGTGCCGACGTTTCGGCACTGCCAACCTCATCGACATGAAACACGAAAGTGCACTGAGGATACCGACGCGGCAGGTTTAAATGTACGCAGTGTCCTTCAAAAATGCTGATTTGCTGGAATCATTATATTTACGTTGTTTTACGGCTTATAAATTGCAACAGGCATTCTGCAATGTAATTTAATTTACAATTTACATATGAAAATAAAATTTCCACAATTTTCATAAACTCATTAAACTGAAGAATAAATGAAATTGTAGAATCATATTTAATAATAAAAATAATACGAATGCAGTAATTAGAGGATTTATGGAATAAATATAAAATTAAGTGCAAGGCTAAAAATAATTTTAATTTTTAAGCAATACACTGTGCAATAAAATAAAATTATACCTATCGGAACTAGAAATATCTGTAACATAATGCTTTTGTACATATAATATCAACACATGACTGTGATCAGAACGTATCAAAGGAATTAACATATTCATTGTATTGAAATGACAAATGTTTGAAATGGAGTGAAAATTGAATGAACTTGATACACGAGTACATTTAACTTAAAGTTTTAGTAAAGGCTGCACCACAGCAGGGTTAGAATTTAATAAATTGCAAGCAGTGATTAAAATTTCTTGAACACCAATGGTCCATAGAAAATGATATTTACATTTATTATTGAATGTTTACCAGAATTGTAGTGCCTCATTTCCCCACAGGTTTATAAACATACATTTCATTCTTGCATTAACCTTAAGCGATTGAGGAAAACTAGGGAAAACAAAAAAAGTAGTATGCAGGACGTTTCCGCAGGCCAGGAGGCGAGAGCCAGCGCTGAAAACCTTGTGGCGAGTAGAAGAAGCTGTCGACTTCAATGGCCAGTGCCTTTGCATTGCCAACCTTTCACAATGCTTTCAACTTCTGTCACAACATTGCAAATTATGGAACCATGGCCACGCTAAGGCCGTACGGCAGAGAGGGAAACTTCTTGCATACGCATTAGTGTCGCCACAAGAAATTAATGTTCGAAATTCCTTTGACAGAACCCCTAAAAGAGGTATAAAATGAAATAATAATAATAATAATAATAATAATAATAATAATAATAATATTAATAATTACTATTAATAATTTCCCTACATTTTTATCGCCCTTAAGAAGGCACTTCTTAAGAAGAGATAGTTATGTAAATTTACGCGAAAAAACGGCGGATTTTCGGCAGAAAAAATTCATTGCCGGGCTCTGATAACGAAAAAGTAGATATATTCACTTGCTAAATTTAGAAAAAATCTCTAACACGTGGTGTAGCCACTACCCTTGTTTTGTGCGTCCTTGGTATCGAAAAAATCGATTGACGGCGAAACGTCTGTTTTTGAACAACGGTAGCGCTTAAACCGTTCAGCCGATTTTCTCCAATATTGATATTCCCCAATCGATCTGACTGATGTCGCGGCCCTTTGAATTTAAAACCGACATTTTAATTTTGGGGGTACCAACATTAAACCGACATTTTCAAAATTTTCAAAAAAATGGCGCCATAGATTTTGATGAAATTTGTTGTTCGATAGCCTGACGGACATTTAAGAAAATGGTGTAGATCTGATGTTGATTAAAAGCCCTGGTTTTTCGAAAATTGAAAAAATAAAAATTTGTTAGGCGTCTTCCCACATTTACAATTGTGGTCACGGGGTACAAGTTCTTAAGTCAATTTTGGCAAAATTGGTTTAAGTACTGAAACTACAAGTTAAATATCTATATTTTATTTTAGTAAAACGACCGAATTCAAATGTTGCCTCCTTAACGAGAAAAAAAGCATTAAGCAATAGCGTTTATCATAGGAACAAGAGGTGGCTCGAAAACCTAACCCTTGTTTTCTCCAAAACTACGATTTTCGACTTAAGAACTTTTACCCCGTGATCACAGAATTATGAAGAAGTAATGTTTTTCGTAATTAAATGTGTTCATCAAAAACACATCTTCAAATAAGGTCATGTTAAATTGTTGGAGAATAAGAGCACTTGTTGTGTAATTTGGCAACAAACATAAGTAGCGCACTCCCAATTTCCTATGCTTCGTGACCGTAAAATGAAAGGTAATGCTTCGCAGTTGGATGCTACGTAAGACATAATTCGTATATTATATGATATTAAATGCTATTATTGTCAGATCATCCTCACCATCCAATGGAGAAGATCACCACCGCCACCTCACCGACGAAAAACCTGCTCTACACTTACGGGACAAACGCCCTTGGCAGTGGACGCGCCCGTACTAACTAGCCAATGAGCGAAGGGGACGCGACACGAGGCAAATGGAGCGAGGAATGCCCGTTTTGGCGAAGACCCACTGAACGTGAATTACGACCACGCTGGGAGTCGAACGAAGGAATTCACTTCATATAAGAACAAGATTTATCCAGTTTTTCGGTACCAGGGCTTTAGCTTTTCGGTCGAAAATTCGTCGTTTTCTCCCGCAGCATTACGATATATTCTCTGTACTACATAAGCAAAAGGCAAGAAAGCAAATAATACTTAAATTGAGCTACCGGGAAAAGCGGCATCGACTGATGGTATTGCAGTGCCTTCGAGCGGGCGGTCCTAGTTTCGAGTCCCGACGAGGATTTTGGACACTAGTCACTTGTTGAGCACTCCTTTTTCTTGTAATGGTAATAGTAGAATTGATGTTCATTACTTTCTTGTTAGCAATGCAGAAAAATCAAATCAGTTCATTTACCGTTGAAATTTATTTTCTATAACTCGGGAACAAACATTATTATTTTAGAAAAATAAAAATTTGAAAAATTATTTTCTAAATTCTTGTTTCTAGTTTTTCATTTTTTTTAATTCTGGGCCTCAAGAAAATGTGCGCAGATAATCTCTTTCCCCATACGTCATAAAGTTTTACTGTTTTTGATCAAATGAACAAGCCAGATAACTGGGTCGAATTCAGACGCTGTCTAGAGAACAATTCTAGCGGTCGGCTGATCGGTAGTTTTCCACGGTTTCCCCGATTAAAACTAGGCGAATGCCGGAGCAGTACTCTAACAAATGGGCCACGGAACTCGCGCGATCTTTCCTTCCTCTACCTTGTCGTATTCTCAACCGTTTCATGCACTACACTACGACACATGCCGGGAAACCGATCTTAGAGCTTGTCCCGGTTGGGCAGTGGTCTTCTGGGAAAAATACCTGGTTGGGGAAACCCTCTAGCCGACTGCAAGTCTGTACCGGATCTCACCATCTAGACGTTCACCGCCAAGACTCGAGGAACACACATGCACCACTATTAAGGGACGAAAGACCTTCGCAGTTCACGCGCCAGAGTGTGTAATCAATTGTTTGAAATGAGCTAAAGGCAAAACTCTCAATCAGGATTTTAATTCGCTACCCTTGAAGTAATTGGGTCCCAATGCAAATATTCAGGTGTTTGTCTTGTTGCTCTTCCCATTATCCTTGCACGACCTCCATCTTTGCTACAGAAGTGTCTCTGCCAACAGGTGGAGATGGACCCGCAACGAGCCGGCGGGAGTCGGCCCCGTGCAGGGGCGCGCTGGTATTGCACAGAGTGCGCCATGGGCTTCCCCAACCGGGTGAAGCTCATGGAGCATCACTACTTGCACCGCGGGCGGCACCAATGCCGCGTTTGCGATCTCGACTGCAGCACCAGCGCGCAACTTCGCCGCCACGTCCGCGTCCACCGATTGGACGTCCACGTGAGATGCCGAATTTGCCGGCAGGCGTTTGAGTCGCGGTCGCACCTTCTGGTGCACATGGTGGCGCACGCGGGGGAGGAGGAGCCCTTCGAGTGCTCCTTCTGCGGGCGGCGCTTTTCTTCTGGAGGGGAATTTTGGATCCACGAGCGGATGCACCGGCGCCGCGCCGTGATGGACGACCAGGACGCCGCCGACGCCGACGCCGCCGCCGCCTCCTCCTCCGCCGCCGCCGCCTCCGCCGCCGCCGCCTCCTCCTCCGCCTCCGCCGCCGCCGCCTCCTCCTCCGCCTCCGCCGCCGCCGCCTCCTCCGCCGCCACCGCCGCCGCCTCCGCCGCCGCCGACGCCTCCTCCTCCTCCTCCTCCGCTTGACGGGGGTGCTCGCGAGGCCTGGCGCGGGTGCACCAAAGTGACCAAGTCCTCTGCCACCTGCACTTTGTGGGCAATTAGAGGGGTTGCTGTGTTTGAAGCGGGTGTGATGCCTGACTGTCTTTTAGTGATGGTGTTTGTGAAGGTTATCCTTAACTGCTTAAATGTCATTCAGATCATCTATTAGTTTGTACTTGAAAAAGGATCAACTTGCCTAGTAATCAAATGAGTTTAATTGAACAAAACTTTTAAGAAATTTTGATTTTTTGAAGATTAATTTGGGTGTCTTTTCTTGACAGATAATCAAGTTTGTGTTTCTGTCTTTTTTAGTCAGTTTCAGACATATTTTAAAAATTATTCCAACAAACAAAGAAACAAAGATAGATAGGGAAAAAACAACATAACTTTTATACAATATTACAGCATATAATAGTTTTTGAAAAGTTAATTATAAATTCTTTTCATATTTTTAAAAACTATCAGTACACTTCTTGAAATTACTATTTCTGTTTGCAATTCGGCACTTGTTCTTTTAATACATTTGTTATACTTTTCCATTGTATTCCAATTTTTTCTCCTGTGCCAAATCTACTGTATCTCCATTCCATTGTCATTACTTGTGGAAATTGCATCCGTAAAGGGTTTGGGCATTCTTGGTCGCTTTTTCACATATAGATTTATTTATTTAAATTAATTTTTTAGTTAGTTGGATTTATGGGAAACTTGAACAAGTGAGACTCAAATTATGGAGACTGTACTGTACAACTCAACAAACGGTTATAATACACTCTTGTGCGGAGAATTGAAAATATTCAGAAACATTTTTTGTAAATGTTCAATACTTTATGGGAATCAATGATCATCATTAATGATCATTTCAAGATTGACTGTCTTTCAAGTCAAATATGAATTACAGATTTTACATATTTTTTTAGGATTATTAGTTGACGAATTGATTGTCCAACAATACTAGAACAATTTTAATTTGTCTAACCAAAATATGGTGCGAGATCCAATTGATTGTTGAACTTGGTGTAGACCTCAAAAAATTACCTACATCATGGTCTGAAAAAACAGAATAGCAAACCTAGTAAATTAATATTGTTCTGACAAATTTTAATGGAGGATCTATATCATTATTTTTGGCAAATTTTGAAAGTACTATATTCTCTAAACAACAATATATTGTAGTTTATATTTTGATATTCTTTGGTAGTTTTTGCTGAACAATGCTGTATTGTAATTCAGCTACAGTTTCATAATCTTTGTTTTAATTATATGCATCAATTTTTTTTGCTGAATAATGGTAATTGTAAGTTAGTTATCGCAATATAATAAAATATACGAACTCTTACATCTTTGTATGAAGCCGATTCTTGTAAATAAATGAATAAATATCTTGCCAAATAAAAACAGTTCTGTTTAATTCCGTTTTAGTTGCTCTCTTCATCTTCCATTAACATAATCATAGTATCTTGGCCCAATTTCTGAGTTTATAGACATTATACATCTAAACATTACATCAAAAGGACTAGTTGTGAAGTCATTATATTAAATTCATACTGCATTTATTGGTACATATAAATAAATCTTAAATGTTCACTAGTTTCGGACACACAGTCCTTCTTCAGATGAAAGCCATAAATCAGAATCTACAATAAAAATAATAAATAGATTAGTCACACATTAAATGAGCAATAACATATTACATAAAAGTAAACATATTACATACATCTCTTCATCTTTATTTTCTCCTTTTCCTTGTGATTTGTTTTCAAGGTCAAATGTGATTTGTGGACTGGTTAAGTATCAGCATTCAAAGAAAGAACTTGACAAACAGGAGTAAGAAAGCGACCTTTTGGAATCGGAAATAAGATGTGGCAATGAGGAGCGCTTGAGTGCACAGAGGAAGATAGAGGCTCTACAGCAAAGTTTGCCAAACTTATGAAGCTTGTGAGCAACCATATCATTTTCAATTCAACTGTGAGCTCAAAAAACTTCTTTTTTTCAAATCTTAACATTTGTTTAATGTCTATAAGCATACATTTCTATTAAATATGAAACAAAACGTAATGAAACTATTAACAAGAAAAATAAGTCTTCGATCTGAGCTCTGTAGAGCAAGTCCATGTTAGCCAACCCTGAATATGACCGCAATCTACCAAAAGTTGCCCCGTCAATCAAACTAGTAGCTATGATTGACGGTTTGGCGATCACTGCTCTAGAGGCAGCCCAGCAGCGTGGCTCCGCGTCTGCTGCTCCGGTCAGTAGTTCTCTGTGGTTTCTCCAAACGACACTAGGGGCGTGCTGGAGCAAGGCGCACTGGGGAACGAACATTTTGCCACTTTCAAGAGGAATACTGCGATTACATGCTTTTAATAGCAGAAAACTTAAATTGTTTAAAATAGTGTTTATTGAAGTGTACTATGGGTTTATTTAGTAAATAGTACCTATGTACAACTTAAAATATACAAGTAGCATGATTATTTTTTTGTGGGCAGGGAAGGAAAAATTAGGGGATAATAATGAGGCTTATGTGAATTATTTACACAATTATCATGAGCCAGTTTATAAAAAAGTATTATTACACACATTCTTTGATTATATACAATGATAGAAAATAATAGCCAAAACTTCCTTGTCTGAATGGTAGGAAAACACATTGGCAAATGGGGCAACACCATAATGTTCATGAAATTGGCATTAATGCTCAATACTCATGTCGTAAGTTTCCGCATTCCTAATGCTTCTGGTGAAATTAAATTACTGCATCATATAATTTTTAAAGAGCTGCTTTATTTAGGTAATCATTCATAAACTTATAACATAGAGAGAAAATTTCAAGAGTATGTGGAAGTTTGATTTTTAAGGGACCAGGTCTTTTGTACTACTTTGTATCAGGGAAAGATTTGATGCACTCAAAATTAAGAGAATTGAAAGTTTTGAAAATAAGACATTTATTCATTTTTAGCATTTAGCCAAAAAACATGACTTGTTCGGTTTGTGCAAAATTTTAGACAAATAACGCCAAAAAGAAAATGGATCACATACTATCTAATACTAATAACAAACAGAATTGATCATTTCTCGTACTATTTCAATTTCTTTTACCCATGGCCAGATTTAGATTCCGATTCCTAAGCACAAAATTACCCCTTCAAAAAAATTAACTTTCACTAAAAAAATACTATGAAATAATAACTTATTACACAAATGCAAATGAAAGTCAAGCAGTGTTAGCACTGCTTAAAACAATGTGATCCACTTTCTATTTAAATAATTTTTAATTTCACATACAAGTGTTTAGTTTCTCTTCAATTCAATAAATTTTTAAATATAAACTTTTTTGTATACTGCTTTCTTTGATTTACTATTTTTTCTGATAAAAACATATTTTAAGACACTTTTTTAGAATATTTTATTAAAGTACCTGGCAACCCATAATGGGGTCTTTAACGAGAAAAACCAATTTGACATCAGATTGTGTTTGCCTACCAGCACTAGTTTTTAAGTTAATTAGCATTAGTTTTAAATTTTTGTTGTAAAACTTTAAACATACATAGGACATTTTTATTTTCTGAAAATGGTTAATGAACCCTAATTTTGGGTCAAAACTTAATGTGGCTTTCGATGGTCTAACACTGATTTTATAGTGTCACTGTTCTCCAATAAAAGGACTTCTTAACGTGAAGGTCATCTCTTTGCCGAAGTATTTCTTTTCCGTGTCTTCTGTTGTCACAATCCAGCCGTAGTGCGATGCCCCTCAAGCCGTGCCTCAAGCACCTATAGCCACCGTGGAATATCACACGGCATTTAGCGTCTTTCTCCCGCGTGCCGCTAGAAGTCGCATGATCGCATGCAATGGTTGATCATGCGATATCTGGTGGCACGACTGAGAACGTCGCGAAATGCCGTGCCATATTCCGTGGTGGAGACGGGCCTTGAGGGGCAAAGTATAGTCCACCCCTGGTCTTTCAATACCACCTAGATACCAGGCCTCACAACTCTGTAGTGACGTCATCAGCTAGAGGCCGGCTAAGGCCTGACTCCAACTACCGCACACGCACTCGGCAACTTGAAATCATTTGCTAGGGTTTAAGTAAATGGATTCTTTACACTATATGACATAGATTAAAAGCAAAATATATGACACAATCGAAGTATGAATGCTGCTAATTAATGCTGCTAATTAGTGCTGCCTTAATAGAATGCTGCTAAGGTTAGTAGATACATAGTTTAATAATTCATGTATTGTGAATGGTAATAATACTTACATATTGTGTATGAATGCTGCTAATTGCACCACATTGTGTACGTAAAATAAATGAAATATCGTTTACAATTACAGTAATAAATATGTGTGTTAGAAATTGAAAATTTTGTTTTCTTATTTATATATTTATACCTTGCAGAATATTTCGTAATAATAAAAAAAATCCAATACAGCGTTGAATAGACATTAGGGTATTTGTGGGCTGGTTAAAATTCATTACGAAAATATTCAGTCGCCGCACTAAATACAGTAGTTAACATTCCAATCTGAAATTGACTCTTGTTACAGGCCGAAACTACGGAAAACTTCAAGGCCTTCGTGCGCCCAGATGCTGAAATTTGCACGAAAAAACTTGGGGCATCAGACAGTAAGTAACTCACAGCAACCCCATTACCTTGTGTGGAAGCTCAGCATTTCACTTTCAATTAACCATTTCAATCTTATCGGCTCATATGAGTAGTTTTCCTCTGCGTCTTCGGAATTTGGATAAAAAAATCACTACAGTTTTTTTGACAACTCTCTATTTTCAAAATCAACTAAACCGAGAAAACATGAAATTATGTAATTGCATTTCACAATTTGTTGGCAGTTTTTTTTAGTTGGAATTAAGGTTTTTAGTAGCGATTTACGGCAAATATAAGAAGTAAAGTCACTTATTCAATCTTGGCATTAAAATCTCATGATACAGAGTTCAGAATTCTAAAATATTGTATATTAATATACCGAATAAGGTCAAAATTTCAAATATTGTTTTCGAGGTAAATTGGAGAAACACTAGGAAATTTTATTAACAATCAAGTTATTTCTCAACAATATAACCTTTATATGTATTGAGAAAATTTACTTTCAACGAGATGGGTGTCCAAAAGGGACTGCTACATCCTCTGTGAAATAACAATGCGACGATTGTAAAATTAAGTGTTCTCTCAACTAAATACAAAGTTCTCCACCCACTTTGTAATGATACCTTGTTCGTTGTAAAACGCGATCTAGTGGATTGTGTGCTCGATAAATTTAATTCTTATCATTCTGATTTAAATTTGACTTTAGAACAAGACGTTAACTACACTTTCAATTTTTTGGATTTTATCATATTTAGAATTCAAACCTAGATTCACAAACTGTATGCCAAGCCCATTTATGCTGGAACCTTCCTCGGATTTAAGTCTAATCATCCCACAAGTATGAACATTGCTATTGTGAATAATCTCGTAGAGAGAGCACTTGGTGCATCCAACAGTGTTCCATTAACCTTCGAGCGGGCGCCCGTGGAATGTTCACACCAGCAGACGCGTGTCGTAAATTTTACGACATTCAATGACTCTTGAAATATCAAAGAAATTGTAGAACAATGGAATTTTATGTCGCATTATATTATCTAAGAATGATATTTACTCCCAAAAAACATATCCGTTAATAAACGTTCGTATTTAGTATCAAAAAGATATTGTTCCGATCCAGTATCGTTCTGATGCTCGTCTATATTTTCAACATTCGTTTACTGTCACTGTCACTATCCAATTCATGATCTTCCTCCGATCAGACAGCTCTTGAAGAATATTCTGATTTTCGTTCACATGAATTCTTTATCTGGACATTTTACAGAAAATTTCGATTAGGCCAAATTATTATACAATATTTTAGCACAACAGCCGGCGCGCAGTGTAAAGTTTACGTCACTATGCACTTATCCCGAATGGAGCGTTACAAAATCTGATTATAGCGTGCAAACAAAACAGTGGTTGCAGAAATGCATCACTAAAGATACCAGCAAGGAATACCAAGAACACAGAAGTCTTTGGCAATAATGAGTTGACAGCAAAACAAAACTAGTGCTGTTACAGAATGGCACAGACTTTCCCGTATTATTTTTCTATTTCCTTGGGTCTTCGCTAGCTTTATGGAATTGCCACATACTCTTTCTTGCCAGATGCCATCTATCACCGCCAAAAGTATATTTTTTTATACCAACATTTTACACAACCCTTTTCCATTAACAAAATCATTCTTAATATGGTATATTATTGCACGAATCATTACGTCATTGCTATTTCTGTACGAAATATAAGCCATCACTGACGTAATAGTCATGGCCCCTATATATTATCAGTTATGGAGTTTAAAGAAGGCAGTGGTACCATGTAAATAATTGCAGTGTTCGCAGTAAAATCAAATACGTTATGAAAAAACTTACTTTTAAAAAATGATTTATTAATTTATTACTCCTTTAAAATTATATTTTGTTTTTATTTGGTAATATAACAAGAACAACATAATAAGAACAACAAAAAGCATCAAATAAATTCTTATGAACATGTACATTAATTGTAAAATTCGATAAATTGGTCAGTGACACTCCAGAACATGCATTTATATCTAAAATGCTTGTTTTTTCTTTGCTTTCTGCACTAACCAATATCTTGTTAGATATTTGAATATTGTTATTCACCGGTTCTTCCATGTATGTCTCGGGTACACTTGTAGACCGCCATCCTCCATGACGTTTAAGTGTAGTGATATCACCACCATTATCTGCGAGAAACGTCGCGGATGTTCTCCTAAACCAGAGTACTTTTCTGCATTTGGTCATTTTCAAAAATTTGCAATATTTTTTGGTATTTTCGAAAATATATTGATACCAATTGGATTGCAGCTGCATTTGCCATGATTGTAAAACAAAAAAAGTTTTTTGTGTTTAACATGTAAGGGTCTTAAGGAAATGTATTTTTGACAGACTTCAACATAATTAAATTCTTCACTGGATACGATAGTAAATATTCCGGGCTTGTCATTTTTTGTCGCTTTAATGTTCACTATCAAAACAGAACCTTCCTCTTTCACATCCTTAATGCACAAATTGTACAATTCGACACGTCTACAAGCACCAAATATGCCAAAAATAGCAACAACCTGAAAATCATACCAGTTATTAATACAATACACCAGTTAATAAATAAAAATTAACTATTATTGCCATTGTCATTATTATACCTTCATTAAAAGAAAAGTTTCATCATCAGCTTTTGTAAAAAATGAGTTGATATCTTGTTGGGAAAATACCATTGCCTTTATAGGTTGATATCCCACATTTGCTTGTTTCATAAGTAAACTTACTTTATGAAAAGTTCCAATATCAATATTGCCTTTGATCTTTAGTATTGCCTTTAATTTGGAATAAGTGCACTATAGTGTGGACGCTTTACATGCTGTGAACATAATGTTTAAAGAATCATGCATTAAATTAACAAACGTCTTTCTTCTAGCATGTGCATTATACTAACTTGACCAAACTGCTCCGACAGGTACGAAAGAACAACAGCTTCGCATAAAAAATTTGCATATTTTTCATTCATCTATTTCCTAAACTAGGTACTCTTTCTCATAAAGTTTGCAAGACTTTTTCAGTATCATAGCATTTTCTGCTTTTGCAGCCTCTTCCACAATTTCTCTAGGCAAATCCATTATGTTTGAATCGCGACTTTCAAACTAATTACCATTTGTAAACAAATTCGTTGCTTAGGTAGCATTCATGACGTCAAAACATGAATTCGAGAACTACTACAACTACGAATTACAACTTAAGATACAAATTAATTTCGCTTCCTTAAATCCTTATAATACTGTTATACAAAAAATAGTGTATGCAACTCGTTTATAATGTTACTTTCTTGCACGAATAAGATTTTACCGAACGAACGACGTTAGGAGTGAGTTCGGTAATATCTTCTTATTCGTGCAAAAAAGGACAACATTATAAACTAATTGCACAATATACTATTGCCATTTTCTTAAATTTTCGGTTTCCAGTTGGTAGAACGGAAATATTAATTTTAGAATATTAAAGAACACAAAAAACTAGCCCCAAATAGCAATTTTCATTTAAAAGTTAAGTGTCATTTTAAAGAAAATTGCGTTTTAGCACTGCTAAAAATGCAAAATTTAAAGGTTAAAAATTAAAGGTTAAATGTAAGCCAGAAGAATTACATGTGAAAAAGTAATATTACTGAACCATGTATTATTCATTCAAGTAATAAAATAAAAAAAAAACAAAAAAACAAAAGAAAACAAAAACAAAAAACAAAAGAAAGTCCTAGACAAGCAGCATCTTCAACGCCATTCACACATGCCTCACGATCCCTCAAACGTTCTGTGAGAAAGTTGAGGTAATTACGTGATGGAATAATGGAAGTCATCTTCGTGGACTTAATATTGGGTTATCGGAGATGACTTGCATTATTTCATCATTCATGAGTTATTTCATCTTTGGTTCTCCACATATCCTCCTTTATTTGCGCCTCAGCGATCCTCGGCAATTTGTTCTTTAAGTGCAGGAAACTTGGCTGAGTTTTCCTCATTGCCTTCACAATTTTTTTATCAATCTGAAATTGATATTATGTTATATGATGTTAGAGAGGAAGATATACGTGTGCAGGGTTTACAATTTGTCACACTTTTTGTCCAGGTACCAGACGTGGTTCAAGTGCTGCTTCACAAAATGATTTCTGCGATGTCTGCTGTCGCACTAGTTTGAAAAAAGCAAAATTCAGTTTGTCCTCGTCAGAGTCGTCGCGTCGTGTGTGTATCGCCGCAGTTCACTTCCCGAAATTGATCAACTTATTCGATCAACGTGGCGTCTGTTTCATATCTTCAGTGGAATATGCAATAGCACATATGGTTGGCGACTACGGTCATACAATAAACCTGCAAGCGATTAGCGTTTCAGCATAAACGACACTTGCCTATCTGCAAAATATATATCGTTTTAGTATGTATAGTATATATGACTTACATATTTGTGTAATCGCACATATGCGATTACATAAAAATTGAGCCTGCTAGGTAACTTTTGTGGTTGCATTCGACGTTAGTGTAGCAAAATACAAAAGAAACAACTACAGTTAGCCATTTAACAAAATCACGGTCAACCAGTGTTTACACTCCTCCTTGTTCGTATAGACGACCAACTCTATTTTCATCTTCTTTTTTCGCGTCTTATTTTTCTAATTCTTCACAAGAGTCACATAAAAACGTTTCTCTTGTACAGTCCTCCTGAGCTGTAAATGTTGGCATTGGCTTCAAAAATGATTCGTATTTGTCGCCGTGGCGGGAGATTGGTTTTTAATAACAATCTTTGGCCTTAGCAGCTCAGAATTTGCATTTTAAACGTAGCGCGTCGGGCTTCCCTCCAAAACCGCGTTGCTGGTTGCGAAGAGAGCGGGTATATAAAGTTTCTTTGTTTCTTTGTCGTTGTGCAATACAAATTAAAAGAAGGCTTTGCTTTTCATGTGGGAATGAGGTAAAAAGGTGAACGATTTATTCTATGATTGCTTATTTCTTCATATTATCTTCTAATAAGGGGGGTACATTGTGTCTTTCCAGAGATCAAGCGAGCGAGCATTGTCCATAACGTTCGTTTCGCCGTAACCCAAATCTGAAATCGTGGTTCAAGCTGCGTATAAGGTACCCCTTGAAGTCAGAAGATTCCTTTCCTATGCGCATTTGTCGTAGTGCTGTTTCACGCGCGGGAAAAATGAAGAACACTGACGGGTGGAGTGGGCGGAGGTAAAACTGTTACCCTTTACAACAATGAGAAGTACATACACTCTTCATTTTCGCCTTCGTACAGAATACACTTTGTATATATAAAATAATATTGCAATGCTGCAAGAACTACGATTTTGATGTAAATTAACGCTTTGGAAGTTCCTGCCACCGAAAATTATAGTTTTTGTTTCAAAAAGAATTTTCGTCAGTCCACTAATGGACACCACGAGCACCCACACCGTCAAAACATTTACCTGAAAACTGATGAAAAGTTTCGCTTTTAAACGTCTTGTAAATGGTCTTAGTGCTACTTTTGTTTAAAATTTTAAGTTTTTCAAAATAATGTTTTTTTAATCAGAATCTGAATAAGAAGCTATATTTGCAGCGTTTACAGTAAAAATATGTAATTTTATCGAAATATGTAAAAATAAGTAACATAATTAATTCAGAATGACTTATGAACTCTAAAAAATATAATTAAAAGCAGTTATCTTGTTGATACACAAACATGTAATTACACAAAAATCCGTTCCATGGTTATAGTTTCATTGAAGAGTTGAAGCGATGGTTGGAATATCTGCAAGGTATATGTTGCAACAATATCGTATAACCGTTACACAATTACAAGAAAGTTGTGCTTTGTAGCTGTAGCATTAGTTTAAAAGGCAGCTCAATGTCCGTGTTTCTAAATTGTCTTGTGGTATCAGATAGACATGTATTAGCAACGTACACCCTATTTAGGGAGGTGACTTGAAGCGGGAATGAAACTACCTCTCTTCCGCTGGCACTACAACATTTGGTTACCACAAAAACACATATGCCACCATTTAGAACTATTTAATTGCTAATTAATTACGCAAATATTAAATTTTTTGCTCTTCACACTTCCGAGTAATTAAGTGTGAGCTGGCGGAATATTCAGCTGGCACACCACTTTCGGGTACCACAAAAACAAATATGCCATATTGTAGAACAATTTAATTGCTAATTAATTAAGCAAAAATTAATTTTATTGCTCTTCAAACTTTCGAGTAATTAATGGTGAGCGCCCTCCTGCCAGTCGGTTGCCCGGCCTGCCTGCGGGCCGGCCGACGTCAGACCGCCCGGCCGCACGGGAGCTGTGCGCGGCAAATTTAAATGAAATACACGCACTGGCCGAGAACTGTCTTCGATATAGCACTGTTTGATGAACAAATCAAAAGAGACTAATGAAAATTATGCCAATACTTTGTTATGTTCATAAAAGTTCTCCATGATGTTTAATTATCATCACGGAATTACCATATGCGCGTCTTATACTCTTATGTTGCTAAAGCCCTGATTTTATAATACTACGTTAGACACCCGTGGCAACGAGTTACTAGCTGAAATGAAGTTTATTATAGGCTCATAACAGCAAGTATTTGTTCACATAATTGTGTTCATTCACTGCTCAAGATTTGAATGGACCTTGCTAGTTTTAAATCAGTAATTTGACGACTGCGACCGCCCGTGAGAAGCGTTGGTTGAGGCAGGTTTCTTATGACTGTGGTATCTAACGGGTGGTGATATACAGTGAAACGATACATATAAGGGCCTAAAGGAGAAGGCGCCCTAGCAAAAGAAGAAATGCTTTATGAGGCCGAAGAGATGTTTGTATGTAACTACGTCATAGGTTTATGTCAATGGAATAAATATTTATTATACTGCAAATAATACAATACATAACTAAATATAAAACAAGGTATTTGTTGTACTGCTATAAACTTGATCTATTCTACTGGTATATCTGCTACTATAGAAAAAATACATCTTTCTGAAACAATTTAATTATTATATCCAAATTAAAATAATATATTATGGAAATAGTTCGTGGAAATTATAGGCAATGTCTTGCGAAACCCAAATTACGTTATAAATTGTTAACTGATATAATCTTTCCTTTTCTTCCTCTTCTTATTCTTGTGTCGTAGGCCGGAGCTCCAAAGCGCCGCGCCGCTGCTTGTCACCCGTCAGCACGATGTGAAGTTAGCACCACCGCCGAAGCGAAAACCATTAAAACAACTACCATTCATTTGTACATCGTTTGTAACCGTTTGTTCCACAATTACATTCGTTTGTACCAAAACTACTTATAAGATATACCACTTTCAATTGTGGTGGTACCAACTTTACTCTGGCACCGCCACCATTGTGAGAAAATTTGGAAGCATTGCAGATCGTTTGTACCGGATTGTTCCACCAAAATTTTCGTTTGTGTCAGAAAATCGGTGAAGGTGCAGCCATTTTAATGTCGTGGCAGGAGGCTTGCGCTAACAATGACACCAAACGCATCACCGTCACCGTAAAAAGATGTGAAACCATTCTTAATCCTTTGTACGTGGTTTGTACCAAAATATTAGATTTTTATCAGATAATAGGTTAAAATATAGCCATTTTAATGTGGGGCGGAAGGCTCATGCTAACCATAATACCATGCGCAAGAATGTCGTTTTGTAATAACCATTGAAAATGAACCTTAGCCAAGTGAACTAGGTTGTTTCCGAGAAAAACGTATGCCAAAAATGGGAGTATTTTGAATGCGTTACCACCGCCAGTGACCGCGGTTACATGTGCACATAACACTTTTATCCACCGCTTCCAAAACTCGGGAAAGGAATGCAAAGGTTATGTATGTGTATGAGTTCACAAATGAAAAAGAGAATTGAGAGAATAACTGTGCCGACAGCAAATAGAATACGCGGGTGATTTCTACTGTGAATCCGAGAAGGAGGTGAGAGATCAGCGGGATCGCCAAAGGACGCTGTTGTCTCTGGAAGTAAATGAAACAAGATAACTCTTGTCCTTCACAAAGATATAATTATATTGTTCTAAATCCATTTTGCCGACTTAATGGTCCTTATCAAAGTTTACAGATTTTTCTATACCATATCTTCCGATTCACAATTGGACATTTGCTTTTCTTCGTACTTATCTTTTACTTTGTCTTCTAAAAAGTTCTCATATCTTTCCTACACCATTTGCTTTTTACAGACAAAATTGTAACTCATATATAATGTTAATCGAACACCTACAAACGCAGGAAGCATGCATGTAGCTAATAAGATTACACTTCTTTTACTTTTTTATCTCTGCAGGTTGGTAGGAGGAAACCAGAGGAAATTATTTCAGTTTTCATAATTCTCAGAAAATTAATCATGGTTCAAATCAGACGCAAGGAATAAAGGCAAACTTCATGGATAGCGGAAACTATCCTTTTAAAACTTGGAATATTAGAAGCATCACCACAAAGAAATAGAACTGGAATCTGAATTAATAAATTTGAATGTAGACAAAGCAGTAATCTCAGAAACAAAGAAGAAATTAACGGGCACAAAAGGTTTGGAACATACTCGTAATACTATTTTATAGTGGAGTACCCCAAAACAAACGCACCTTCTCTGGAATTGCTGTTCTTCTGAACAACAAATACAGAAGCAAAAGTGATAGCTATACTTTTGTATCAGATAGAATTTTAAACATAAGGTAGAAAATTGGAAGGGATTATCTAACGATAATTCGACTATATTCCCCAAAGGAAGGCAGGAAGGAAGAGAGTCAGATATTTTATAAAACGCTACAAACCCATGTTGACAGAATATATAAGAATGATTGTATCATTACAGGGGCATATTTAAATGCCAAGTGAGAACCAATGGTGAAATTACTCTAAATAAAAAGGGGAAAATATTTCAAAATTTTTCTGCATTTAATAATTTTAGAATATCAACTTTCTTTTATAGACACAAAAATATACACAAATATGCGTGGTGTAGTAGAGACACTAAATATATTACGGACTATATTCTTGTAAATAAAAAAAATATCACAAGTACAAGATACCAGAGAATATAGAGGTCCAGGTATTAATTCTGATAATACCCTCGTTGTCTTTATATCGACTTACTAACTAGATGGGCTAGTAAATATCGACTATTGCCAAAGCCTAAAGAGGAATATCTCAAAGCCCATCTATCTCATGTGGAGAGTATAAGGAAATTATATTGTCAAAGATTGATTCAAAAGTTAAATCACAGAGCAACGAGCCTGGATGTTGAAACGGGAAGGGGAGATTTAAAGGGAATAATTTGGCAAGCATCTTTTGATTCATTGGAACGTCGACGTAAGAGATCGAAGAAAAAAGACTAAATATAGGGGAAACGAGGAAATTGAAAAACGTATTAATGACAAAAAAGTCTACATGAGCAATTTGAATTTTGAATCTGTTGCTGATAAAATTGTTTATAAAATAAAGAGTAGTTTAGTAAAAGGGCCGTGAGAAAATTGAATAGTGAGGCTTGGGATAAATATAGAGCACTCTCTTCACAGAAATGGCAAAGCTTTCAAAATTTTGAAGCAATCGCAATAAGGAAGAACGTGATACAGCACGAATTAAAGAGGAATGAGCTAAATTATTATAAAGAGAAGAGTAAGAGCTAAATTATTATAAAAAACTTTGGTTCACTAACAATGAAATATTAGAAACAATTCTCAATACAGTGCTATTCTGTTGACATAAGTATGGAAGAACTAGAGAAAGTTTTTACAAGCATCTAAAAACAAGAAAAGTTCTGGTAATGACGAGAAAATGACAGAATTAATAAAATATTCTCCAAGGGCAATTAAAGAGAGATTTTTGAATATCCTCAATATCTGCTGGACAACACACGATATACCCAACGCATGGAAAGAAGCAATATATTTTGAAGAAAGGTTGTAGAATGGACTGTAATAACAGGGGTTTAAGTCTCCTCAACGGCGCATACAAATGTTTGCTCAAATAATTATTAGGCGACTGTACAAAATCTTTGAAGTACTATTACCAGAAGAACAGTCTACTGTATACCAATTAAGAAAAATAAATTCCCGTCTCCTCAGGAGTACTGTGGAGGAGAAATATAAAAAGAACAACATGGGTTTCGTAAAGGACGCTCATGTGCAGACTGTTTCTTTATTATTAAACAAATTATACAGAAACACAGAGAATTCAGCCTTCCTACCCCTTTTTTGTTTATTGATTATAATAAAGCCTTCGATAAAATAAACAGACGAAACGTATGGGCAATAATGGAAGAGAAAGGCGATTATACAACAAACGTATAGAAACACTTCCATTAAGATCAATACATCTAGCAATATTCTCCTAGCATAAACCAAAGAGTACGTTAAGAGTACCCACTTATCCCAAATTTATTTTATATATATAAATAAGCGTGTCATCGAAGAAAGGCAAATAATTTTATATGAAAACACACTGTTTTGAACACTGTATTATTTGCTGATGACCAGTCATTATCTCTTCCTCCGAACACGATTTGCAACTCATTTATTTCAAATTGCAAAACATAATAAAGAAATGACAATTTAGAGATATCCTTCTCGAAATCGCAAGTGATGGCTTTTCAGGGAAAGTATCATCTTCGTTCAAAAGATATTCTAGATGGCAACACTATTGAACAAATCCCCACATTCAATTATCCGGGCTATAATGTTTCCTTCTTCAATGACATTTATCAAGAACCAAAGTTATACAAATTTCAACATATTTGTGGAACCATTAAAAGGATTTTAAAAAACAAAGTAAGAAGAGACACAATGTTGTCTTTTTAAATGCATGGCTATTCCAGTCTTGATGTTTTTTTGATATTTCCCTTCCACAGTAAACCTGAGGATGCGGGAATTTATTGAATTAATCGGGTACATTTCTTGATGCACGGTAGTGAAAATTGAGCATTGAACAGACCAGAGAAACGACGAATTGAATATTCAGAAATGAGCTTCCCGAGAAAAGCTCGGGTGCAGTCGCTTCCTCTTGGAAGGCGGGCCGCGTGGCTCTGATGTTTCAGCTGTACCTAGACGGACCGCCGTAAGCCTTCACATCTGGCGTTGCGGTGGAGAAGGGTCTGCGAGTTTATACAAAAGAATGGTAAGTGCACCCTTCGGGTGGGTGGCCCATTAGGCGCGCGGGCTCTAGCCTCCCGCATGGCTTCTTCCTTTCCCTCGGATGCCAAGTCGATCAACAGAATGACAGCAGATCTCGTATTTTGTTTCAACTCAGCAAGTTTACTTTACCTACACGAGCATAACGAATTTCAGTTCAGTCGCTCTGTGTCTGCGTGTGAAATTACAGGATCAATTAAGTTTTATTTAACGTTTTGACAATGTCTTTGGACTCAATTCAGCGAGGTCGTCCACCACAAGTGGAATATACATTGATACAAAAATGTTTATTAAAATACAAGGAATTCGTGTTTCAAGATGATAAAGTAATTTCGAAAAATAATCCTACTTGGAATGAAGTTGCCGGAGAACTAAATCATAAAGTTAAACCGAATTGCTTGTATACTTATGCATGCAAGTGTGGGATATATTCCTCACATAAAACTTTAACAGTTCCTTAATTTTGCGTTCCCATTATCAATTCTCTATAATTAAAAAAAAATCTCTATAATTAAAAAAAAATCTCTATAATTAAAAAATTTAAAGGAATTACTGAAAATATTTAACCTCTTACTGGTGAGATGCATTTTTAATATTTAATGAAATTTCACTATTAAGAGTAATGTTATAAGGACTTATTTTATATGGAATATGGAAAACATGAACTTTTATTCAAATATCTGCAAAAAACCTGCCGCCAAGCGAAGTGCGAACACGTAGAGCTCTTGGAGTTATACGGGTACCCGTATAATACGGGCACCCGTATAATACGGGTACCCGCATGAATGCGAGTGGGTTCGACCCGCACTTTTCTGAGACGGGCGGGCGGGCGGGTTGACGGGTCTGCGGGTATTGAGAGCTCGTGACGTGCCATCGTCTTGCAGCCTTTTAAGTCGCGGCACCGCTATCATGTCAGTCGGCAGGGTATTGCAGGGCACTGCAGATCACCGAGGCCTGTGACCCCCCTCCCACACACATTATCGGCGAGCGGTGGTACGGCCGAGGGCAGGGGGGGAAGGGCACTGCTGCTTCTCGGAAACGCAGGCGTCTTTGGAAGGGGCGTGGACCTACGAGCAACAGGGTCGGCGAACCTAGCTCACCCCTTCTTATTTGAGGTATTTCCGATGAAAACCGTACGAAACAAAAGTTTATATTTCATGTCAAACCATGCATCCAACATGAGTTTTGCGAGTAAAAATTTATCACAAGAGCCAGAACATATTTTTAGAGTAATTAAATTGTCGATAGAATAGAATAGAATAGATAGAATAGAAGAAAAGGTACAGATAATAACTGGTATTTAGATGGTTCTGTTCTGAAACAAATTGAAGTACAGACATTTTCTCGGGGGTACAACTCCTCTCAATCGCCCTCTCCCGACTTTCGTTACTTGTCCTTCAACAAATATTAAAAACGAGACTAAATAAAGAAATAACGTTTTTTAACCACAAAAAGGAAATTAACTTTCGTTTCATTACAGTAAAGAAACAAAACGAAACTATTTTAAACGATCTGTTCATTCTGCAACGAAACTAAATTCAGGCAGACTTTAGTTTCGTTACAAGTAAGGAAACGAAAGTCACGAGAAAATAATTTTGTTACAGCGGCGCAGACACGAAACTATTAGTTTCTTTTCTGTTGCCATCTTTGCCACAATGAACTTCATTTCAGCTAGTAACTCGATGCCACGGGTGTCTAACGTAGTATTATAAAATCAGGGCTTTAGCAACATAAGACGCGCATATGGTAATTCCGTGATGATAATTAAACATCATGGAGAACTTTTATGAACATAACAAAGTATTGGCATAATTTTCATTAGTCTCGTTTGATTTGTTCATCAAACAGTGCTATATCGAAGACAGTTCTCGGCCAGTGCGTGTATTTCATTTAAATTTGCCGCGCACAGCTCCCGTGCGGCCGGGCGGTCTGACGTCGGCCGGCCCGCAGGCAGGCCGGGCAACCGACTGGCAGGAGGGCGCTCACCATTAATTACTCGAAAGTTTGAAGAGCAATAAAATTAATTTTTGCGTAATTAATTAGCAATTAAATCGTTCTTCATGATGGCATATTTGTTTTTGTGGTAACCGAAAGTGGTGTGCCAGCTGAATATTCCGCCAGCTCACACTTAATTACTCGGAAGTGTGAAGAGCAAAAAATTTAATATTTGCGTAATTAATTAGCAATTAAATAGTTCTAAATGGTGGCATATGTGTTTTTGTGGTAACCAAATGTTGTAGTGCCAGCGGAAGAGAGGTAATGAAACTAGTGGTGCTCCCGAATGGCACAGCCCCCCACCCCCTGCCCCGGCCAGCGCCTCGGCCCCGCCACCCCCTTCCGCCAGCGCCAGCTGAGGGCTGCTTGCAAGCCCCAGTCCCTTGGCAGCAACTCCGGAGACGAACTCGCCGGGCGACGAGGTCATAGTAAAGCATAACAAATACACGTCTTTCAACAACCATACTTCACTTTGCGTTTACAGCAACAATGTCGTCCATTGTGAATAATATCAGATAGATGTCTTTCAGAATTATTTTGAAGCGTCCGTGAGTTGACGTCGTTGACGAAATGTGCTGGATAATTAATTTTTTGTATTTTTATGTAATTCAATTTTACCCTACCGATTCAATGTTTTATGATTGTTGGTTAATGCTTTTCCGGGTACGTATGTATAAACGGAGTAATACAGGGTAGGGAAAGTTATGTAACTCTGCGCGAAAAAATGTTGGTTTTTCGGCGGAAAAGTTCATTGGCGGGCCCTCATAACGAAAACGTGGATAAAACCAGTTCCTAAATCAAGAAGATAAATCCCCTAACACGTGGTGTAGCCAGAATCCCTGTTTTGTATGTCCTTGATACCAAAAAACCAATTGAAAGCAAAACGTCCGTTCATCGGTCGGTCGGGCGGTCCGTCGGGCGGTCGGTCCGTCGGTCGGTCGATCCGTCGGTCGGTCGGTCCGTCGCTCGGTCGATCGGTCCGTCGGTCGGTCGGTCCGTCGGTCGGTCGGTCCGTCGGTCGGTCCGTCGGTCGGTCCGTCCGTCGGTCCGTCGGTCGGTCCGTCGGTCGGCCCGTCGGTCGGTCCGTCGGTCGGTCTGACGGTCGGTCAGTCGGTCGGTCCGTCCGTCGGTCCGTCGGTCGGTCGGTCCGTCGGTCGGTCGGTCGGTCGGTCGGTCGGTCGGTCCATGGTTCGTCGGTCCGTCCGTCCGTCCGTTCGTCCGTGAACACCACTAGCAGTTAAACCATACGTATGTTTTTCAAATTGAAGAAACCCTATCGATCTGGCTCGAGTCAAAGCACTGATATTTTGGACCAGATTCTATAAAATTTGGGGTACTTTACACGAAGTCTCCCGGACATTTTCCAAATTTTCTCAAAAAGGGATCCAATTTTTTTCCTTAAATTACTTGTAAGAATAGAGTAAAATACACTTAAAGTAGTATTTCCGATATTTCCGATTTTCACGGTTAACTCACGGTTAAAATTTTCACATTTTATGACGCAATGCATGCACATTTTTTTGAATATTTGAGTACTTTTCGCGCAATATTGTGTGCAATATGTGCAATTAAAAAAAATCAAATACAAGATTTTCTCAAAAATTGCAACAAATTTTTCTCTACAATTTTGGTAACGATAGCGCCTAATGTACTCTATGAATTAACCTAAACCCCATATTGCTCTATTCTTTGTTTTTTTCAAAATTACAAAAATGTAATTTTTTTACTTATCTCTCACGTCGTTAAAATTTACAATAGCGGAGATTTGTTCACATTAAATTTACCAGTACACGTGTTTAAATAATGTTAAATAAAGTTTGTCGAAAACTCAACTGTTTTCTGTGAAAACTAGCTCAAATTCCCGCATTTCCATAAACGCTCAAATGCCATTTTCTAAAAAAATGGCTCCATTTTTTTTCTTCCAACTTTCCGGACGGATAGTGCAAATTGCACTCTTTAATGTGACGTAAAATTTATTTTGAAGTATTTGTTTGTTTTTTCAAAAATTGCACAAATTGAATGAATTGTTTTTTTAAAGATCTCTTACACCGCTAATATGCACATTTTCAGCAATTTGCAAACAGTTTTGTATTTGTCAGTTGCTTCAAATGATTTCTAATGAAGTTTTACGAAATCACAAAAGATTCCTGTCAAAAAGAGCTTCATATTTTGAATTTACAGTAGCGCTTAAACGCCATTTTCTTAAAAACGGCTTCAAGTTTTTCAAAGAAAATTACCATTTTGGACGAGGTTTCACTGTTCTTTAATATTCTTAAAATAATATTTCCGTTGTACTATTAGGAAACCGAAAAAAACTAAGAAAAAGATATCAGCTGGCAAGAGAATGTGGCACTGCGAATAGCTAGCTGAGACCAAAGGAAATACAAAACTGAAATGGGAAAGTCTGTGCCATTCTGTATTTTTTCTTTCAATCAAGGACTTACAAAACAGGGATTCAGACTACATCACGTATTAGGTTTTTTTTCTTAATTTATCCACTTTTTTGTTATCACGGCCCGGCAACGAATTTTTTCCTGCCGAAAATTCGCCGTTTTTTCGCGCAGCATTACATAACTTTCCCTATATTAGGTATATTACTCCATATATGTGAATACGCATGTATACGGAAAAGTAATAAAAAGGAGGTCATTCTTAAACATCCAATTTGATTGCACCTTCTTCCCATATGAGAAACCTTATTGCGATAAGCACTTTTCCTATTCTTATTAACAGAAAAGAGAGTAAAATTTAACATTGCATTCTAGACACTGAGATAAAGAACATTAATTTATGAATTACACTTCCATCTCGCGGCGAATCTTTAAAATAAAAGCACATCATTTAGATACATTATGTCGAAATACACTAATATCTCGATTTTATCAGAAACGTGGCTTTGCATGTTATTGCCCCCAAGGTCTTCATTGATGTTGTCGCGGCGCTTATCCCATTGTTATTTTAGCAATGTCATTGCCTAGTGTTGGCAGTAGAGGGGGAAGGGAAATATGCACTTGAGCAGGTGAAGGGACGTTGCACTTGCATCAGCCAGTCGATTGTGAGATCGCACACAATCTATTCTCGACGTGTGTAAATCCGCTAATGTGAAGAAAATTGTTAGAGCGTGTTCTTGCGCTTTTTATACTCAACGATGTCTGGGAAGTCTGTTAATTCACCAGATCTTTTCTGTTATGTGTATGGCGAGTTTACGACCAAGTCTCAAAACATCCCATTTCTCCGAGGAGTACGAGTTGTATTTTGAATGAAAGGTAGAGAGGGTAAGTGTTCGTCACCACAGATCTGTTGCTCATGTTACTAACGCTGTAAAGAGGTTGGTTTCAAAGAACCGACGCATTTATGACATTTGCACTACTACAGTTGTAAAGAGAACCTAGAGACCATCTTGCAGATTGCTACTTTTGTTTAACGAAAGTAACTGGAATCTCAAGTAAAGCAAAACGCACAGTTCCTTACCCAAATTTGGAATCTGCAATGCGCCCAGTTTAGCATTCTGATTCTCTCAGTGTTCCAAAACAGCCAACGGAATTGACAGTGAAAGATGAAACGGGCGATGTTAGTGTCAAACAAATACAAAGGTGGGATTTCGGTTCTTTCATTGGGGGGGTGGGGGTGGAGGGGCAAATTTGGACGCTATTGCGAACACAAAAATATTCGTTTATATGAATGGTTTTAATTAATTGTGCTGTAATTACTGTTTTGGCCCTCGAATCTTTGGTGGCATCTAAAACAAAAAAGTACAACCACAAGTTGTAGTGTATGTAATACAAGCCACTTAAAGTTTGGGGCTCATACGTATATATACGCTCGTATACTCACCATAGTTCGGGGTTCGTTTTACAACCATTGCCATAATAAAATTCTGCAAACTAAAACCGGTCTATGATAGTTCGAAATTACAAATTGAATGCATAAAAACAACGTTTAAAACATATTGTATTTCATTCGTAAAGAATCAAAATGGTCTAAGCGAACTCAAACTGTAATTAAAAGCCAAAAACCTACCTCCAAAGCTTTTAGAACCGAGACAACATGAACACCTCTGTTTCACATCAGCTCGCATATACAACTGAACCACAAAGCTATATTGGCAACATGAGTCATTAGACTAGTTAAAATTGTTCCTGCTAGAATGTCTGCGATGTATGAAAAGATACCAAGGTGGCTCATATTATATAAATGGTTCATATCACCACCTTTAACTCAATCTACATCTAATAAACGGGAAATACCATTTCTTTTTTAGCGTAAAAATTTGAGTGTTAAGACTAGACCTCGGAATTTTACTCACAAAAAAGGTTTGATTTAGGCACCTAAAATAGGCAACAAAATTAGACACTAATAGGCATTAAAATCGACGTTTGAGGCACTTAAAATAAGTTACAGAATGACTAAGCCAGGCAAAAAATTGACATGAAAAAGTTAGATTTCTGGCATATAGAACTTCTCAAAAGATTAAATTAGGCAATTAAAGTATGCAGGAAAAAGTATCTGTACATTTATGAGAGAGACAACAAGCATATTTTTTTGATTCACTTTCATAATTAGCAGTATAGTATATAATCAATATTTTCTCCAAATTTTCTACAATAATGCTGTCTTGTCTATTAAAATCATTTTTAAGGCTGAAAATGAACTTTGTACTGACATAGATTTATAGGAGCAAACAAATTTGGTTACATTTCTCATGCTCACATCTCCTGGAACGTTTTCACTCGTCCCTTCTCCCCACCCCCCAAAAAACTTGTACCACACGACACATTTAAACACTGAACAGTATTTTGTAATATATGTTTGTCCGAGAGTAGGCTTTCGCCTGGCCTGTCTGTCGCTTTCCTCACCTGAACTTCGCACACGACGCACTGCGGCGATAAGCGTCAACCTGCCAACAGCGCAGCTTCATCAGGAATAGGTGCAATTGCTCAAGAAGTGCGTGGTGATCGGAGACGAGCGTGAAACATCCTTATTATGTTGACTTGCAGGGCTCCTTTTGTTCGGTATTTTGAGTGAAAGATTTCGGTGCGCTGTGCGATTACACAATATTTGCATTTCGGAAAAGTGTTTGCGTTTCCGTAAAACGAATTTCAAAATTTAGCATTTAAAATACGATCGTTCTTGAAAATCACTTGTTTTAGGCAACAACATATTAAAATAGACATCAACCGCCCTTTTTAGGACATTTTATGCTTATTAGATGATTTCAGTACATCTATTTTCTCATGATTCGTAAACATCTGCAATTACTTTTCACAACATCCTAAATAGGCATTTGTCCTAAAATCAAAGGTCTAGTTATGACTCTTGATTTTAGGCATTAAACTGCTTAATTTCCAAATAAATAACGTTTAAAAGGAATATATAACTGAAAGAGGATTTATTAATAAAGGATATTCAAAATAACGCTGAACACTATCCTGCGCGTTTTATAATACTGAACTAAAGTTCACCAATTTATTAATGTATATTACCTGCTCAGCTTAATAAAATTATTGTTCGCTTAATTATTATAACATTTCTTCTAGGAAATGAAAGAAATAATCTAAAATCAGTTTACCTTTGAACAGAAAATAATTCTTCCTCCAAAAACAGAAAAATCTAGAAAGAACGTTCTCACACATTACTGTCACACTAACCTTCAATGACCAAGACATAGCATTGAAACAATGCATAAAACACAATCAAAATTACTGAAAAAGAAATACAATACTAATGCAAAAAAAAAAAATCAAAAGCACACACATTAGAAATATGTTCTTACTCAGGAAGTAACACAAATATTCAGTTCTTGAAATACTACCTTAATAAAATTAATTATCTAAACGAAAGCAGAAAACGAATAATTGTGCAATATTTACAATTGTAACTCCAGATTGCATAATTGTTTTCTTGAATATTTAATCTTAGTTAATTACTAAGTGTTTGAATTCATCTTCTAAATGAGCATTCTCTTTCAGTTTGACGGTTGCTAAATAAATTATATTTTAAAATGTTTTCCAGTATATGCAAGTATGTAACTAATCAAACATTTAACGTTCAGTTCTTTACTTTTTCTAGTCTAGGCTCTTTTACTAAAATTATGAGTTCCTATCATTTATATCATATGGCTACAGCTAACGTTATCTACGGAACTTTATGAGCTCGCTGGCTATATGACCTTGACAGTACGTCGCAGCACTAGTTGTAAAATGTAACTTCATCTTTGATCTAACGGCTGTCTGTAATTTCTCTTGTCATTTCACTAATTAGCTCCATAGAATTATAGACAGTCAACAAATTAAAGTACACCAGTCATCTTTCTAGATTTCAATCAACATTTATTTCAAAGACACAATCAATCAATGGCAAGTTTCCGAAAACAAATATTGTTTTATCATCAGGCTTTTCCACGTCATGCACTATAAAAAACGGAAATAGAGAAAATTATTATACACGATGCACAATACATAGACAGGAATGATCATCATTAACAAATCTAATCAAGTCTAAAATAACATTGTCAATGAATACCACATGTTGTTTTTGTAATTTGATGAAACACAGAGTAAATAGTATCAAAGTGAATATTGGTAACATGGTAAAATAATAAGGAATAAATTCTCGACGAGAAATAATGAACTTATTAAAATTAAAAATTCACTTGTTTATCCAATGTCACATTGAAAGGAAACTTAAATGTAATTTGAAAGAACGATTACGAAGCAAGGCGAGCGCGCAGCCAGAGGGAGACCAGACTCGCGTGAAAACACGATAGGTTGAGAAGCGCTGCTCGAGGGCGGCATCGGAACGCCACCTGCCGCCGCCAGGGCGAACCTTCTGCGCGGAGAGCACGCGAGGGAACGGCTGGCGCTCGGTTACACGGGGTGGCGAAGGGAGGGGGGAGGAGGGGAAGCAGCGCAAGGCTCCACTCCGAAGGAAGTGCGGGCGAGGAGAGCTGCTTACGGGATCTGCAACTCATATGGGAGGGACTTCCAAAGGCGTTAGCACCTGTACAATACTTCGCTTTTTCTTTCTTGGCGCACGGGGGATGTCAATAAAATGGAATATCTCACGGTATTTCGTGGCGTTCTCGGTTGTGCCGCTAGGAGTTGCATGATCGCGACTGTATCGAGTGGTGCTGGTGATCATGCGATTCCTGGCGGCACAACGGACAACGACGCGAAATACCGTTGACACACCCCCGTGCGCCAAGAAAGAAAAACCGAAGTATAATATGAATATCATTATTCAGAGTGTCTTCTTCACTCATGTTGCGTTACGTTGAGTTATGATCCCCTACTAAGATAATTAGTTCAACATCTTAAGGGGACCCGGAAGTTCTATGCAAAGCCATACTAACATAAATATCTTTTTCTCATGAACTAATCAACCAAATCAATTAAAAATTTCAAAGTACACAAATGCACATTTTTACATGTTAAATTACAGTAATGTTACAGTTTTTAAACATTACTACAGGTAACTGAGCTATCAATTTTGCCAACTTTACACCTATGATCATTCAAAAAACTTTTTCTCGTACAAATATCCCAAAATAGTTAAACAAAGAATGTCAAAATGTGTTTAAACGTGAACTGCAACTACAGATTAATATTCAAAATCATCAGTCAATTAGGAACAGAGAAAAAGATACTTATGGCTTAGCATAGAACTCCCGGCTCTCAGAGCTCCCTGATCCTGAGACGATGCCGTTTTGCTCGCCTAATCATTTGCCTTCACATTAATTTCTCATTTAATCAACGTTTCAATGAATTTAGGCACACGTGGTATTCTTCGACTTTTTACTTTCCAGTATACGTACGTATACACGGAGTGATGTACGTTGTGTAGGGAAAGTTATGTAATGCTACGCCAAAAAAGGCCAATTTTCGGCGGAAAAAATTCATTGCCGCGCCATGATAACGAAAAAGTGGATAAAACCAGTTGCTAAATTAAGAAAAAAATCCTCTAACACGTGGTATCGCCAGAAACCCTGTTTTCTAGGTCCTTGATACCGAAAACCCAATTGAAAGGAAAACGTCCGTCTGTCCGTCCGTCTGTGAACACTGCTAGCCCCTAAACCATCTGTACGATTTCTTCCAAAATGGATATTCCCTGGTCGATCTTATTCTAGTCGAAGCTTTGAGATTTCAAAAAAGATTCTTCAAAATTTGGGGGTACTTTATATGAAGCCCCCGGTGATTTTCAAAATGTTGTCAAAACCGGCTCCAAATTTTTTCTTTAAATTTCTTGTATGAATAGAGTAAAATACACTTATTAACATGGCATAGGTCCGATTTTCACAGACAACTCTGAATTTTCGAAAATTGTGAAAGTTGGAATTTTTTCGGCGTCTTTCTCCAACTAGAAAATTGAAAATTGAGATTTTTTTTTCATATAAAATTTGTTCTGCATATTGAGTTCTTTCATAAAGGTCATGTAAAAGGTTTTCAAAATTTAGTAGTCTTCGTGCAATATTACGTGCAATATGTGCAATTTTAAAAAATTACAAAAACTAGATTTTCTCAAAAACGGCTCCGACTTTTTTCTTTAAACTTTTGGTAGGGATAGTGCTAAATGTACCCTATGAGATGACATAAACGCCATATTACTCTCTTCTTTCGTTTTTTCAAAAATTGCAAAAATGTAATTTTTTGACTTGTTTCTCACGTCGATAATATTTACATTAGGTGCGATTTTTTCACATTAGTATATTTACGAGTACATGTGCTTTAAATAATGTCAAGTAATGTTTCTAGAGAACACAGCCGTTTTCTGTGAAAAGTAGTTCAAAATTTCGCATTTTCAGAAACGCTCAAACGCCATTTTCTCGTACATGGCTGCAAATGTTTTCTTCAAAATTTTGTAACGGATAGTGCCAATTACACTGTTTAGTGTAGTGTAAAGTTTATTTTGAGTTTTTTTTTTTTGTTTTTTCGAAAAAATTACATAATTGTAATTTTTTTGAAAGAGCTCTCACATCTTTAATATGCACATTACAAGCAATTTGTAAACATTATTGTATTTGTGAGTGTAATTGCTTCAAATAATTTCAAAGAAAGTATTTTGAAAACTCAAACATTTTCTGTGAAAATGAGCTTCAAATTTCGCATTTTTAGTAGCGCTAAAACGCCATTTTCGGCATTAAAGGGCACATAATTTTTCAAAGAAAATTGCCATTTATGACTAGGTTTTTGTGTTCTTTAATATTCTAAAATTAATGTTTCCGTTCTACCAATAGGAAACCGAAAAATTAAGAAAATGACAAAAAAATGTACTTTTGGCGGTGATAGATGCTGGCAAAAAAGAGTCTGTGGGAATTCCGAATAGCTAGTAAAGACCCACGGAAATAGAAAACTAATACGAGAAAGTCTGTGCCATTCTGTAGCACCACTAGTTATTTCTTGGCGCGTGAAGGCCTGTCTTCACGATGGAATATCTCATGGCATTTCCTGTTTTTTTCGGTCGTGCCAGGAGATGTCGTATGATCAAGCAGTGCTTGTTACGGTCGCGATCATGGATCATCTAGCGGCACGACCCAGAAAGACGCGAAATGCCGTGACATATTCCATCGTGAAGATGGGTCTTGAGAGGCAGCTAAGGAGAAATCGCAGTATAATTCATAGGAATTGTCTACAAATTCTCTGATTGGTGAATCCGGTGAAGCGTACGATTTTCTAGTGGGAATTGTGTTTGCAGAGCCCTCTGTCCGTCACGTACTAAACTAGTTCAGCGTAGAGGCACGATCTTGAAGGTTCGGAAGCGTTGTAATGTGAACGCGGAAGCTAGCGATTACACTTGATAACAGGTACATTTTGAAATTCTCTCCACAAGATCTTTCTCGAAAATCGTTCGGTATTAGCGCACCGGAAGAAACAATGAGAACTATGGTTAACTATTATGATGTGATGTGAAATTGACTCTTGTTGCAGGCAGAAACTATGGTCCCTTTTAAGGAAAAAATTCTACCAGAAGCTGAATTTTGCAAGAAAAAAGGTGGTGTGTCTGACGGTAAGTGACGTTTCATGTTTTTGATGAGTTTTACCTTATAACAACTGAGTCATTTGAGTTCATGTCAGATATTTCCCTTTGTGACTTACGAGCATATGCGTAGTATCTGCACAAACATCCAGAATTTAAAAACAGCAATAAATTCCAGAAAATATTAAGTTATGTATTATTATTATTTAACGATGAATGGTACCGAGAAAGGTGGCTTAGTGCATCAATTGATGTCACTGCAGTGCCTCTGACCGGGAGGGCCTAGGTTCGACTCCCGACGGCGGCAGGATTTTCGACACTGGCTTGTCGGCTAGGTCGAATTCAGTCGCGGTCTGAAGAATTCTCGCGGCCGGCTGCTCTGATCGGTAATTTTCCGTGGTTTCTCCGATCAGCACCAGGCGAATGCCGGAGCAGTATCCTAAGAAACGGGCCACGGACTGGAAGCGACCTTTCCTTCCTCATCCTTGTCCTATCCTCACCCCTTACACACACATTTACACTCACTGAATTACATTACCACACATTCCGGAAGACTAGACTTTTTTTTGCATTTTTCTTTGATTTTGACTCGTAAGTAATTTTTCACATTTTTTGACATGTTTAAAGCATTTTTCACGGATTTCACCGATTTTAATATCATTTAAATGGTACTTGCATAAAACAATATTTACGATATGCAACAAATGTTCACCACATAATGCCTGAGAAGCCTATTCGATTTGATTCCTTCGCTCAGAAATTATCAGCAGTTGAGAGTATGTAATCTAAGATTCCTGTGACGCTGTCAGCAGGTTCGGAGGATTTCACGATAACAATAGACACAGATTCCCTGGTCCAGTCCAAACAAAACGTTTGCAAGCTGAGTTCACTTGAACAAAAGAAAGAAGCCTCGATTACATCAAAAACATATACAACAGCTTGTGTTGTTCATCTGAAGTTGTTTTGATCAAATTTTTTGTGTGATCTTTTCTCCTTTTAGTGGATTTTCAAAACATTTTAAGAGCATTTACTGATCATTTTTGGTGATGATTTAGATCATCAAATTCCGCCTCCTAGTGGTAAAGTCACTTTGTGGTATTCTGCTTTCTATTCCTGTTGATTTGTGTCTATACTGTTCTATCCACGCGCATTTCGTGTTGCAGCTGACGAGAAATACCAAGGGAGACAGGGAGAAGAATGCAACATGGTCTACGACACCACAGAATGCTTTTGGCGACTCACCAATTAGTTGGCCAAGAAATGGCAACATCGACGCCATCTATAAAACCGATTTGTCTTCTTTCAGAATAAAATTGTAATTGTGGCACCAGAAATTAAAATATTTCATTTTCGGAAGCATATTTTTAGCGAACAATGTAAATTAAGATTGTGCTGCTTCAAATAAAATAAAATTCGTTTACTTTCAAGTTCCAAACTTTAATTTTATGATTTTTAACTTTATTTTCCCTAATTTTACCTTCAAGATTTTCTAGGCGAAAGCCAGAAAAGTTGAATAAAATGTATAAATATTTTGTGATACTATTCAAGCGAAACATGTAAGAACACATGAATGGACATTTCAAAAACTGTAGAATAAAAGTTGCAATATAATATATAATATTCAGTAACCGTCACCATTAAGACGAAAAATAACATTTTTACTCTCTTCACCCATGACACAGCAAACATAAATATCTTCTCCCTCATACGTCACATACAGTTTTTTTACTCCTTTTGACTATGGAATACTAAAACATAAATAGTATTCTGGAAAAGCCAGGACTTGACCACATTCTCTCACAAAAATAAGTCTCTTCCTCATACCTATCGCGACGAATTAGGAAAATAAAATTGGAGAGTGCAATATACTTTATACTTTCTAGCATACGGACGTATATACGGAGTAATATATGTAGTAGAATGCAGAAAGGTATGGAATGCTGCGGCAAAAGGCGATTTTTCGACACAAAAACTTGTATTGTGAGCTCCTGATGCAGAAAAATTAGATAAAATTTGTTTTTATATGTAGTAAATTACTCCCTCAAACACGTTATGAATTCAGGTTTCAGCAATCGTTGGTCGTTGATACCAAAGAACTAATTTATTTCAAAACGTCCGTCCGCCCGTCTGTGAACACCACTAGCGTCTAAACCAGGGCCGTTCAAGCAGAGCAAATCGGCAGCGCGGAGCCGTGTTGTCAGCCGAGAGCGGGACACCGGAGCCCGAGGGTTGCGCGCCTGGCGATAACCTCTGATACAGTGTCCCGGTAACTCCAGTCGCGGAAACATGGAAGACCACGCGAGCACTTCACAGACAAGAGCACCTACACCGACAATTTTCAATGCAGTATGGGAAGAAAAGTATCTTTTCGCCGACTACGGCAGCTATGCCAAATGTTCAGTTTACATAAAGGGATTCACGTGAAGAAGTTTTATTTGCAACGACATTATACATTAAATCATGATGATGAAAATGACAAGTAGGCTGAAGAAGAACAAAAGGAAGTTTTCAATGTTCTGAAAAACAATGCCTCACTAGAAGTAAGTTTTGGATGTATTTTGATGTTCTTATGTTGTTTTGGCAGTAAAATAACACAATACAAAAGAATTTAATTTCATTGCATACCGATACTACAACGTAAGCATTTAGGAAAAGAACTTCCTACAAAACCGTTTTCCAAAACTGCATCGGAATACTCCTCGATTGTTAAGTACGTTTGGATCAACATACAACTGTGAGCAATTTTTGCTTCTTTGAAAATCTGTAAATCTCGAATGAGAAGTACAATTACAGATCACAATCGGAAATGCATGTTACGGCTCAATAGCACCATGCCATCTCTTCCAAATATAGAAAGTATATTGCGAAAAAACACTTAAAAGGTGTAATTAGAGTATTTGATTTTGCAATCAACTTCATTTTTTACTTTCCCGTATACGTACGTATACACGGAGTGATATACGTAGTATAGGGAAAGTTATGTAATGCTGCGCGAAAAAATGGCCAATTTTCGGCGGAAAAAAATTAATTGCCGGGCCGTGAAAACGAATAAGTGGATAAAACCGGTTGCTAAATTAAGAAAAAAAAATCCTCTATCTTGTGGTGTGGTCAAAATCCATGATTTGTTGCATCTTTATACTTAAAAATCGATTGACGGCATTCCGTCCGTCTGTCCGTCTGTGGTCAACGCTAGCGCCTAAACCGTTCGGTCGATTTTCTTCAAAATTGATATTCCCCAGTCGATCTGATTCTAGTCGAAGCTTTGTGATTTTGAAAAAGATTCTTTAAAATTTGGGGGTACTTTATATGAAGCCCCCGGAGATTTTCAACATTTTCTCAAAAATGGCTCCAAATGTTTTCTTTAAATTTCTTGTATGAATAGAGGAAAATACACTTTTTAACATGGCATAGGTCCGATTTTCACGTACAGCTCTGAATTTTCGAAAATTGTGAAAGTTTAAATTTTTTTCGGCGTCTTTCTCCAACTACAAAATTGAAGATAGAGATTTTTTCTTCAAATAAAATTTGTTCTGCATATTGAGTTCTTTAATAAAGGTCATGTAAATGTTTTTCACAATTTTGGTAGTTTTCGTGCAATATTGCGTGCAATATGTGCAATTTTAAAAAATTACAAAAACAAATTTTCTCAAAAACGGCTCCAAATTTTTTCTTTAAACTTTTGGTAGGGATAGTGGTAAATGTACTCTATCAATGATATAAAAGCCATTTTGGTCTATCGGTTGGTTTTTTCAAAAATTACAAAAATGTAAATTTTTTACTTGTCTCTCACGTCGTTAATATTTACATTATCGGCGATTTTTTACATTATTATATTTACGAGTATATATTGAGACGAAATGGACGAAGTTCAGTCGTCCCGTGATAAATCCGTGCTGTATCCGCACGCCATAAGAGCCCATGCAATTTGAAAACCGCGCGCTGTCGACGTCAGAGAGTGACGTAGGCGACGGCTATTTTCAAGATAAGCGACCGGAACGACGGTTGCCAATAAGAGGAAGGCAGATAAACCCACACTAGCCATTGGCCGGTGAAGGTCACGCCAGGGGAGGATGGAAAAGGCATCCTGGCAATCTGCATAGGGAAAGGGTCTCGTAAAAATTACGACGAAGCAAGACGTATGCTAGGAGTATCGTAAGAATTTCTGACGAAGCAAGACGTACGCTAGTACTCTCGTAACAATTTCCGACGGGGCTAGACGTATCCTCGTAAGACGTTTCCAACGGAACAAGATGTCTGAAAGTGCGCGGGAGTAAAGCTACGCGGACCGGATTTCGAGAGAGTTATTCAATGAACTATTAATCGAAGTTAATTCGTGAGGAAGATTCCGGAGAGAACAGGAATTTCGGACTGCGAGACTGGAGTTGTGCCTCACCGGGAAGTTACATAATTCCCGAGGCAGCAAAAGCGTGAAAGCAGACGCCCCACGCCACTGCCTTATCACCCAGGCTGCCGAAAACTAGTCGCCCGACACCGGAAAGCCTTCGAAGAAACATGAATTACAAAGACTAACGGCGTCCAAATTCTTTGAATTTACAAGTAATTTGCACGTGGGGGAGAAGAAAGAAGACTGGAGGTGCATCCGAGAAGCTGGTCCGGAACGCGGAATCCTGCGAGGACGAGAGGCGCTACGGGACAACTCGCCGTTTGCATCGCAAGGTCGCCATCAGCACCGCCGTTACCCTGCAGGCGCGCCGGGAGCCCATCCCTCCGCGCGGCTGCGAAACCGGCGAGGTCATCCACCCCGCCCGTCCCGACTGCTAGTAGGCGAGCTGACGCCCGCCGGAACGCGAGAGAGGGGAGGTTGGTAGAGGCATTTCGTCGCCCTATGAAGAACGAGCGTGAGTACCCGTAAAATCACATACATTGACGCAAAGGTAGAAACTGTTAATAATTCAGGAGAGACTAATACAGACAATTTTGGGTTTGAAATTAGTTTTTTAATTCAAAGTGTTATTGTAAATGTGATTCAATGTGGAAGGCGATGCTTACTGCCACCCAAATCAGAGTAACGATTAATTTTCTAAGGTAGTAGTCAGATAGCTCCAGCTGGAGGCAGGATTTGTAGAATTAATTTGCATGTAATGTGTATAGTCAGCACGCGGCGAAGCGGTGGTTTGCCCGCGGCGAATTGTAAATTGTGTATAGCTTATTTCAGTCAATGAAGGAAATTTCAAAGAACTTGTGAACTGTGTTATCCCCTTGTCACTAACCAATTAGGATTTCCTGGGGGGGAGAATCCTTGAAAACAATTGATAACCAACCGGCAGGGCCTGGTGACGGAGCGGCGACAGGAGCGCCGCACAGTCCCGGTGACACCCACGCCAGAAACACTTCTCGTGGGGTACAAACGCCCTGACCCGACGAAGGTTGATTAATGCCGGCACGTCGCAAAGACACGACGTGTTCCGTCGCAATATGCTTTAAATAAGGTCAAGTAAAGTTTCTCGAAAACACTACCGTTTTCTGTGAAAAGTAGCTCAAATTTCGGCATTTTCAGAAATGCTCAAACGTCATTTTCTCGTATATGGCTGCAATTTTTTTCTTGAAACTTTTGTAACGGATAGTGCTAATTACACTCATTAGTATAGCGTGAAGTTTATTTTGAGTTTTTTTTTGTTTTTTTCAAAAATTATATAAATGTAAATTTTTTGAAAGATCTCTCACATCTTTAATATGCACATTATCCGCAATTTGTAAAGATGATTATATTTGTGAGTGTAAGTGCTTCAAATAACTTCAAATAAAGTATTTTGAAAACTCAAAAATTTTCTGTGAAAATGAGCTTCAAATTTCGCATTTTTAGTAGCGCTAAAACGCCATTTTTTCTTAAACGGCACATAATTTTTAAAAGAAAATTGCCATTTACGGCTAGGTTTTTGTGTTCTTTAATATTCTAAAATTAATATTTCTGTTCTACCAATAGGAAACCGAAAAATTAAGAAAATGACAAAAAAAATGTACTTTTGGCGATGATAGATGGTAGCTGGCAAGAAAGAGTATGTGGCAATTCCGAATAGCTAGCGAAGACCCAGGGAAATAGAAAACTAATACGGGAAAGTCTGTGCCATTCTGTTTCTGTTTTTTGACAAATAAATTAATAAAATAAGTACGGTCATGCTTAATTTTTTCAAAATACGAGTAGTTTTTCTTTAATTTTGTGACAAACGTAATAGGCCGCTGTAAATTTACTGCGCTTCGGACAGCTGGATGCGTCGTAAATTAGAATGTGCAATTTTGTATATTATCTCTTTCTTCGTTTCTTACATTCGAACTTTGTTATAGACTTACACATTAATATTTTAGAAATTGTTTATTTTAAAATATTTGAAATAAGTAAAAAGAATTAATAGCTCTCAGAATAGCGGCAATGCAGGATCTGCAACAATGGAATTCACTTTGCGCTCGCGAATATCTGTGAATTAGTGTCATTGTTGTGACCTAATGGAGCTGTATGAAAAGGAGTTATAATTGTCTAATTTATGTTGATATTTGCAGGCAAATATTTAGTTTTGCACCAAATGCTGTACCATTTGTAGTGAGTAGAGAATTTGTTGCATGGTTTTAAAATACTCTTCCCTAATCATGGCCCAATGGAAGGCATTTCTATATTTCCAGGGTATCAGGCTTCTTTTTCCAATACAGGGTTACAAAACTTTTGCATTCTATTTTGTGAAGTTGTAGAATTCACATAGTTCTGACAACACTGCAATGGAAATAGTGAGTTCCAAGCGAAGATGTTAGTAGCGCATAAAGTGCAATATTACAGTACTACTTAGCTGTTTCCTCTAATACGGGAAAGTAAGTGCTGTTGTAGCACCACTAGTTAATTTCCAAAACACACTAATATGTTTATATCTAGTAACTGTTCCAATAAATGTTACAAAAGTATTTTACTGTTTTTTTTCTGTCGTAATATCCTTTCCCAGAGCAGTGAGACTTTTTCATTCCGAACAACCTAAAATACCCCGTAGAAATACAACGCGACCCACTGTGCCACACGCCACCGATCGATATTTGATGACGTCATTTGCTCTTTCTGCGGCGGAAGAGGAGAGAGCAACCGACTGCTCCTCCTCGAAGCAAATGGTTGAGCGGCCCTGGTCTAAACCATGCGTAGGATCTTTTCCAAAATGGATATTCCGCTCTTGGTCTAACTCTACTCACAGCTTTGCGACTTTCAAAAACATTCTTTATCAATAGGCGCCTTCATCAATAGGAGTCTGCCTAGGCCACATTTTTTTTACAATCGTCTGCACTTGTACAGGGGAGTGTGGATGGTTGATGCACCTATGAGCCAGCCGGGGTGTTGGAGCTTTCCCAAATATATCACAAAGGGTGGCGGTCGCAATATATAAGTAACAATACGTAGTATACAGAAAGATATGTAATGCTGCGGAAAATCAATTTCGAGATTTCTCCAGAAAGACACGTATTACGTTCGCCTGACGCCGAAACACCGTTTTTTCTTTTTCAAAACGTCCATCTGTCTATCTGTCGTCTGTAAACAACACCAACGCCTAAGCTATGCGTAGAATTTTGAATACTGAAGAAACCCCTGTCGATCGGGCTTCACTCAATGCTCTGCGATTTTGAAAAACATTCATTAATTTTTGCGGGTACACTACAATCATGAAGTCACTGCCAACTTTTTCAAAATTTTCTTAAAAATGGTTCCAAATTTTTTCTTTAAATTTCTTGTAAGAGTACAATGAAATACACTTATGAAGATTGCATAGGCCCGATTTTCACGGTTAACTTGAAATTTTCGAAAATTGCAGAAGTTCGAAATATTTTCGGCACTTCAAAATGGAAGATACAAACTTTTCCTTCAAATAAAATTAGTTCTTTCTAAAATTAGTTTCTTCTAATGCTGTGGAAAATCAATTTCGAGATTTCACCAGAAAGACACGTATTACGTTCGCCTGACGCCGAAACACCGTTTTTTCTTTTTCAAAACGTCCATCTGTCTGTCGTCTGTGAACAACACTAACGCCTAAGCTATGCGTAGGATTTTAAATACTGAAGAAGTGTCTGCCGATCGGGCCTCACTCAATGCTATGCGATTTTGAAAAACATTCATTAATTTTTGCGGGTACACTACAATCATGAAGTCACTGCCAACTTTTTCAAAATTTTCTTAAAAATGGTTCCAAATTTTTTCTTTAAATTTCTTGTAAGAGTGCAATGAAATACACTTATGAAGATTGCATAGGCCCGATTTTCACGGTTAACTTGAAATTTTCGAAAATTGCAAAAGTTCGAAATATTTTCGGCACTTCAAAATGAAAGATACAAACTTTTCCTTCAAATAAAATTAGTTCTTTCATTGTCATATACATTTGTTTGTAAACGTTAGTAATTTTCCCACAATATTGCACGAAATATGAGCAATATTAAAAAATGTAAACTCCATAAACTACAAGAATTTCTCAAAAACAGCTCCACCAATTTTCTTTTTTTTTTGGTAGGGATAATGCTAAATGTACTGTAGGTGGCAAAAACGCCATTTTGCTCTATTTTTCTTTGTCTCTCCCACGTCGATAATATTTACATTAGCGGCGATTAGTGTATATTATTGAATTTACGAGTACGTGTGCTTCAAATGATTCCTTAAAATGTTTCTCGAAAACTCAACAGTTTTTGTGAAGAGGAGCTCAAATTTCCGCGTCATCAGCACCGCTCACTCACCATTTTCTCAAAAATGGCTCCAAATATTTTCTTCGCATTTTTGGTACGGATAGTGCTAATTGCACTGTTTAAGATTACATAAAAGTCATTTTGCTATATTCCTATGTTTTCTAAAGACGTTTTATTAATGTATTTTCTTTAAAATCTCGCTTCGCAGTTAATGCGAACAAAGTCCAGCTTTTTGCATTAGTGAGAGAATGTGCTTGAAATGACAATGGAGTTTTTCGTAAACTCAAAAGTGTTCTATAAAAAAGAGCTTCAAATTCTGCATTCACAGTAACTCTCAATCGACAATTTTTGTAAAACGTCTGCAATTTTTTCCGGTCCATGTTTTTTAACTGAGGGCTCTGTGATTTTGAATAACTTTTATTTATTTTGGGGGTTCGTTACATGAAGCTCCTGCGTACATACGGAAGTAAAGTATAGGGAAAGTTATGTACTGCCACGCAAAAAAACGGCGGATTTTCGGCAGAAAAACCTCTTATTACTGGGCCCTGGTACCGAAAAAGTGGATAAATCCAGTTGCTAAATTAAGAAAAAGAAAAATCTCCTAACGCGTCGTGCAGCTAGAATCCCTGTTTTGTGGGTCCTTGATACCGAAAAACCAATAGAAAGCAAAACGTCCGTCCATCTCTGTTCGTATGTCTGTCCGTCCGTCCGTTCGTCTGTGAACAACACTAGCGACTGAACAGCTCAGCCGATTTTCTCCAATATTGATACTCCTTGATCTTGCTGATCTCGTGGCCCCTTGAATTTGAAAGCGATATTTTAATTTTGGTGGGTACTTTACATGAAGCTCCCCGAACATTTTCAAAATTATCTGAAAAACGGCTCTAATTTTTTTCTTTAAACATCTTGTAAGAAAAGAGTAAAATACAGTTAAGGTGGTATAAGTTCGATTTTCACGGATAACTCTGAATTTTCGAAAATTGCGAAAGTTTGAATTTTATTCGGAGTCTTCCTCTAACTACAAAATTGCAGACGTTGGAGCCGTTTGAGAACCGTGAAGAAGATTAAAAAATTGGAGCCTTTTTTGAGAAAATTTTTAAAAAGTCCGGGGTGTTTCATGTAAAGTACCACCAAAATACAATCAATGTTTTTCAAAATCGTAGATTTTGATTCAGGCCAGATGGTCAGAGGTTTCTTCAATTTGGAAAAAACTCGTACGCATAGTTTAGGCGCTAGTGTTGTTCACATACATCGGTCAGACAGACAAACCTTCTGCTTTCAATTGGTTTTTCGGTACAAAGGACCCACAAAACAGGGATTCTGGCTTCATTTCAAATTTGTAAAGTTTATTTATTTTTCGCCTTCCTTCAGCTGCAGTATTGAAGATTATTTTAACATGCCGCGCGCGAAACGCGGTTTCGCGTGCTTGCTTTCCGTGTGCGAAACATCTGTTACGATTCGCAATTGTCTTTGGTCTTGGCAACGATTTCATTTTTTACAAACAATAGTGTTATTACACTGACTGGAATCCATATTCTTTTGTACAAGTGAGATATTTCTTTCTAGTTATTTGATATTTAATTTATATTCCCTTACGTGACGCTTTTTCTGAACGATACCTCTTCTTTAACGATACCTAAATATGTCTTTTCACTTACCTCATTCAAGGCTGGTCTGCATGCTCGGCCGATGCCATGTTCACTCTCCATTGCAGTGCATTTTCTCCCTCGCCGACCATTCTGTGCCATCTTACCTCCTCTGGTCCTGTTCGAATTTCCGCACTAAAATGTATTAAAATCACTAAAACAATTTAGTTCAGTGGAAGTGGCAATGTCCTGGAGTGCTGAGAAATGAAGTTGGAAGAGAGTATTAAAGAGATGCAAGAATGCTCTCTCCTTTTTGTACTTCGGGCTGCATGGTTGGGAAAGAAACGAACAGAAACATAGAAAGCAGGAAGAAGGGCTACGAACTACGAAGAGAAATTAACCAAAGAAGAAAGTAATGAGGTTTGGATACCCAGTCCATTGAAACCTTGATATGAGTGATAAGGGAAGACCCAAAGTAGTAAGTTGCGAATTGGCACTGTAGTTGGGCATTTACGTGTAGGCGAGCAAGTATCAGCTGAGCCAGGAGCAAGGCCAGGTTACTCGGGAGAACAGGGAGGAAAGAAGAGTGCGAGAGGGCGGCGGTACTAACCTCTGATGGTTCAACATTGAATATTGGAAGGCATCAGTGGACGTTTTGTTGACTTCGACAATATGCCCCCGAGAGTCTTACTGGCATTACGTTTGATGGTTTATTCTCTTTTGATTCTTCTTGATTATTCTATGTCTGTTGGGTTTCATATTATCTTCTATGAACTTGAAAAGGGGTTGCAAACTACAACCGAAAGTCATGTTCTAATGAAACGAAACTTTCACTAATCATTTGAATTAATGTTTGAAAACCTAAATAATTAAATTGTTTCTCGAAATTAAAATTATCATAAAAAATCAAAATTGATCTAAAACGAACCAAGGAAAGATTGGAATTAATGGTATTTATTGAGGGTATGGAAGTGTGGACATACAAACTAGTTCATCGGAAGTACTTAAACTTAATAAGGAATCTAATCCTGGGAGTTTTGAGGTAAATAAAAACAAAGGCTATTTATTGGGTTTACATTATTTATTTACAATACAAATACAATAAATATCTTTCCTCCCACAAAAAAGACAAATGACTAGGTAAAATTCAATCCTCCACACAGAGGAAATAAATGGAGATTCAGTTCACATGTGCATATGCCACCCTCTGTCCCTCCTCAGGCATTTCCTTGGAATCGTCAGGCCTCCTCAACCACCGCCGTCCCACAGGAAGACGTTGACGAGCAACAAGAACAGTTCCAACATGAACACGGACACATTTATAAAAGCCATTTCATACAAAGGTACAAGCATTACGTAAATACATAGCTGAGACGTTCCTTGGGTGCGAGTAATCGCTAGCCAGATTTGAAAATCACACAATTCATAATTCAAAAACCTCTGAAAATCTAACATTCTCAATTTACTTCAAGTAAAATACATCGGATCTCATAAATTTTATGTCTGTTGGATATGGAATCTGAAATAGCTTCCACTTAACTTGGCTAACTGGTTTCTCTTCCGCGCATTACAGGAGTGAAACGTTTCACCTATATATTCACTCTATGAGTAAAATGATTTTGGAGATAATGGATTCACAGATACGAATTAACTAGTTACACAAAATGAAGAAAATAAATGCATATAACAATTGAATTACTCTGCATATATCCCTTAATACTTCATACCATTTCGCAATTCTTGAAATGAATTACAAGAGTTAAATATGAAAAAATTGGAACTATAGTATGTCAGAATTATTATTTCACTATTGCGTTCGTGATATATCTTATTTTCCAGGAAATCAGAAAAATATTACAATAAGATCCACAATTATTTGATAAACAGCTGTACAAAACTGCAAACAACATTTCCGAGCTGATCCGAGAGGCCGAGGTCGCAAAGGCAGTGGTGCCGTGGCGATCTCGGGCCGAAGGATCGCGGGTTCGAGTCCCGCCTCGTGCATGGTATTTGTGTTCCTTTCACCCCTCATCATCACCGTATCACTTCATCCACTATACACATACCCATAAAGTTAAATCAACAATAGTTGCTAATGACCTCGTAAAAAGTACGACCTTAAATAAAAAACTTCCTCAACATGACAAAATCTGTTTTGACACAAAACATTTTATTGCTTAGGAGCAGGGAGTCTGCAAGAAGAAAATCAAACCCGGTGTTGGAGGCACAGTGGGAGTACGCAAAACGTCGACAGCTAATCGGCTCAAATGAACAGACACATCACGCGGTGACTGAAGTAATTTATTTTGGATCTTTGGGTTATACACAACGACGCGCACACAGTACTTGACCAACGCCATCTGCACTTCAATAGAGTGTACTACACAAGAAGTGAATGTACTATGCGTTGATTTGGCACGAACTAGTTACAGAGAGTAGCGTATTTCTTTGTGCCACCGATCCCGCCATTTTACATCCAGTTGTCAGGAGAATTGGAACTGTGTGGCGTTGTATGAGCTGGGAACCACGAATCCCCCCAAAACCAATATTAATATTCTTGAAAATCTCCGCGTCGCAAATAGTAAATTTCAGCTCCTGATTTCTCCGAAGCGGGGCTGTCGGGCGAGAGTCTTAAATGGCTGCGGATGCACTACTCTGTATCTAACAGGGACTCGGTGGCCATTGACCGAACTGCCTTCAAAGGTTCTTCCATTCAGAGCATGACGTCGCTCCCGCTAAGCGAGTCCGAATAGCTGTCGATGCTTCTTATGCTACCCCCACCAAATGCCAGCACTCTAGCAATGTTGCGAATTCCATCCCCCCACTGGAGTTGGGTCTCGTCCTCACAGACATCGCGCTTAGTACCAAAGGCGGATCCGCGATTCAGTGGAGGTAACGAGACATTGCAGTTGAGCTGTCAAATAAGTGTTATTTGTTTTCGACGTTGGTAACACTTACAGAAATAAAATCTCTGCCAATCTCCAGATCGATTCACTAAATCGTACATATTGCACGTACATACGTAATCGGCAAGGCCAGAATAGTTAGCCATCCTGATTTACTGAACTGAGGAATTCCTTGGTTGCACATTCGCTTAAGGCGCACGCCGGTATAGCCCATTGTTTTGCCCTCCCAGTCGTAAATGTAGTTTGACCTTTCTTAAATGTTTTAACCAAGTTTTAAGGTGGAAAAGCAGGTCCAGTGCCATCCTGATCTCGCCAGTAATACAGATATTTTTATTAATATATAATTATTACAGGGAGAATTGCCAGTATTACACGATTTCGAAATAAATTAACAACACTTATTTACTCATTTCCTTTAAAAAGAAAAAATCTCCTCTCCTCTGAGCATTTTCCGGATCCGCCCTTGCTTAGAATTAATTTCTTCAACAAAATACAATCAAAAGTAAATAATTACAAAACGTCTACGCAAATGGCAGTTTCTTAATTGTCGAAGATTTTCATATCATTGTTTTCATCACCTGATACGTTTATCAACACAGTAAATGCTTCATGGTACTGGAATGATTGTAGGTGGTCACTTTCTTAAATTTACCGTACATCCCAATAAGAGTCAACTGCGTCAAAAACATGCTCACCGTGATAATCTAAAATTAATTATTATTCACTCTCTTAGAAACAACGCTAATTTATTTTGGAATGAAAAGGATCCCTTATCCAAACTGGATGTAGATAACATTGCATAGAGTACACATTGTTTGGGCTGCTCATGTCATAATTTTGAATTCCAAAACCCAAACTGTCTTGACAGTAAGTCTAGAAGCGGATCAGAGACTGTGAGCCTAGTCAGGATTAGGATCCGAAACTATTTATAAAATGAAACAAAACTATAAATGCCAATGTTTAATGCAACAGTATATAGTTCAATCCTAACGAAATTTGAAACTAGTGGTGTTACAACAGCACATATTTTCCCGTATTATTGGAAGCAGCTACGTAGAATTGAAATATTGCACTTTCTGCCCTACTAACATCTTAGCTATTATTTGAAAACTTCATATTATAATTCTCAGCGCTACAAAAGCTGGTATGACCCATTCATAGGGACTACAAACCAATGAATAATCATTCATTTATGATTAAGTCGATGATTAGTTGAGCATGTGGCAAGTTCAAAGAAATTGTTTAATTATTGCATGTAAAGTGCCTTTCCGGTAAAGAATTAAAGAACAAGTGCCTTCAAGTTTTTCAGTATGTAGAAAAGATTGGTTTTGTCATTGCTGTTATTACGGATAATAATAGGATTAATCGAAATATGTTCCATTTTATGTCTGCAAATGAGTGCAATATTAACCCAGATCATGACAAAATGCACACATTTTTGACTTACGATTCAATCCACATATTTAAACATTTGTGCAAAAATTGGATTAATCAAAAAGATCCTTTGAAGGGTATGACTTCTCCAGATTTTGAGAATCCGTCAGTCACCTGGGTAGCATGTTTTGAACACATAAGAGAATTTTTGAATAGTGAACGTGATTTGTTGATAAAAAAGCACACAAATGAAATGTAAAACGTTTATACCAATTCAAACTTGAAAGGCACTGAGTAAAATATGTAGAAAATATTTCACGATTCAACCATTGCTTCTTTGGATACTAATATAAAGGTTAAAGATACAGTTTAATATTTAAAACACACAAGAATGTGTCGGTCTGTGATGAATTCTAAGAACTGTTTCAAGGGAATTGTTAAAAGAGATGAGTGGTCTGGACCTATTGCAGATGTTGCTGAGAAGAAAATACATTTTCTGAAACAATTTATGTCAGAGTTACGAAATTGGGATTTGGTAAAGAAGGGGCATTGACTACAGATACATAATGCATTAATGAGATGTACTTCTGTTTGAATAAATTTAACAGAATATGCTTTGAGGCATCTCAATGTTAATTATGTTCTTGCAGGCAAGCTTCAAACAGATTGCCTTGAGAAACTGTTTTCGCAGTACCAGTCCTTATCAGATGTAACTGTGACATTTCCTACCAACAAATTTCTGAATCAGAAAAAATGATAAAAAGAAATTTGAAATGATAAGAATGGGTAAACTCTCTTTGGCAGATATGGTGACAACAGGTTCTTAAGTTACTGATGTCCGTGATGAGTCGACTGAGAGCATAACAAATGAGTTGCCATGTATTATGTCTGGTGATTATTTGCAACATGTTGAACATGAAGAGAGTGCTAAATATTACATTTGTGGAATGCAGCTCAATCATTGTGCAGAAATATTGTAATTTGTGCATCAGTACCTTCCGGCAATCCAAAGGTTGAAAAGTAGGAAATGAGTCGTACGATATTTTGCCAAGAGGTGGATTACGTTTCCCCTCAAAGCATTTGCTAACAATTTTTTTTATCATAAAAGTGATGTATTTCAAAGTATATTGAAGGATGAGTTAGAAAACTTATGGAGACAAAAAATCAAAAATGTATCTTGATTTCTCTAGGGCGCAAACCTCAGAGGAGCGCAAATTTGGAACATTTTTTATAATAGTATTATTCTATCATTTGTCTCATATTTGTGGTACACCAGAATATGTAATTTAAAATAATTTGTGTTATATATATGTATAATAAATCATATTTTACTTTAACCCTGCTGTGGTCCTCGGGTCAACTTCGACCCAAATAAAATTTTAATTTCTTGTACTGCTTAAGAAAATGGCGTGATCGTTGTGATACTCCATGACAATTATTTTTGACTGTTTTCTACCCGCATATTAAATGTCATTCATTTATTTTCAATACGAAAGGAATTATAATTTTTTTTTTACACATAAGTTCTTCGGGTCCATTTGGACCTGTGACATTTCTCATGTTGAACTCTCGTTAGAAATTTCATATAATAACTCGGTAAATTCATAGAAATCAACTATGGAAGGATTGTATTATCATTGGAGAATTTATCTTCTCATAAGGTATACAATGACAAAATTTTGTCGAATAGTACTATCAAACTACGAAAACACTATCGAATTACTACGAACAGCTGGGAGCAAGCTCTCTAATCTATGGAGAGACGGTTTTTCTAAAACTTGAACGTATATTCTGATGTGTTTCTTCCTCTTCCGACTTAGTGCAATCTTCAAATGTATGTAACAATCCACGAACAATTGGGCATTTTCCGAGTCAATTGTCCATTTCGGCAGCACATGCCAAAGACTTGGCAAATTTTGAATGAAACACGTTACATGTGGAATGCACAACCTCTGGCAAACAAGAAGCGCAACCTAGAGAACAGAATTTGGCGATTACCGTTACACGAGATTAGTATAGTATGTGCTACGAATAAACAAGTGTGTTGTCCTTCAAAGCACCCTTTACAATGATGTACGAGGCTGCGAATCTGGATAAAAGAAACCAGAACTAATGACAACCTAATTCTACAAAGGGAGCTGCTGATACGATTAGTTATTATTAATAGAAAAAATACATTTGTGACCTATTGTGGTTCTCTCTGACAAAATAAACATTTACATCAATTCAAAGGTTTTTTTCATAAAAGCAAATTCGGATTGCTAAAAAAAACTTATAAAAAATAACACTTTTTATAGAAAACTTGGGGAAACTTTTGTAAACCCGTTATTGAACGCAGAACACACTTGCCACAAATTTCGTCATCAATAGAAGGCGAAAACTAGAAATCCGATGCAAAATTGACAGTCTTCATAATTAAGTTTTTTTAGATTCTATTCGAAAAAGGGCAAAATGGAGTGTTGCAAAACTGATAACAAAATTACTTTTCGTTGCTCTAAATAAAAACTTTCAGGTAAAAATAATGCCAATCACATTTGTAATCATGCTAATCACATGTGTGTAATGCAATTCTCACACGCCGACGCGGGTGAGAGGCCCCTTCTCATGCCCCCCTGCCCCACTACGCCCTCCTCGACCCCACCAGCGACCACCGCCACGACAGCAACAGCAGCGTGGCACCCACAGCGCCCCTAGCTGCAAACGGGCGAACCAGCAGCAGCAGCAGCAGCAGCCACAGCGCGGCGCACGCAGCGTCCCTACCCATGAGCGGGGGAACTACCAGCAGCAGCGAGCGCCCTCCCCCCTCCACACCCCTCCGCCTCCAGGCCGCACGCTGCCACGGCTGAGCTCCGCCCCTGCGGCCACTGACCGGGCGAGGGAGCTTCTCCGGGGAGCGGGCGAGATTCGACAGGCGGACATGGAAGAAGTCTACGCGTCATTTGTACGCCAAGTGCGGAAATGGCCGACGTGCAGGTCGAGGCCGGCCACACATTCGGCTACCTGTCCGGCGCCCGCAACAACAACAACGCGCCCGGCAGGTCAATGTCCTCGCGCCGGCTCGGCCTGTCCTGGCGGTCTCCCGCGCCTCGTGCTGCCGAAAGCCAACGCACACGCGCACAGGCACATGCGCGGCGCGGAGACGATGGAGACCAGCAGCCAGACGCCGGCGCAGAGCAAGCGCACTGCCTCGCCCAGCTGCAGGTCCCGTGCCACTTTCTCACGGGCCCGTACGTCGAGCCGCCCAGCCCCGCCCTGCTCGCCCCGCCGGCCAGCCCGCCGGCACCCGCCGGTGACAGCACCGACGGCGACCGCCAGCGTTCACCCGGCGGCCCAGGACCTGTTCGCCGCCCTGCCCGGCGGCGGAGGCGCTCTGCTTCCGACCCCGCCCCTGCCAACCCTGCGGGCACGACAACAGCAAGCACTCTGCGAGCGGCTACCAACAACGCTCAACTGCCGCCCCGCAACAGCAACAACCAGCGACAGCGATAGCGACAATAGCGATTGCGAATCGGACAGTTCTCATTCTACTGATAGTGAAACAGATGGAGAAATGGAGTCGGCTTCTGAGACTGTTGAAGGTCATGAGGAGTTTTCAGTAAATAACACTGGACAGAAACAATTAGAACATCGTGAAATTCGCGAGGACAATAAATCGACCAGACATTCTAGTGGTAGTAATAAAAGAAAAAGACAAAATAATGATTTTGACGATGAAGGAAAAGGAAAAGGAAAAACATAACCTCGCCTATTACTATAATAACATCGCTTATTAATGTAACAATTAAAAAACGTAAGGCGGAAAGTTAAAATTATTGATATACCTACAGACTTAACGAGAAAATGAGATGTTAGAAATTATTGTTAAGCAATTTAACAGACATTTAGATAGACAATTTATTAATAAATTTGTCAATAGATTTAGTTTTTCATATGTATTTGTAGCAGTTTCATTTATAATTAAAAAATATTATGTTAAGGCAGAGATAATATACATAATGTATTAACTAATATAATTTCTAATTTTAAACAATATCGGGAAACTCAAGAGTACAATGAACTGATTCAAAAACTATATGATTAGAACTTTTTTGACATCAGATGCTGTACTCTTTCACTCGATTTTTTTCTTTGGCATCTTCTAATTCTCAGAGAGAAAAAGTAAAAAGTGAAATTTATGAAATAATTAGAAAATATAAAAATAGAACAGATGAATATCAACAGAATGAAGAAATTGTTTTTGAAAATATAATTTCTTCCTGTCGAGATACTATTGATATACCCGTTAGTGCATCCTTTTCAAAAAATGATATTTATAACAAATATGCCAAAATCTCAAAAAATTGTAATTCCAATTATAGCTTTAATAACGAAGCGGATAATCTTTATGTTCTCTCCTTTAAAATTAATTCAAGATTATTATGCATGAAGGCGACGAAAGTTTAAATGTGAATATGAAAAAAAAAATGAAAAAGACGATAAAGATTTAAATATTTATATATCGGACTTTATCGAGGAAACAAATAAATTATTTATTATTATTTACAACTGTTGGGTCTGAATTAGTAATATATTGAAGTCAGGTTGGCCCCACTGCTGTTCGTTAGAAGAGCGTTGAAAAAGAAAAAACCTTTGCCTGTGTCAGTTTGTTCAGTTGGTCGTTGCATCTCGTAGAGTGCAGATGTGAGTTGTATGTGTTGTGTGTAACGTGTGTTCGGAATGTGTGCCGTGTGCTATGTGTTCGGGCGCGCCGCGGAGACGCCGGCGCAGAGCAAGCGGACTGGCTCGCCCAGCTGCAGGTGCCGTGCCACTTTCTCACGGGCCCGTACGTCGAGCCGCCCAGCCCCGCCCTCCTCGCCCCGCCGGCCAGCCCGACAGCACCGACGGCGACCGCCAGCGTTCACCCGGCGGCCCAGGACCTGTTCGCCGCCCTGCCCGGCGCCGGAGGCGCTCTGCTTCCGACCCAGCCCCTGCCAACCCTGCGGGCAGGACAACAGCAAGCACTCTGCGAGCGGCTACCAACAACGCTCAACTGCCGCCCCGCAACAGCAACAACCAGCGACAGCGATAGCGACAATAGCGATTGCGAATCGGACAGTTCTCATTCTACTGATAGTGAAACAGATGGAGAAATGGAGTCGGCTTCTGAGACTGTTGAAGGTCATGAGGAGTTTTCAGTAAATAACACTGGACAGAAACAATTAGAACATCGTGAAATTCGCGAGGATAATAAATCGACCAGACATTCCAGTGGTAGTAATAAAAGAAAAAGACAAAATAATGATTTTGACGATGAAAATGATAGGCGAAGGAAAAGGAAAAACATAACCTCGCCTATTACTATAATAACATCGCTTATTAATGTAACAATTAAAAAACGTAAGGCGGAAAGTTAAATTATTGATATACCTACAGACTTAACGAGAAAATGAGATGTTAGAAATTATTGTTAAGCAATTTAACAGACATTTAGATAGACAATTTATTAATAAATTTGTCAATAGATTTAGTTTTTCATATGTATTTGTAGCAGTTTCATTTATAATTAAAAAATATTATGTTAAGGCAGAGATAATATACATAATGTATTAACTAATATAATTTCTAATTTTAAACAATATCGGGAAACTCAAGAGTACAATGAACTGATTCAAAAACTATATGATTAGAACTTTTTTGACATCAGATGCTGTACTCTTTCACTCGATTTTTTTCTTTGACATCTTCTAATTCTCAGAGAGAAAAAAGTAAAAAGTGAAATTTATGAAATAATTAGAAAATATAAAAATAGAACAGATGAATATCAACAGAATGAAGAAATTATTTTTGAAAATATAATTTCTTCCTGTCGAGATACTATTGATATACCTGTTAGTGCATCCTTTTCAAAAAATGATATTTATAACAAATATGCCAAAATCTCAAAAAAATTGTAATTCCAATTATAGCTTTAATAACGAAGCGGATAATCTTTATGTTCTCTCCTTTAAAATTAATTCAAGATTATTATGCATGAAGGCGACGAAAGTTTAAATGTGAATATGAAAAAAAAAATGAAAAAGACGATAAAGATTTAAATATTTATATATCGGACTTTATCGAGGAAACAAATAAATTATTTATTATTATTTACAACTGTTGGGTCTGAATTAGTAATATATTGAAGTCAGGTTGGCCCCACTGCTGTTCGTTAGAAGAGCGTTGAAAAAGAAAAAACCTTTGCCTGTGTCAGTTTGTTCAGTTGGTCGTTGCATCTCGTAGAGTGCAGATGTGAGTTGTATGTGTTGTGTGTAACGTGTGTTCGGAATGTGTGCCGTGTGCTATGTGTTCGGGCGCGCCGCGGAGACGCCGGCGCAGAGCAAGCGGACTGGCTCGCCCAGCTGCAGGTGCCGTGCCACTTTCTCACGGGCCCGTACGTCGAGCCGCCCAGCCCCGCCCTCCTCGCCCCGCCGGCCAGCCCGACAGCACCGACGGCGACCGCCAGCGTTCACCCGGCGGCCCAGGACCTGTTCGCCGCCCTGCCCGGCGCCGGAGGCGCTCTGCTTCCGACCCAGCCCCTGCCAACCCTGCGGGCAGGACAACAGCAAGCACTCTGCGAGCGGCTACCAACAACGCTCAACTGCCGCCCCGCAACAGCAACAACCAGCGACAGCGATAGCGACAATAGCGATTGCGAATCGGACAGTTCTCATTCTACTGATAGTGAAACAGATGGAGAAATGGAGTCGGCTTCTGAGACTGTTGAAGGTCATGAGGAGTTTTCAGTAAATAACACTGGACAGAAACAATTAGAACATCGTGAAATTCGCGAGGATAATAAATCGACCAGACATTCCAGTGGTAGTAATAAAAGAAAAAGACAAAATAATGATTTTGACGATGAAAATGATAGGCGAAGGAAAAGGAAAAACATAACCTCGCCTATTACTATAATAACATCGCTTATTAATGTAACAATTAAAAAACGTAAGGCGGAAAGTTAAAATTATTGATATACCTACAGACTTAACGAGAAAATGAGATGTTAGAAATTATTGTTAAGCAATTTAACAGACATTTAGATAGACAATTTATTAATAAATTTGTCAATAGATTTAGTTTTTCATATGTATTTGTAGCAGTTTCATTTATAATTAAAAAATATTATGTTAAGGCAGAGATAATATACATAATGTATTAACTAATATAATTTCTAATTTTAAACAATATCGGGAAACTCAAGAGTACAATGAACTGATTCAAAAACTATATGATTAGAACTTTTTTGACATCAGATGCTGTACTCTTTCACTCGATTTTTTTCTTTGACATCTTCTAATTCTCAGAGAGAAAAAGTAAAAAGTGAAATTTATGAAATAATTAGAAAATATAAAAATAGAACAGATGAATATCAACAGAATGAAGAAATTATTTTTGAAAATATAATTTCTTCCTGTCGAGATACTATTGATATACCTGTTAGTGCATCCTTTTCAAAAAATGATATTTATAACAAATATGCCAAAATCTCAAAAAAATTGTAATTCCAATTATAGCTTTAATAACGAAGCGGATAATCTTTATGTTCTCTCCTTTAAAATTAATTCAAGATTATTATGCATGAAGGCGACGAAAGTTTAAATGTGAATATGAAAAAAAAAATGAAAAAGACGATAAAGATTTAAATATTTATATATCGGACTTTATCGAGGAAACAAATAAATTATTTATTATTATTTACAACTGTTGGGTCTGAATTAGTAATATATTGAAGTCAGGTTGGCCCCACTGCTGTTCGTTAGAAGAGCGTTGAAAAAGAAAAAACCTTTGCCTGTGTCAGTTTGTTCAGTTGGTCGTTGCATCTCGTAGAGTGCAGATGTGAGTTGTATGTGTTGTGTGTAACGTGTGTTCGGAATGTGTGCCGTGTGCTATGTGTTCGGGCGCGCCGCGGAGACGCCGGCGCAGAGCAAGCGGACTGGCTCGTCCAGCTGCAGGTGCCGTGCCACTTTCTCACGGGCCCGTACGTCGAGCCGCCCAGCCCCGCCCTCCTCGCCCCGCCGGCCAGCCCGACAGCACCGACGGCGACCGCCAGCGTTCACCCGGCGGCCCAGGACCTGTTCGCCGCCCTGCCCGGCGCCGGAGGCGCTCTGCTTCCGACCCAGCCCCTGCCAACCCTGCGGGCAGGACAACAGCAAGCACTCTGCGAGCGGCTACCAACAACGCTCAACTGCCGCCCCGCAACAGCAACAACCAGCGACAGCGATAGCGACAATAGCGATTGCGAATCGGACAGTTCTCATTCTACTGATAGTGAAACAGATGGAGAAATGGAGTCGGCTTCTGAGACTGTTGAAGGTCGTGAGGAGTTTTCAGTAAATAACACTGGACAGAAACAATTAGAACATCGTGAAATTCGCGAGGACAATAAATCGACCAGACATTCTAGTGGTAGTAATAAAAGAAAAAGACAAAATAATGATTTTGACGATGAAAATGATAGGCGAAGGAAAAGGAAAAACATAACCTCGCCTATTACTATAATAACATCGCTTATTAATGTAACAATTAAAAAACGTAAGGCGGAAAGTTAAATCTATTGATAAACCTACAGACTTAACAAGAAAATGAGATGTTAGAAATTATTGTTAAGCAATTTAACAGACATTTAGATAGACAATTTATTAATAAATTTGTCAATAGATTTAGTTTTTCATATGTATTTGTAGCAGTTTCATTTATAATTAAAAAATATTATGTTAAGGCAGAGATAATATACATAATGTATTAACTAATATAATTTCTAATTTTAAACAATATCGGGAAACTCAAGAGTACAATGAACTGATTCAAAAACTATATGATTAGAACTTTTTTGACATCAGATGCTGTACTCTTTCACTCGATTTTTTTCTTTGGCATCTTCTAATTCTCAGAGAGAGAAAGTAAAAAGTGAAATTTATGAAATAATTAGAAAATATAAAAATAGAACAGATGAATATCAACAGAATGAAGAAATTATTTTTGAAAATATAATTGAATCGATGATTGTTGAAAGGAACTAAGTCCATATTTTTTCATTTTGGACTTTATGGTGATTTTTGTATCATTTCATTCTTCTCCACCATTTAGTGAAGAATCGAACTTACTCCGGACACTACTTATGCTTTTTTTATCAAGAAGACTCACAAGATTGAGAGTTGAAAGGTACCAAGTCCTTCACTTAGTTCCCTTCAACACTCAATGGAATGAGCATACGCGGTCTTTTGGGACGGTTCGCGCCTTTTTTCTCAGTCGTGAGCATAATGAAGACGCGCAATGTCTAGTGAGAGCGTAGGCTTCCGCGGCCGGAGTCAATATTAAGTTGGCTGTCCGGGTGACGCCGCGTCCATGGCAAAGGTGCCGACGTTTCGGTCGCCATTCTGCGACCTTCCTCATATTACGCCCTGAGGAAGGTCGCAGAATGGCGACCGAAACGTCGGCACCTTTGCCATGGACGCGGCGTCACCCGGACAGCCAACTTAATATAGCGCAATGTCTAATTTTCTAAAATCATGTCGTGACAAATATCAATATTAAACGATACTGTCTATTATGCAGCCTGTTAGAAAGAGATTCACGGCAAATGTAAAAGAAAATAATAAATGAGCTTGAAAACACTACGTAAACAGTAAGTATATTCCCGCTAATTCAGTAACCTTCCCGCCAAGACTCAGAAACGCGCCCTGAATGACATCGACGAGCATTAAGATTGACACATAAGTGGTTTGTCTTCTAGTAATTCATCATGTCTGATGAATCAGGAAAAGAAATTGCAATTTCCGATCAGGAAGAAGTGGCTGAGCAAAATGGCAGAAAACGTAAAAGAAACGAGATAAGTTATAAGAGGAATATTATTAAATATGCCATTGTAAAAGGAACCGAGTACAAAAATTACCGGGGTAACTTTGTAAAGGCTAAATCTGTTGGAGAAAATTGTGGGTAAGGAAATAATGTCATATTTTATTTTATATTTCATTGTATATGCATTTTGTATTTATATTGAAAACATTTAGTTTAAAGATAAGATGGTTTTATTAATTTTTTTATTTCAGCTGCAAACTGAAATGTTATCATCGAGTTGGGGAGGATGAAAGGCTTGCGATTTTCAAGAAGTTCCATGATTTGTCATGCAAAAACGAACAAGACCTTCACTTACAACGACTCATTGAACATCATCCGGTGGCGCGACGACGTTCACAGAATCCTGCCCAAGAACAACCAAAAGGGAGTCTCAGAAGAGCATCTTTTAAGTATTTTGTGCTCAATAAAAGTACTCGAACCAACGTATGTAGAAAGGCTTTTCTTAATATGCATGCTGTAACACAAAAACGTGTGCATAGAATCACAAATTTACTAATTAAGGGAGATACACCTGTAGATAAGAGAGGCCTCAATCCCAAAACACATGCTATTTCTGGAAGAATATGCAGATCCATCAGGGAACACATAGAACAATTTCCAGTTAAAAAAACTCATTATGGGGGAAAAGAGATATCATATTTAGATTCACGGTTGAATGTAAAAGTAATGCACCAACTTTTTAATAAGAAACACCCTGATGATGATGTGAAATATGAATTTTATTTAAAAATTTTCAATGATAATTTTACTTATCGTTTTGGAAGGCCTCAAATTGATGTCTGCAGTTCGTGTGAAGAACTACAAGTAAAAATTAAGTCGCCTCATTTATCAGAAAATGTGAAGTTGGCTGCTAAATCCGAGTTAACATTACATAAAGCAAGGGGTAAAAAATTTTATTCATCAATGGCAAAATGCAGTGAACAGTGTAAACAGAATGGTAACACTGTCTGTTTAGTGTTTGACTATATGCAGAATTTGCCGCTTCCTCATATTCCTGTACAGGAAATGTTTTATTTGAGACAACTGTGGGTTAATGTATTTTGTATACATAATCTTCACAATGACAGTTGCCAAATGTATATGTATCATGAAGGGATTGCAAAAAAAGGTGCGAACGAAGTTTGTTCATTTATTTTAGATTATATCCACGATTATGTTTCAGAGGACATTAAAAGGCTGCACCTTTATTCAGACAGTTGTCCAGCTCAAAACAGAAATCATTCGTTCATAAGAATGTGTTTAGGACTTGCAGAAAATAAGAGATTTTATGAGATAATCCATCGCTTCCCAATGCGGGGCCATTCTTTTCTTGCTTGTGACAGAGATTTTGGGCTCTTCAAAAGGAACATCAAGAAATATGATAGGATTTATACACCAATGGAATACTGTCAAATTATTGCAAATGCAAAAAAGAACCTTCTGGTAAAAATGGTCAATTCAAGTGACATACTTGATGTAAACAAATGGTGGCCAGAGCTCTATAAGAAAAATGCCCACAGTGATGAATCTTCTGGAAGAAGCATTCCAAGTAAACAAAAGATATCTTTTTCCCCAGCTTCGTACCTGCAATTCGAGTACTCGGCATCCCATCCTGGCGAGGTGGTAACTCGTCCATTCATTAATAGCTTTCTGAAGAACACCTTCAACCTATTACAACCCGGACGAAGAGAAGTAACAGATATTTTTGCAGGAATAATGCCAGCATACCCTGAAGGAAAAGTTCCCATAAAAAAAACGAAAATGGAAGATTTGAGAAAAGTGTATTGTTATGTTACTGGCTCAGAAGACAGTAAAGAATTTTATGATAACGTGTTACAATGGCCTATTATTACTTAATACTTTCTTGTTTATGTATTGTACCATTTTTTGAACATTCTTTTGTATTTTGTTTCGCTTTTTAATAAAAGTTTCAAGAATTTTATGAAAACGTTTTTGTGTAAACCCTGATTAATGTTGAAAAGCACTAATTCCAAATTTTAAAAGCAGCATAAAATTGTTTCAACAGATGCAATTGATTATCTTTATAAATAAAGAAAATTGGGTTCCGTAAGAGAAGTATTACAAAGAAAAATAAATCGAAATTTCTTAAATAATAGGCCTAAAATCGTTTTTTTTACTTTCCCAACAATTTGAAAATTAGGAGTTAGTGCCTTTCAACAATCACCGATTCAATTTCTTCCTGTCGAGATACTATTGATATACCTGTTAGTGCATCCTTTTCAAAAAGTGATATTTATAACAAATGTGTCATAATATCAAAATATAGTAATTCCAATTATAGCTTTAATAACGAAGCTGATAATCTTTATGTTCTTTCCTTTAAAATTAAATCAAGATTATAATGCACGAAGGCGACGAAAGTTTAAATGTGAATATGAAAAAAAAATGAAAAAGACGATAAAGATTTAAATATTTATATATCGGACTTTATCGAGGAAACAAATAAATTATTTATTATTATTTACAACTGTTGGGTCTGAATTAGTAATATATTGAAGTCAGGTTGGCCCCACTGCTGTTCGTTAGAAGAGCGTTGAAAAAGAAAAAACCTTTGCCTGTGTCAGTTTGTTCAGTTGGTCGTTGCATCTCGTAGAGTGCAGATGTGAGTTGTATGTGTTGTGTGTAACGTGTGTTCGGAATGTGTGCCGTGTGCTATGTGTTCGGGCGCGCCGCGGAGACGCCGGCGCAGAGCAAGCGGACTGGCTCGCCCAGCTGCAGGTGCCGTGCCACTTTCTCACGGGCCCGTACGTCGAGCCGCCCAGCCCCGCCCTCCTCGCCCCGCCGGCCAGCCCGACAGCACCGACGGCGACCGCCAGCGTTCACCCGGCGGCCCAGGACCTGTTCGCCGCCCTGCCCGGCGCCGGAGGCGCTCTGCTTCCGACCCAGCCCCTGCCAACCCTGCGGGCAGGACAACAGCAAGCACTCTGCGAGCGGCTACCAACAACGCTCAACTGCCGCCCCGCAACAGCAACAACCAGCGACAGCGATAGCGACAATAGCGATTGCGAATCGGACAGTTCTCATTCTACTGATAGTGAAACAGATGGAGAAATGGAGTCGGCTTCTGAGACTGTTGAAGGTCGTGAGGAGTTTTCAGTAAATAACACTGGACAGAAACAATTAGAACATCGTGAAATTCGCGAGGACAATAAATCGACCAGACATTCTAGTGGTAGTAATAAAAGAAAAAGACAAAATAATGATTTTGACGATGAAAATGATAGGCGAAGGAAAAGGAAAAACATAACCTCGCCTATTACTATAATAACATCGCTTATTAATGTAACTATTAAAAAACGTAAGGCGGAAAGTTAAAATTATTGATAAACCTACAGACTTAACCCTCCGTGCACCACGTGGGGTCTAACAGACCCCAGCAAATTAAAAATGGCTGTAACGCTTTGAATATTCGCGCGGCGGCACTGACGCTTTGTGTAGCTGGAGGTGCGGTGTTGCCAAACCCCTTGCCTATCGCGATTTAGTGATCGCCTGATCAGCGAAGAGTACAGACGGTTGTAAAGTGAGTCAGGGTCCCGCAGACCCCACGTGGTGCAGGACGTTGTGTAAAACGTAAGTAGTATTATTTTATAAAATAGCCTATTTCTTCATAAATCTTTACTTGTTTCGATTGTAAATTTATTAACGGGTGCTTAGGATTCAAAATGGCTTATCGGATGAGTGAAAATGAAATTGCATCCGCTCTTATGGAAGAAAGTGATGACGATATGGATGAGCTTTTTTCACCTGGCAGCGAAGACGAATCGGATCATTTGAGTGTTCAGTCTGAATCTGAAAGTGAAGAGGAAGCGGAAGAAATTATTTCGGGTGGTGAGTCTTCTACTTCAAATCAATTTTATGTTGGTAAAGATTGCAAAACAAAATGGCTAAAGAAACCGCAACGGACTAATGTTCGTACAAGAAATGAAAACATAATTACACATTTACCAGGAGTAAAGAGCCAATATAAAGATAAGACTACTTACTTGGATTGCTTTCAAGTATTTCTTTCTAATGATATACTAGAATTGGTTGTAAAATATACCAATGAAAAAATATGCTTATCTAGACCACAGACATCAGACGAAAACCTAAATGCACTCTATGCAGAGACAACTAAATCTGAAACAAAAGCAGTTTTAGGACTTTTGTTTTTAGCTGGATTGTTTCGTTCTGGTAGACAAAATCTGAATGACTTATGGGCTCCTGATGGAACAGGGATAGAAATATTTCGATGCACGATGACAAAAAACAGATTTTCGTTTTTGCTCAATAACATGAGATTTGATAACGCTGTGACTAGAGAAGAAAGAAGAAAGACTGATCGTTTGGCACCAATTCGAGACATATTTGAAATCTTCGATCAGAATTGTCAAAATGCATATACACCTTTTGAGTACCTAACACTCGATGAAGAGTTGGTTGCTTTTCGAGGTAAATGTGGGTTTCGTCAATATATTCCATCAAAACCAGCTAAATATGGAATAAAAATTTATGCTTTGGTGGATGTTAAAACATTTTACACCATGCATTTAGAAATTTATTGTGGTAAACAACCAGAAAATAGTCCTTTTGCTGTCAGCAACAAGCCCTTTGACCTCGTCGATCGTATGGTGAACTGTGTTTCTGGATCTGCGAGAAATATAACAATGGACAATTTTTTCACTAGTCACGAAGCTACTGAAAATCTACAGCGAAAGCATAAACTAACAGTAGTTGGTACTTTGAGAGCCAATAAGACATGCATACCGCTGTGTTTCAAGCAACCACGAGAAACACATACTTCCCAGTTTGGTTTCCAAAAAGATATCACGCTGGTTTCTTATGTACCGAAGCCACGCAAGCACGTGTATGTCATGTCGTCTCTACACCACGACCAAGAGATAGATGAAGATACCGGAAACAAGAGAAAACCGTCGATTATTACATTTTATAATTCAACTAAAAGTGGAGTGGATGTGGTCGACAAACTTGCCAGAACATACGACGTGTCTCGTAATTCCCGGCGCTGGCCACTCACAATTTTTTTTCCATGCTCAATCACGCGGGAATCAATGCCATGATAATACACATGGTAAACAATGGACTTGAAAGAGTTAAAACGAATCATAGAAGGAAGTTTATTCGCAATTTGGGAATGTCTTTACTAGAAGAACATTTGAGAATTCGCAAAGACAATCGACGGATTCCGAAGGATTCTCGTAAGAGAATATACGACTTCCTAGGTGAAATGCCTCAGGAGCCGCCAAAAAAGAAACCGGGATCAAAGACAAGGTGTTCAGAATGCGATAGGAAGAAAGATCGCAAGACCAAGTACGGTTGTGAGCGATGTGATGTGCCTCTATGCTTGGAGCACGCGCATCTTTACTGCAAAAACTGTGCAGAATATAACCAACCATGAACACACAAAGACTGTAAATATTTAAGTTGTTCTTACTATTTTTTTGTTTCTTATTATGTATACATTTAACTTAAACAATGTAAAAGTGCTTCTAATTACTTTCTCTAAATATAGGCTAAGATATAGAAAAGTGCACTTCAAAGTTTGTAAAAAATACTACAATTTCTCTTTTCTTTGTATTTAAGTAGTAAAATGATGATTTTATTTGACTAGTTTGTTTCATTTTCTCCAAAGTAACTCAAAAGTATTATCCGTACAGAATATAAACAAATAATTAAATATTACGCGATCTGTATTCCGATAATGAGTGGGGTCCAGGAAACCCCACGTGGTGCAGGACGTAACTTTTATCCACGTGGTTTACGGAGGGTTAACAAGAAAATGAGATGTTAGAAATTATTGTTAAGCAATTTAACAGACATTTAGATAGACAATTTATTAATAAATTTGTCAATAGATTTAGTTTTTCATATGTATTTGTAGCAGTTTCATTTATAATTAAAAAATATTATGTTAAGGCAGAGATAATATACATAATGTATTAACTAATATAATTTCTAATTTTAAACAATATCGGGAAACTCAAGAGTACAATGAACTGATTCAAAAACTATATGATTAGAACTTTTTTGACATCAGATGCTGTACTCTTTCACTCGATTTTTTTCTTTGGCATCTTCTAATTCTCAGAGAGAAAAAGTAAAAAGTGAAATTTATGAAATAATTAGAAAATATAAAAATAGAACAGATGAATATCAACAGAATGAAGAAATTATTTTTGAAAATATAATTTCTTCCTGTCGAGATACTATTGATATACCTGTTAGTGCATCCTTTTCAAAAAATGATATTTATAACAAAGATGGCAAAATCTCAAAAAATTGTAATTCCAATTATAGCTTTAATAACGAAGCGGATAATCTTTATGTTCTTTCCTTTAAAATTAAATCAAGATTATAATGCACGAAGGCGACGAAAGTTTAAATGTGAATATGAAAAAAAATGAAAAAGACGATAAAGATTTAAATATTTATATATCGGACTTTATCGAGGAAACCAATAAATTATTTATTATTATTATTTACAACTGTTGGGTCTGAATCAGTAATATATTGAAGTCAGGTTGGCCCCACTGCTGTTCGTTAGAAGAGCGTTGAAAAAAGGAACGTTTGCCTGTGTCAGTTTGTTCAGTTGGTCGTTGCATCTCGTAGAGTGCAGATGTGAGTTGTATGTGTTGTGTAACGTGTGTTCGGGCTATGTGCCGTAATGTGTATGTATCAACAAATGTTACATTCATTAAACAGTCGACTGAACACTGCGTTTACGGATTATTAAATCCCTAATTTCAATAAAAACAACCATTTGAACAATATGTATCCCACGAAACAAAAGGATTTGAAAGTATCACTAAATTTAATATTTGGATTAAAGGATAATATTTTATATTATATATATTTGTTAAAATTAAAAGACCATTTGTTAGTTTTAAAGAAAAGAAATTCATTGAAAATAATAGCAAACGGAGTGAATATTACGTTTAATTTTGGAAATTTGCTTTATTATATTTTTTAAGGAAAATTTAATTAGTATTGAAAATGATATTAAGTTGGCTTTATTAAGTACCAGTTATGAAAAAATGTATGCAAGAATTAAAGACAATTATGATTGAATCCAATATACCAAACAAATTTATTTTTGTCTTTATTTCATATTTTAATGTTATATTTGGAGTAATTCCTGTAACTTTTGTAAGCAATGATATTACTACTAAGTTTCGTGTAACTCCAGTGGAAGATTTTGAAACATTTAAAAAATATATTTGTGATATAAAAGAAAAGGAAAATATCGATCATACTTTAGAAACTCAATTAAATGAAATTTCAATTTTTGATTATCATAAAATATTAAATAATGAGTATATATTAGCATACGCTTTAATATACAGAAACTCAAATATTATTGACGATGAATTAGAAGTTTTACCTGATTTTTTCGTACCTATGACCCCAGCACATCAAATGTGTCCATCAAAAGATAATGAACCAATGACACCATAAAATTCAGATAATATAGATTAATCGTTCAAACCCTTTCAAAATGCAGCATAGCTCGAAGCTGATACTCGATATTCCCCGAAGGGTTAGTCAAATGTTCAAATGTGTAATATTAGCACTATTTAGCTGTGTATTATCAAATTTATTTTTGTCTTTATTTCATCAATCCTCAATCCTCACTCAAACTCATCACAATCCCTTCATTCGCCACCCCTCATGAAATCGATCGTGCCATAAACCATCTGAACTATCAAACCAAAACCGCCTATCACGAATCATCTCATAAACTCCCCGCCCCCTCCCCCGCCTCGCAAACACCCGTTGAGCTGATCCGCCTCATTCAGGAGCGCAGAAAGGCGCAGCGCGTCTACCAGCGCACGCGCGACCCCGACGCGAAGGCGGCGTTCCAAAGCATACGCAGGAAATTGTCTCGCCTCACGCGCGAGCACAGGAATGCGATGTGGGAGGAGTACGTCGAGAAATCGCAGATCAACAACGCCGAAGATCTGTGGAAGCTGCAGCGCGCCCTCCGAAACTCCGCCCCCGCATCACAGCTCTCGAACGCCCGAACGGGCGCCTTCACGCCGCTTCACGCCCCCGCCCATCGCTAACCCGCTGCAGCTTCCAGCCACCGCCGCGGAAATTATCTTCACTCCTTCGCCTTCTATTGACATCCCGTCCGACTGGCACATCAAAGCGGATGAGGTTAGCGATCTAATTAAACAGACAAATGCAAAGAAATCGGGCGCGCCTGATAAAATCACCGGAATCATGATTAAACATCTACCTCCATCTAATCTTTTATGTTCTTTCCTTTAAAATTAAATCAAGATTATAATGCATGAAGGCGACGAAAGTTTAAATGTGAATATGAAAAAAAAGAAAAAGATGATAAAGATTTAAATATTTATATATCGGACTTTATCGAGGAAACCAATAAATTATTTATTATTATTTACAACTGTTGGGTCTGAATCAGTAATATATTGAAGTCAGGTTGGCCCCACTGCTGTTCGTTAGAAGAGCGTTGAAAAAAAGGAACGTTTGCCTGTGTCAGTTTGTTCAGTTGGTCGTTGCATCTCGTAGAGTGCAGATGTGAGTTGTATGTGTTGTGTAACGTGTGTTCGGGCTATGTGCCGTAATGTGTATGTATCAACAAATGTTATATTCATTAAACAGTCGACTGAACACTGCGTTTACGGATTATTAAATCCCTAATTTCAATAAAAACAACCATTTGAACAATATGTATCCCACGAAACAAAAGGATTTGAAAGTATCACTAAATTTAATATTTGGATTAAAGGATAATATTTTATATTATATATATTTGTTAAAATTAAAAGACCATTTGTTAGTTTTAAAGAAAAGAAATTCATTGAAAATAATAGCAAACGGAGTGAATATTACGTTTAATTTTGGAAATTTGCTTTATTATATTTTTTAAGGAAAATATAATTAGTATTGAAAATGACATTAAGTTGGCTTTAGGAAGTACCAGTTATGAAAAAATGTATGCAAGAATTAAAGACAATTATGATTGAATCCAATATACCAAACAAATTTATTTTTGTCTTTATTTCATATTTTAATGTTATATTTGGAGTAATTCCTGTAACTTTTGTAAGCAATGATATTACTACTAAGTTTCGTGTAACTCCAGTGGAAGATTTTGAAACATTTAAAAAATATATTTGTGATATAAAAGAAAAGGAAAATATCGATCATACTTTAGAAACTCAATTAAATGAAATTTCAATTTTTGATTATCATAAAATATTAAATAATGAGTATATATTAGCATACGCTTTAATATACAGAAACTCAAATATTATTGACGATGAATTAGAAGTTTTACCTGATTTTTTCGTACCTATGACCCCAGCACATCAAATGTGTCCATCAAAAGATAATGAACCAATGACACCATAAAATTCAGATAATATAGATTAATCGTTCAAACCCTTTCAAAATGCAGCATAGCTCGAAGCTGATACTCGATATTCCCCGAAGGGTTAGTCAAATGTTCAAATGTGTAATATTAGCACTATTTAGCTGTGTATTATCAAATTTATTTTTGTCTTTATTTCATCAATCCTCAATCCTCACTCAAACTCATCACAATCCCTTCATTCGCCACCCCTCATGAAATCGATCGTGCCATAAACCATCTGAACTATCAAACCAAAACCGCCTATCACGAATCATCTCATAAACTCCCCGCCCCCTCCCCCGCCTCGCAAACACCCGTTGAGCTGATCCGCCTCATTCAGGAGCGCAGAAAGGCGCAGCGCGTCTACCAGCGCACGCGCGACCCCGACGCGAAGGCGGCGTTCCAAAGCATACGCAGGAAATTGTCTCGCCTCACGCGCGAGCACAGGAATGCGATGTGGGAGGAGTACGTCGAGAAATCGCAGATCAACAACGCCGAAGATCTGTGGAAGCTGCAGCGCGCCCTCCGAAACTCCGCCCCCGCAATCACAGCTCTCGAACGCCCGAACGGGCGCCTTCACGCCGCTTCACGCCCCCGCCCATCGCTAACCCGCTGCAGCTTCCAGCCACCGCCGCGGAAATTATCTTCACTCCTTCGCCTTCTATTGACATCCCGTCCGACTGGCACATCAAAGCGGATGAGGTTAGCGATCTAATTAAACAGACAAATACAAAGAAATCGGGCGGCCCTGATAAAATCACCGGAATCATGATTAAACATCTACCTCCATCTAATCTTTTATGTTCTTTCCTTTAAAATTAAATCAAGATTATAATGCATGAAGGCGACGAAAGTTTAAATGTGAATATGAAAAAAAAGAAAAAGATGATAAAGATTTAAATATTTATATATCGGACTTTATCGAGGAAACCAATAAATTATTTATTATTATTTACAACTGTTGGGTCTGAATCAGTAATATATTGAAGTCAGGTTGGCCCCACTGCTGTTCGTTAGAAGAGCGTTGAAAAAAAGGAACGTTTGCCTGTGTCAGTTTGTTCAGTTGGTCGTTGCATCTCGTAGAGTGCAGATGTGAGTTGTATGTGTTGTGTAACGTGTGTTCGGGCTATGTGCCGTAATGTGTATGTATCAACAAATGTTATATTCATTAAACAGTCGACTGAACACTGCGTTTACGGATTATTAAATCCCTAATTTCAATAAAAACAACCATTTGAACAATATGTATCCCACGAAACAAAAGGATTTGAAAGTATCACTAAATTTAATATTTGGATTAAAGGATAATATTTTATATTATATATATTTGTTAAAATTAAAAGACCATTTGTTAGTTTTAAAGAAAAGAAATTCATTGAAAATAATAGCAAACGGAGTGAATATTACGTTTAATTTTGGAAATTTGCTTTATTATATTTTTTAAGGAAAATATAATTAGTATTGAAAATGACATTAAGTTGGCTTTAGGAAGTACCAGTTATGAAAAAATGTATGCAAGAATTAAAGACAATTATGATTGAATCCAATATACCAAACAAATTTATTTTTGTCTTTATTTCATATTTTAATGTTATATTTGGAGTAATTCCTGTAACTTTTGTAAGCAATGATATTACTACTAAGTTTCGTGTAACTCCAGTGGAAGATTTTGAAACATTTAAAAAATATATTTGTGATATAAAAGAAAAGGAAAATATCGATCATACTTTAGAAACTCAATTAAATGAAATTTCAATTTTTGATTATCATAAAATATTAAATAATGAGTATATATTAGCATACGCTTTAATATACAGAAACTCAAATATTATTGACGATGAATTAGAAGTTTTACCTGATTTTTTCGTACCTATGACCCCAGCACATCAAATGTGTCCATCAAAAGATAATGAACCAATGACACCATAAAATTCAGATAATATAGATTAATCGTTCAAACCCTTTCAAAATGCAGCATAGCTCGAAGCTGATACTCGATATTCCCCGAAGGGTTAGTCAAATGTTCAAATGTGTAATATTAGCACTATTTAGCTGTGTATTATCAAATTTATTTTTGTCTTTATTTCATCAATCCTCAATCCTCACTCAAACTCATCACAATCCCTTCATTCGCCACCCCTCATGAAATCGATCGTGCCATAAACCATCTGAACTATCAAACCAAAACCGCCTATCACGAATCATCTCATAAACTCCCCGCCCCCTCCCCCGCCTCGCAAACACCCGTTGAGCTGATCCGCCTCATTCAGGAGCGCAGAAAGGCGCAGCGCGTCTACCAGCGCACGCGCGACCCCGACGCGAAGGCGGCGTTCCAAAGGATACGCAGGAAATTGTCTCGCCTCACGCGCGAGCACAGGAATGCGATGTGGGAGGAGTACGTCGAGAAATCGCAGATCAACAACGCCGAAGATCTGTGGAAGCTGCAGCGCGCCCTCCGAAACTCCGCCCCCGCAATCACAGCTCTCGAACGCCCGAACGGGCGCCTTCACGCCGCTTCACGCCCCCGCCCATCGCTAACCCGCTGCAGCTTCCAGCCACCGCCGCGGAAATTATCTTCACTCCTTCGCCTTCTATTGACATCCCGTCCGACTGGCACATCAAAGCGGATGAGGTTAGCGATCTAATTAAACAGACAAATACAAAGAAATCGGGCGGCCCTGATAAAATCACCGGAATCATGATTAAACATCTACCTCCATCTAATCTTTTATGTTCTTTCCTTTAAAATTAAATCAAGATTATAATGCATGAAGGCGACGAAAGTTTAAATGTGAATATGAAAAAAAAAGAAAAAGATGATAAAGATTTAAATAT